>PPNH02000014.1:0-185717 GCA_003707165.2 Phaffomyces opuntiae
CAGCCACCATAGGAAAACTATATAAGGAGTTGATTCCTTAGTTGAAGAGATGTATATTTTGTATAGAAAATTAACTGAATACATTATGGTTAGTGAAACGAATACTGACGTAATTGAACAATCCCTGAATGGGGTACAACAGGTGTCTAATAGATATATGATAAAAGCTACTTCTTAACATTATCATAATGAATGAGTACTTCTTAATCATAACAAATACCGGATAATCATGACTACACCCAAGACTGTAGTAACACAGTTGTGACAATTGGTGCAAAGGATTCTTGTTTCGGTTCGTTTGTTACTTTTGGTAATTTTTGCGGAGTTCATAAAAAGTTCTATATACAATATACAGCTATGACTAGTATTGTAAAAAACACTAACGATATCAATAGTCGATATCAATAGTAATAGCCAACAATAATTAAGTCCTTTGGTCGCCCAATCTTTACCCAACTACCAATTACTCATCCATGATCCATTATGTCTTGAATGACTATCCATCGCGACTAACTGGTTGAAGCTGTGAAGCTTTGATCAGTAGACCGAAAATAGATACAGAAAATCTACTAAAGTAACCTATAGGATAATTGATAAATACCCGTTCAAATCCTCATCTCCTTTTTCTTCAGCTAGCGGTGTCACAAGTCTGATATTTATACCTAGTACTGTTGCTACAATTCTCCATCCAATATCAAATTGATTCTTCTGGAGTCTTTTCTGAATTTCATATCTCAATGATAGACAAATTCTTTTATTTTAAAATATTGCGTAGTCTGTATATAACAGGTACTTCTGAACTCTAAACATGCTTTGTAATCTTAGCAAATTACAGATCAGCTCTATAGTCATCCTCTCATTCATCCACCTTTTTATTCCTTAAATAAGTTCCTTAATTTTGTCTATATAACCTTATAGCTTTTGCTGGATTGCTTGTATCTGATTCACCGCCTTTCCTGAAGTTTTTTGCGGGTTCTTTTTGTTTTTCTTGTAAAATTACTATACAACGCTCTTTTACTATTTTACATTTCTTGTTTCAATTTCATATAGCTTTTTCTAAGGTTGCGAGTTTATTTTATTCTTCGTTATTAGATTTCTCTCATTTCTTTCCTTTTAAAATTATTTATTATTCAAAAAAATACACTAAAAACTAAATGAGTTCTAACTCCTAAAATTTTTTGTATTACAGGTAGGCCTCTTAACGTGATCTTCTAAATCGTGTCTCTCTTCAATATTCTTCTATACTTTTCATCGGCCTAGCTTGTGAAAAAAAAAATCATTAATGTGATATATTTTGTGTTTATAATGCACTTTTTTAGTATCAAGGTAATAAAAATTCTAGTCTTATAATTTTTCTAAGTAAGATCCGTTATTGGCATATTCTAGTGCTGTTAATGAGAGCTTTTAATGTTTAAATCATTTTGTATAACTTTTATAATATTCATATAAGAACTTTTTTTCTCTTCTCTTTTTATATAGTGACTTCAACTTGTTATTCAACACTTTTTATATGATTTTCCCATATCTTTGAATTTATTGTGATTTTATGGCATCAATCATATAAACTCTTGACTTTCATATGTCGTCCACAACTTGACTTTCTTCATTAATATTTGTCTAATACCTATTACTGATGTGATATTTTGTACTGTAGTGTGAGTTTTATTGAATTATGTCATTTGATTGTATTTCTTTGTCAAGTATTAAAACATTAAATTAAATTAAATTAAATTAAATTAAAACTTAATACATATATAAATAACGAAAAAAAATTCTAAAAAATCGGTTTTTAGGTAAAAAGACCTTATTCAAAATTCTGAGAATTCAGATTCTTAAAAACTCAATTTAAACCCCAATGTAGTACCTCCGGTCTCCTAAAGCTCCAGCGCTAAATACCCTTAGGGATTTGAAGTTCAAATTCCCACTTTTTGTATGTTTCTTCTGATTTGAAAATCCGCGAAAATTACTGGATTGGATCTTTCTTGCGGTTTTACTCTGTTTTATAATTTAAGTCGTTCTACAACTCTTAAAAGCATTTCAATATAAAAGATGATCATTTGGTTAAAAATGTTGTTAATAAAACCGCTGCTGATTATATAGATCGGACAAATTAAGATATAGTAGATCGATATAGATACATGTATTATGTTTCAATCTCCCTCCGATCTAGGGCTTAAATTTGGGAATTTCCTAAAAATTCCACTCAAAAAGATTGATATTCTACTTTAGAAACACTCGTATATATATATATATATATATAATGATCTGAGTTTGAGCAATCTGTTAATACTAACTGATTCTCTTAATGGTTATGGAATGTAGAATATGTTTGCCGTAAACTTAGGTTCATGTTTACTCATTAAAGGATTTTTTTGGCACTGCGTTGTATCATATGATCAGTAATATTGGTACCTGTTGACTTTTGATTAATTAACTCTAAAAAAGTAATATTTAGAAGGGCTTTTTAGTAATTAATATTAATGGGAGTTCAAATATTACACTTTAACAAAAGTCAATTGCTAATGGCTTTCAGTATGGTTTTGTTGTAAAATTTTGTATTGATCATAATTTAATGGAAGCCATAAAAGTTGTAATGCATTTATTATTAAGTAGTTGAATAAAATTGGAACGAATAATACATAATCACTTCATGATCTGAGTTTGAGCAATCTGTTAATACTAACTGATTCTCTTAATGGTTATGGAATGTAGAATATGTTTGCCGTAAACTTAGGTAAAAAGTGTATATGAGTTTGATGTTGGATTGGACTCCAGAGGTTAAGTTGATTCTTGTCTTGACGCTTATGTGATTCATAACCAAAATGTCATGTGCACCTTAGTACTTAGTAGGAAAGTTACATTGTGTTGTGTAGATCTGTATTTGTAGAAAAGCTGGAGATAGTTTGAGCAGGTGAATAATAAAGACTGAACTATTTTTGATTAAGGGAAAAGTTGAAAACTTGGAAATTTGTACTGGTAATTGCAGTGAATATAAACTGTTATATAGATCTAGAAATCTGTTTGTTTGTTAAGGTAGTTAATCAATTTAAGTACTTAGAAGTTAGCGAATAATTTCATTGATGTGAACGAATATGGTAGTTGGATGTGGATTTGTGTCGATTTAGTCCTGCAGGTTACGAATTACACTGTTTTAACTGTTTCGTTTTCTTGGTGAGTGGATTGCACTCCATAATGTGGCTTTCAAGGTCAGGGGGCCAGCAATGAACATTGAAGAAGTAATTTGAATTTCCATTTTAACTGTTATGTGACTTTCTGTTTTAGAGGTCATTAATGAACAATAGTACTTGTAATTAAGAGATATTTCAAATGAAAATAAGAACTTTGTAAGTGAAAATCGTCATTTTGTGGTTGGAAGTTTGTAATAGTAACATTTGGGGTCTTAACTGTTTACGGTAGTCGACCTGCCTCATTGAGCGACTTTTTATGTTTTATACTCATTTATAACAATATATATATGCAGTATATATCATTCTACTTTCACAAAATGTATATATACCTGTAACGAATAGTGTGTGCTTTATCTTTAGTGTATATTGGTCTGTGTCTGTTTGACATTCCTTTTGTTCCCTTTTGAGTTCCTGAGCTTGAATTTTTTTTTCTAATGAAGTGAATTTTTAAGAAATTCTAAACTGTCTTTGTTCAAACAAAGACGCGATTCCAAATACCATTTCAATACCTGACATCTCTTCAACGCGCTCTACTTCAAATCAAATTGACTTTTCTTTTTGCTTTTCATTTTCATCAATTTCGTAGTCTTCCTTCTCTCCCTTCTTTATCAACAATTGATCTTATTCTAACGAACGATTTGAAATAAACTCCAGTGCAAAACCCGACTTGATCATAAGTTTGGGGTCTATTGAAGTGTCTAGCAGTGTACACTGATAAGAGTGAAAATTGGGGGGTTTTTTTATTCAAAATAATTGTTTTGTGTCTAAATATTTATTTCGATATTTATTTCGTTTTGATATTTATTTATTTCACACATTTTCTACGGTTAATAACCTCTTATTTTGTTGACAATGTTGATACTGATCGAAGTTTGATTTCAGTCAATTTCCAAGTTATGACTATCAGACTCACAATCTAAAATCACAAATCTAACAACTTTTCAACCTATTCTTTCTCCTTTGAAATAAAAGGTATATTGGGCACTTGATAAGTATCAACATAATCTAAACTACTAATACACGTTATCCCATGTTTCTAACTCATAACATATCACAGCAAATATCACAGAACTCCAAGAATGAATGGACTAATAAACCAGAAATTTCATCTCACCCATACGGTGTTGGTGTACCCGTATATGTTCTTTCTAACATAAGCGCATAATCATTTCAAATAATTGCCAACTTTTTTACTAAAGCCCTATTTATGGCTAAGTTTATATATAATATTATTGATTTTTATTCATTAAAAACTGGGGTATTTCTTTTAATAGATGAATTTCAGTTCTTGATTGTATTATATGGCACTTTCTTGATAATATATAGGTAAATTTAAGAATAAACGTTGCTTCTTTGTAAATCTTTTACTAGCTGATTCTTAATTTACTCAATTAGTCTTATCGCTGTTTGCACTTACACTACATATATATATGTATTCATAATGAGCAGCTACAAGTAACAAGGCATGGAAGTCAAGAATTTATATACAACAATCTGAGTCTGGGGCTTTTATCCTTCAAATACATTTGTTTATTATTTTTAATGAGCATACTGGTTTTGGATCCCCCCACATTGTCATTTAATCAATAATATATCAATTTACACTCCAGGCTAATGCGTGTAAGAGTTACTCTACGTCTTTGTCTGAACCTGGATGATTTTTTTGGTAACTTTTAGTGGACTGCTAATAAAGAATTTTGTATGACGTTATATTACAAATCTTTTCGAAGTTATCATTTGAGATTTTTTCGTAGTTAATTTGTCTCGTGTACCAATAATAGGTCTGGACACTTTGTACATAGTAAATTGTAATCTATTGTCAATGTCTACTTAACTTTTCTCCAGTTTTTGGAAGTGTTGTGTACACATCATACATGTCTAAAAATACTTCCATTCTTGTCCCATTTCTCAAATAACTTCATCATTGCCAAAAAAAAAGAGCCCATTCCAAAATTTGTCCCTGTCCTGTTATAGAATAATGAACTTCTTCAAATTGTCTGTTCTTAATATTTATATAACTTCATTGACCCAATTTTCCAGCTCATTTCTAGTGTAAATGTAATATACACGTTATATTGCTCTTTTAATTTTCTGTCCTTTTGTCCAGTATGTCTTGTTGTAACCCCTGCAGGGTTTGTTCAATTACGTCTATATTAGTTTCACTAACCATAATTTATTCAGTTAATTTTTATACAAAATATACCTATCCTCAACTAAGGACTCCACTCATTATATAAAGTCTTCCTAAGATAAAACTTCATGGCACACATCACTCCAATATACCTGAAACACCAGACCATTAACATGCTTATCTGAAACATCAACCGGAATCAACTCCTTCGGCTGCATCTTTAATGATCTTCTAAGTTCTAAACCATATCATTACACTAGTGTATGTAAATTTACTCCAGAAAATAGACAAAAAAGAGACAAAAAAGACATCAAAAGTTAACCCTACCGGAAAAAAAATTCAACAGAATGAAATTTAAAGTGTACCACGGTAGCCTCTTCAATGTTTAGTGTTACGTCACTCTAATATCTATGTCAATTGAATCTATTTTGGTACTCAAAATGTCACTTAGTCTTAATGCCTAATTAAAGCGCCCTAAATTCACAATTACCTTGCACAATAGTGTTCTAACTTCTTTCCCCCAAACTCACATTTTTTAAAAAACAATTATAAAGATAAAGATAATATCTAGCTGCATCTTTTAGGTGATGTTTGGAAGTTTTGTTTTGGTGCCACTAATTACCGCTTTATATCTTCAATGTTTATCTACTCTGTGGCATTCAGGACTTGGTTTTTGAGTGTAATAATGATGGATATATTAGAACTTAGTTGCTTAATATTCATTGTTCAGGTATGATTCTTCACTGTGGTAATAGACAGCCATTATCATCAATTTTATATCACATTTGAGTTTTAATACAGCAGCAATTACGTCCATTTTTTCCATATCACTATCACCAAGATTCAGTCTAGTTTCCTAATCTCACACTTTGGTTTACTTTGATTTACAAAATAAACTCAGCGCTTAATTGAAAAAAGTATAAAAGAACAAAATTTCCACGTTTATAACTCAATCAACTACAAAACAACAACAACAACAACAACAACAACAACAACAACAACAACAACAACAACAACAACAACAACAACAACAACAACAACAACAACAACAACAACAACAACAACAACGCCAATAATACCAGCAAATTTCAAACAATGACCACTTTATCTACCACAACGGGATATTTAAGAATATTTCAAGTTGTAATCTCAATGATATCAATTGGATTAAATTCAAAATCAATAGTCAATAACAATTCAATCAACTCAATCTCCCAATCTCTTAATGAGACATTATCATCCAACTCAATTATTAACTCAACTGATCCATTTTCTTTAACAACAACATCAAATGTTAATCAATATTTATCACTAGCAGCATCATCATTAACTTCAGTTTCCCATATGTCGTACAGTTCAATTTTCCCAAATTTATTAACTCTTAATCAAATCGGATTACTAACAAGCCCGAGAATAATCAACTCAGATTCACTGACAATAATGTCAATCATGGAAAACGCGTATGCTTATTCATTATCAACAACTGAATTATCACAATTAGTTTTATGGTTTACTACATTTTCATATCAAATGTCAAATTATGGCGCTTGGGATTGTACTAACGTTGATAGTTTATATCGACAGTATAACGTCACTGAGACTAATGAATTCATTACATTCAATGATTTTAATGGGATGAACTTAACTGATTTAATCATATCTAATTCAAATGATACAATTAATGGGAATATCACCACAAATCCAGACTTGAATGAATTAATGTCAGGTTTATTTAACTTAACTAGTTCAGGTGGTACTTTGAAGGGATATAATGATGACGATGGATTATCAGTGATTAATCTAAATAAGACTACTGATATAATAAAACAGAATCTACTAATTAATTTATCGAATGATTGTGTTTTGAAAAAATCCTCGATTGGTGTCAATTTAATTGGTACTTTACTGTTCTTCCTGTCAACTGGTGCAGTTGCCACTTCAATGGTTCAATTTTATATGAATGTTGATTCTATTAAGAAACGTGATGAGGAAATTAAGAATAAAAAAAGGCAAATTAATGATGATTGTTTTACTTTTGAGGCCCAAAATGATTTATTTTCTGTAATTTCAACATTTGCTAGCTTGAAATCAAAGATGAATAATATGAGTAATGATGGGAATAATGTTAATATTATTGAGAATGGTGAGAATACAACTGTGGAGCTATCCACGAAGTTATCCGATGATTTTACATTGGTAACAACTACTGAGTTAGTTAAATCTGATTTAAATAATCCTTTCATTGTTATAAATGATGAAAAAAGGGATTTCTTCAATTTGAAATTATCAAGAGCCATTTTATATCCAACTCTACAACATTCTAAGTGAGTCATATTTGGTTTTCTGTTTATTTAGTTGTATAATGCTATATATAGACGGGAGTTTAGATGCAAGTTAGTTTCTGATGATTATTGATGCAAGTTAGTTTCTGATGATTATTTCATTTAAATGACTAGTAAGAAACATAAGCCAGAGAATACTAAAATCCAACTGATTTCTTCATTATTACCTTCATTAACAGGAGTGTCATTTTGTAAAACACTTGTTGGCTTGATTTTAATAGTGGAAATAGGAACGACTTCTTTGATGTAATTGGTTTGCAAGCAAGGAACTGTGATAGTTTCAGTTTTATCAGCAACATAACTAAAAGTTTCGAAAACCTGTTCAAAAACTTTAGTTGAATAAATAGTTGAAACCCAAACTTGTTCTCCATTAGCTAAAGTGATTGTTTGAACGTCTTCGTAGGTTAGAGTCTGATCTGGTTTAATAATAGTAGTTCCTTCATAAATAATAGTTGAAGGCTCAACAATAACAGTAGTTGGATCTTGTTGGATAATAGTAGTATCATCGTAAGTGATCGTTGTTGGCCCAACTGTAATAGTTGAAGGGTTAACAATTGTGATGGTTGTACCAGGATAAGTAACAGTGGTTGGATCAACAACAACAGTGGTTTCTGGATAAATGATAGTGGTTGGATAAGTGATGATAGTTGGAATTAAAGTAGTTAAAGTTGTATCTGGATTAATTATTGTAGTTGGTAATAAAACAATAGGGGTTGAAGTGGTTTGAGTTGTAACATCAGGAGCTGTAGCAGTTGTTTGGGCTGGAGTATCTGGAGCTGGAATGATGATAGTTGTAGTAGTTGTTGGATCATTTGAAACATTTGGGGTATCAGTAGTTGTTGTGGTAGTGGTACCAGAAACATCAGGAACATCAGGAGTGGTAGTGGTAGTGATGGGGAAAGTGACTCTTGTATCAGTGTTTAAAGTACCTTGAGCGGTTTCAGGAGTTGTGATTGTTTCACCGCCAAAATTAGGATTAGTTCTAAAAGTGAAGATTGGAGTGGTATCTTGAGATAAGATCAAATTTGATAATATTGAAATGATTAAATATTGAAAGAGCATACTAAATTGTTGTGACCCTGAATATGTTGTTCTCGATTCGAATTATAATTGAGTGAAAGCATGAAATTTTTAAGGGGAAATTGATTGATTTATATAGCGTTTAGTTCAGCGGTTAATTTTTAAAATGAAGAGTTGAGGGGCGGGGAGTTGTTGAGTTGTGAGAGAGTGGTGGATGTGTGTATGGGTATGTAGTGACATATTACATCACTCATTTAAACTATCTGCTCGGTGATTCTACTCATCACCCACACTCTTCATCCTCTCTCATAACAATCAGTTAAAAATCACTACCACAATCTGGTGGGCCCACTATGATTATGTAATCTTCCGGAAGAGTTTATCCGAGATTCCGAGAATATCTCCAAATCCCAAATCCTTTACTTTGAGGATTAGTAAATAGAAATATGAGTGGATACTGAGAGTAGTTCAGAGTAGAAATGTTGTTACTTTAGATAGATTATCACTGCATTATGTCTTGAGTCTCCATCTAACTGTGAAAATAGTTCATAAATGAACATTAACATCGTAGAATAGAGTCATGACGGATTAGATTGGTATGAGATAACAATTTGTACGTATTGGTAATTCCATCCACAGTGGTTCCTCTGTGTATTATGTGTATTTTTTCCTAGTCATCAATGTGATATTCCTCCTCCCTTCCCACTCCCTCCACTAAATCGGCTCAGAACTCTCCTTCTAAACTTTCTCACAGAAATTTTGATAAGGCGTTTCTAAAATTCAGATAATTTTTGTCCCACATTTTCGCTAATTTCTTTTTTTTCTTCGGTGCCCCAGAAAATTTTTTATAAACAAATATAAAAGAATTTAGTTTACACACATTTTGTTTCCAATTCAGTCCTCCATAATCTCAAATTTCAATCCATCAATCCACTTACACTCGCACAGACTCACTCCCCTTATTCACAAATTAAATCTGCCCATTCTCATATCCCTATTGACGATCCATCTCAATTTATACTCCATTCCTCTATTTGTGTTATCTTTTGTTTTATACCCCCCAAAGTTTTTATTTTTATTTCTAATATCCATCATATACCCATTTCAATCTCAATTATATATTTATCATCATGGATCCTCTAACAACTACTGAACCAACTACTTCTCCTAATGATAATCCTCAAAACTTCACAAAATCTGGAAAACCTAGAAAACAAACGGTTAAAGCATCAACTTCTACAAATCAAGATAAAGTAAACCTTCCTCGTCCTTATCAATGTCCAATGTGTGATAAAGCTTTCCATAGATTAGAACATCAAACAAGACATATAAGAACACATACAGGGGAAAAGCCTCATTCTTGTACGTTTCCGGGCTGTTTTAAAAAATTCTCAAGGAGTGATGAATTAACAAGACATCTAAGAATTCATAATAATCCAAATTCAAGAAGAAGAACATATAACGTTAAAGGTAAGAAGAATAAAGAAAGTAAAGAAAATTCTGAAAGTGATGAAAAAATTGATCAAAAGGAAGATACTAAAATTGATAATAATGATGATGATAATAATAATAACAATAATAATAATAATAATAATAATAATAATAATAATAAAAATACTGATACTGAATTAATGAAAGATGAAGCTATGAAAGAACCAAAATTACCTTCTATGTCAACTTTTAAACCATTAATAAATACTCCAATCATAAATCCAGCTTCTAATCAAACTCAATCAAATATCAATAATACTAATAATAATTCAAATTCTGCCTTTGATATAAACATATTAGCAAAAGCTGCTGCATTAGAATTAGAAAAAGAACAACATTTACAACAAGTTAAATCATTACCTTCATTATCAAACTATTTCAATTCTGATTCATTACTAATAAATCAACAAAATAGTAAATTTTCATTCAAACCTCCACAAATTAGTTCATCAAATTCTTCAACTTCATTATCAACATCACCAACTTTAAACCATCCACACCCTTTCCCTTTCAACTCATTGTCATCATTACAAAGAATGACACCATTAAGAATCCAATCCCCAACTATTCCAACATCATCAACAAGATCAAATTTATTAAATAATAATTCTAAAAGTAATACTTCATTATCATCATTGAATGATAATCTAGAAGATGATTATCATTATAATCATGATCGTTTTAAAAAATCAAGACCTAATTCTCCATCGTTACCAACTTCCCCTAATTCAAATTCTTTTAATTCATTATTAATAACAAATTCAAATTCATTTACAAATCTAACAAGTGTTATAAATTCAACTTTCAATAGGACTTCAATTTCAAATAATCCAAATCCAAATTCAAATAAACATGTTGCTAAATTTAGTCTGTTGGGTAAATCACCAGAATCAACACCACTACAAACACCAGCAGTGTCACCAAGATTAAACACTTCAAGAATTAATGAAGATCAACTACCACCTTTAAGATCATTAGAATTGAGCTTCCCATTAGATTTATCAAAATTTAATAATCTGAAACAAAATAATGAACAATAAGTCACATCAAATAATTGAAGTCATAAATGTATAATTAAACAGTAGTAATGATTGTGCTAAATATTTTTATTATTATAGTGCCTACTGTAGAGCCTTTCATATAAATTCGCGAATCAAACATTATTATTCATATTTAGTTATTCATCATAAAACCAAAAATCATGTCATATAAGCCGTTCAAAGACACAGAAATAACTCAGGATTCGATATCAAACTTTATCTTAAGATGTCCGTACCCTAAATGTCAAGCAAGACTAATCAAACCTGATAGATTACATGAATTAAAACACCATCCCATTGATTTAAAATTTATAAGACCATCCAAAATTACCAATACATCCACAGTCACAACCGATGGGTTAGACACAACAGATA
Organism: Phaffomyces opuntiae; assembly: GCA_003707165.2. Lineage (NCBI taxonomy): Eukaryota > Fungi > Ascomycota > Saccharomycetes > Phaffomycetales > Phaffomycetaceae > Phaffomyces > Phaffomyces opuntiae. The sequence continues at coordinate 11,588 of PPNH02000014.1, forward strand.
ATTTACAAGACGATCAAAATGAAGAAGAGGATGGTTTATTCTTGTTGATTAAAGATGTTTGGGATTTCGATAATGTTGGTGTTTCTAAAGATTTCGATAATGTTTACAATATAGAAAGATTAATAGTTTGTTCAGATTGTGATAGAGGCCCACTTGGGTTTGCCAAATTTGATGATGATGGGAGTAAAGATATCAAAGATTTAAGATATTATCTTAATTTGAAGAGTTGTTTGTATCAATCTGTTTAAATTTTTATTTTGTTGATATATTTCTAAATAAGAGAGAGGTACAACTAAATTGATTATTTAATTATTTTACTATTATAATTATATAATTAATGATGTGTATGATTGTATTGTAGTGTTGTATAATTTATATATGAAATCACTTGATTTAATACTTACATTTATAATGTATATCGACTTTTTTTCTGAGTGTGACTCCTATTACTATTTTCTGATACAATATGCGAGCTATAGTATGTTATGATGGTAATTAGTAATTATGTAATATTTTGAATTTCATGGTTCTAGTAGTGAGATGTGACATGGTACTGGTAGCTAGTAGCAATAAAATTTACTTTAAGTTTTTTCAAATTCATCATCATCGACGGCATCCCGTCGGGAAACAATAAAAAAAATTATTATTTAAAAAATTAATTTAGAATCAAAATAATTCTATGATAATTTATTAATATATATTACCGACTCATGTGATCGATATTGCCGGTGTGATAATTAATATTAATGGTTATAATAATTATATTAACCTTCAATATTATAAAATAATCATATTAATATATATTATAAGCTGATAATTTTATTTGATAATATATTAATATAAATATAATTAGCTAGATTATTATTTCATGACGTACAGTCGACGAGACGATCATCATACAACAGGTCATAGCTGGTCGAATATAATAAATATTATAATTTATAAATCTAACGTCTCATATTTCATTTGTGATGAATATTTGTAGATCTCAGAAATTCTACTTAAAAACGTATTTAGACTCATTTTTGTATAGTCATTGCTTGGTTTTAAATACAAGATCTTATCAAGCGATCATTGAGCTGAGTCTACATCAACTGCATAAAAATAATTGACATATGTAAATTATATTAAATTGAATTACTTATAATAGCTATAAATTGTTTAAATATGATATTATCTTCATATTTTGATACATCATACGATCATGATTCTTTCTTAATAGTTATGGAGTTATTTAAAATTTGATTGGTTATTATAATTATATTGTGTAAAGTTTCATGTAATCGGGTATTGGAGCCTCCACAGATTATTGAATCGGGTAAAGAGGAAGATATGTAATAACAAAGAGCTTTAGTGCTTTAGTCACACGTGAATCCTGTCATTGAAATTCTCCTATTCTTTAATAAATAATACATAATGGGTTTTGTGGTTTTTTCTTTAACTGTCACAAGACAATTAAAAATAGATCACAGAAATCTTATAACTTGCTTAATCTTAATGAAATTGAAACCAATTAAGCACTATAAGATTATGATTCTTTTTTTCTTAATCCCTTTTTCCAAATCCAATTCGCTGCTTTCAAAAGTTGTAATAATTACGATTTAAAACTTCACATGTCATGATATTCAAGTGATTACCTTTATTACCTTTATATTATAAAAAATAAAAATTCGCTCGAATAAGAAGGTCACCTTCCTGATAGAGTAATTGCCTTATCGGGTATATTAATATATCCCATCTTTTCTAATATAATGTTCTTAAATTTTTTCTTTTGTTGTCTCTTTCATTAGTTTGCTATCTGTCATTTCAACTCTTGCCTATTCGTTTGCTATTTAAAATTTATATAAAGTCAATAGTTTTACTTAACTTTATTATCGATACGTTTTGCACTATTTTATTCTTTTATTTCAATAAGACATTATTTGAAAGCTTTATACATTTCGTACTGACTAATTTTTTGCGTCTACCTCTATCATGATGATTCACAGATTCGTTTCCCAAAATCATACACTACAAATTCTCTCAACTTTCTACTCACGTTTCAGCTCTGAGCTTATTCACAGACTCCTACCATAAATATAATGACATAAATGTTACCAATTCTAATTCATACCAAAACATATACACGAATTGTTTCAGACTTCCTCCAAATATTTTCCAGTATAGGCTCAAGATTTGAAAGCAAAAGACACTTACAGAACTCAAACAAATTTAGAAAGATTCACTGACAGGCTTTAAGGTTTCAGTATTCAAAAACACATAAAACCTCCTCTTATATTTACTGTGGGCTATTACTGTACCAATTGCAACTCTTCATTTACGATCACCAAATATCTGATAAATCTAATACAGCTAAATTCTGTCGAAATAATAATACGCAAAAACACATTGAAAGTGATCGCTTAAACAACTTCGGTTTGATGACACTACATTTAACCCCATTAAAACAGTTTTGAACCACCAGCTATTTAGGGCAATACGAAATATAAATTTATGTATATTCTTTTCCAAACAATAAAGACGCTGTTAAATATTACAAAGGACAACCTTTCAATGTTCGTGGTAAAATTTTCGTTAAACATCTATGAAACTTCTTCAACTCAAACTCAGAAATAGAACTGTTTCGACTAGTGTCTTTTGCTTTCAAATCTTGAGCCTATATTGAAAAATATTTGGAGGAAGTATGAAACAGTTCGTGTATATGTTTTGGTATGAATTAAAATTGGTAACATTTATGTCATTATCTATAGTAGGAGTCTGTAAGCTCAGAGCTGAAACGTGAGTAGAAAGTTGAAAGAATTTGTAGTGTATGATAGTTATTTCTTCTTATTATACTACTATAACATTATCAAAATTGAATAAATTAGTAGGTTGATCACAATTTATATATCTGCAAGAATTTACAGTGCAAGTAATAATAATGATGTTGAATCAAGTAATGAGGAAGAATAAGAAGAAGACGAAGATGGTGAAGACTTGCTGACACAGTAGATTCTAGATTCATGACCTCATTCTTTAACTAAGTATTAATAAAGGTGTCATATTTGCTAAGATCAACAGACCCAAAATCGTTAGTTTTACTAAACCAAAAGATTCAAATGAATTATTAAATGAATTCCCAAATGATGTTGATGAATAGTTAGGACAAATTGAAGCCATTGATAATTTAATCACAAAAAAAAAACGCCTCTGCTTTACAGGAACTACGCAGCACGCTCTTTTCAACCCAATAACAAGTCTGATTTACATACTTTGAACAGCTTAATTGAACATTTATCGAATAAGAGTCGAATAGAATTCTAGAGACGCACAATTAATTAGTTACAACCACACAATTTTAATAACAAATATGATTTGAACAACAGTTTAAACTTTAGAAAACTTATTCTTTGATGTAACCTTGACATTTAACAAAGACAGAAAATATTTATTTCTTGATACTAAAGTTAGCGAATTACTACAAAATACACTTTATTATTAACAAAATTTTGCCTTCTATTTCTTGAATTCTTCTTCAATAGAATATTAGCTAAAAAATAGTGATGGGGGTAAATCTATTATAATTTTGTTTTATTTTTTACTTTACGTTTCTTAGAAGTTAGTTCTTTAAACTTATGACTTCCTTCCTTACTCTTTCTAATTTTATGTAACTCAATTGATATAATTTCTTATCCTTTGAAAGCCACTACAAAAAAACAACGTCTATTTCCTTTTATAACACAACTTCCGCTAGCTATATTAGTCCGGTTTCCTTCGCTCAGTTTTTCTGGTAATAATATAATATTTTGTAAAAAAACAATTGCGCAGCCCTGGCCCTAAAATAAATGAAAAAGCAGCAAATTAAAAGATTCGAACACAATCACAAATTCCACCAATTTATCAAATAATGAGTGAAAGAAGAACCTTCTCCTCAAGATCCTCCAGATCTAGATCACATTCAAGACATAGATCGCATTCTCTTACAAGAAGACCATCATTGACAAGAAACAATTCTTCACAAGGTTCAATTAGAAGATCATCATTTACCACAAATGATTTTAGTGATCATGTTAAATTATCATCTTATCATTTTTCATCACATCCACAATATCATTCCAATGAATTAGACACACCACCTGCTACTGGTGCCACTAATCCATCAAGTAATGATGTTCCTACCATCAACACTGTTATCGATCATACATTACCTCAAGAATATTTCAAAACAGATTTATTAAACACTATTAAGGCATTGAAGATTTCCAAATGGCATAGATTACCTATTATTGTTGCTAATGATATTCAATTGAAAAGAATGAGTGGTGCCTTAACGAATGCCATCTATAAGATTGATGCACCATCTGTTGTTATTTTAAAGAATCATAATTTACATACTTTTAACTTCCCAAGTTTATTATTAAGAATTTATGGACCAAATGCCGAATCAATCATTGATAGAAATTATGAATTAAAAGTTTTAACTAAATTATCTAAAAAGAATATTGGACCAAAATTATTAGGGATTTTCAAAAATGGTAGAATTGAACAATTTCTAGAAAATGCTATAACATTAACTAAAAAAGATATAATGAATTTGAAAACTTCCGCTAGAATTGCAAGAAGAATGAAGGAATTACATGTTGGTATTCCAATTTCAATGAGAGAGAAGAATGAAGGACCAGTTGCTATTAGAAATATTAAAGATTGGTTGAATACAATCGAAGATTGGATTAAAAATGATAATTTAGACTATAAATCAATTAATCAAATAAAATTATTCAAAAACAAATTTGAAAAATTCAAATTAAATTCATTTAAATATATTGAATGGATTGAAGCAAAATATAATTCTGAGGCTCGTAAAGATTTAGTATTTTGTCATAATGATACACAATATGGTAATTTATTATTTTCAACATCACCAAATAATACAATCAATGAAAAACCATCAACTGCAAATTCACAAGGTTCACTAATCACAAACCTCTCAAATTTATCATTAGATAATTTACCAGAACAATTAAATCCAACATCGTTAGAAAAGAAACAAGATCAAAATTTAGTCGTTATTGATTTTGAATATTCAGGACCAAATTTTCCAGGTTATGATATTGCCAATCATTTTTGTGAATGGATGCATAATTATAATCATCCAACAAAGACATATGCATTAGATATAAAAGATTTCCCATCAATTGAAGAACAATTAAATTTTAATTATGGATATGTTTTATTTAGAAATTCAGAATTCCATGAATTAACTAAAAAGAATAATGTTGATGTGAGCACTAAAATTTTTAAAAATTTAGAGAAACAATCTAAAATAATTTATAACCAAGTTATTGATTGGAGACCTGCAGTTTCATTATTTTGGTCTTTATGGGCAATTTTACAAAATGGGCCTCTAAAAAATGATAAAGAAGATATTATTTTTGAAAATGGTGTTAATGGTGAAACTTATAAAATTATTAATGAAGAAGAACATGATGATGAAGAGTTAGAAATTGATGAAGGTATTGAAGGTAGTGCAGATAATGAGAATTTTGAATATTTATTATATGCAATGGAGAAAATTGAAGTATTTTATGGTGATTTAATTCAATTAAATATTATTGATAAAAGTGATATTGATGATTCAGAATTCAAAAATTTGAAATATTTAAGTACTGAATATTTTAATGTTGATGAAGATGATGAATAGATTAATATATAGAGGTATGATTACTGGAGATTATAAAATGTATAAATAAAATAACTTATATTTCCTAGTTTAAATAATAATAATAATAGAATAGTAATAGGAAGAAAACGATAAATAAACGTCTTCATATACACACAAATGAAAACAAAATAAAAATCTCTATATGAAAACAAGCATTATTTTAAAACATCATTTCATCTAAAATAATAACATCTTTCTTGGATCTTCAATTAATTCTTTAACAGTTTTCAAAAAAGTAACAGCTTCTCTACCATCCAACATTCTATGATCATAAGTTAAAGCAACGTACATCATTGGTCTCGAAACGATTTGTCCATTAACAACAACAGCTCTTTCTTTGACACCATGTAATCCTAAAACCGCAGTTTGTGGTAAGTTAATGATTGGAGTACCATATAATGAACCAAAGACACCACCATTTGAAATGGTGAAAGTACCACCAGCCATGTCTTCTAATGATAATTTACCATCTCTTGCCTTTTTACCTAAATTAATAATTTCTTGTTCAATTTCTAAAACTGATAAAGATTCAGAATTTCTAACAACTGGTGTGACTAAACCCTTTGGAGTGGCAACAGCAATTGAGATATCAACGTAGTCTCTATACACCAATTGGTCACCTTCAATACAACCATTAACGGCAGGAATGTCTTTCATGGCTAACGTTGAAGCTTTTGAGAATAAACCCATGAAACCAAATTTGATATCTTTCTTCTTAATGATTTCATCTTTGTATAATTTTCTGAATTCCATGATTGATGACATATCAATCTCATTGAATGTAGTTAATGAAGCTGCTGTGTTTTGAGATTCCTTTAATCTTTCTGCAATTCTTTGTCTCATTCTGTTCATCTTCACACGAGATTCAGTTCTTGCGAATGGTTGGGTTGATGATTTGACTGGTTCTTCAGCTTTCTTTGGGACTGGAGCTTCTTTCTTTGGTGCAGAAGCTTCCTTCTTTGGAGTTGGAGCAGGAGCAACGGTTTCCTTTGGAGCTTCAGCAGTTGGTGTAGAAGTTTCAGCAGCAGGAGCAGGAGCAGGAGCAGCAGCACCGCCTTCTGGAGCAGCACCTTCTTTGATTTTCAATAAATCTTGACCGACTTCAACGGTGTCTTCAGGTTGAGCTAAGAATTCAGTGATGGTACCTGAAAATGGAGCATTAACTTCCACATCGATTTTATCAGTTTCAATAGTTGCGATGGTTTGATCAACATCGACGTAATCACCGACCTTAACGGTGAATTCCTTCAAAGTACCTTCAGTCAAGGATTCAGCCATGTCTGGGACAACGACGGTGGAATTGAAACGTTTGAAGTTGTTTAATTGGACATTGTTGACGAAGGAGTTGGATTTGATGGAGTTGATGGATTGAATTGGTTGAAAAACGTGGGAGGATGGAAGCAAAGAGAAGGATCTTGAAGCTTGTTTGAGGTTGATTCTTCTGGAAAGAACACGTAAGTTTCTGGAGCTCAACATGGTGGAAATTCGATGAAATTCGATGATTTTTCGTTGTTTTAAAAGAAAAGAATTTCGTTTATTTTGGATTTTTTTTTTGTTGTGGGAAAATTAGGCGAGCGGATCCGAAATTTTTACAGAGAATTTGAAGGCGGCAAAATTGGCCAGAATTTGGGCGAATTTGGATGGATTTGAGCGACGTTTGGGAGCGAGTGAGTGGGCGCATCTGATTGGCTCATCTGCTGCTCAGTCGGTCCAATCATTTCCGATTTAGTGCGTGTTTCTACGAGCTGGTTAGGAGCACCGGCTCACTTATATACATTTTCATCAGTATTTCAGCACTAAAAGAACACTCTTCTCTTCACTCGATGAATCTGATCGAGAATTATCGCAGTGACTCAGAATCAGAGCAAGAAGACTCGCCGCTGCCTCAGATCCCACAACAAATCCTCGACAAATTCCACAAAGCTCCGTCTTTAGGCATGAAATACTCGAAGGTTTTATCTCCTCCAAAAGGCCTTTATAACTCGTACTGTTCCATTGAATTCCTTCCCAATCACCATCAGATCAACTCTCTGAACTCAATCATCGAGAACGTCGCTCTGTACTCCAAAATGTCGCCTTTGTTCAGAAACATCCCCAATTTCCAACCAGTTTACTCTAAAAATGGAATAAATAGTCAGATCCATGTTTCACTGACTCAGAATATCTGTCTAAGTAGAGATTCTAAAGCATTATTTCAAAATCAATTAAGATCCAAATTATCACAGTTCAAACTGTCAAATGGCAGTAATTCAATAACGTTCAACAAGGTTAAATTCTTCTTTAATAGTGATAATAGTAGAATATTTCTAACTTTGGGATTATCAACACAATCAATCTCAAACATCTTACCGATCCATTCCATAATTGAAGAATCTTTGGAAGAATCAACTGAAGAAGTCAAAATAATCAGTCCAAATAACGGAGAATTCAAAACTGAACATTTCCACATCACAATTGCAGAGACTGAAGATATCATAAAGTCTGACTTAATTGATTCTGAACATTTGGTTGCAATGACTAAAGAAGTGGAAGATGTCGATACTGGAGACGTGTCGTTCATCTACGACTCGATTAAAGTCAACGATGGAACTTCAAGGCTGAGCATCAAGATTGGTGATTATTCTCTGTGATTTAACGTGACACAAAACTTCAAAAAGACAGTTTTTCATGCTTATTATGCGTTTAAAAAGGGATAATGGAGGAAGTGGGGAGAAAAAATGCGATTGACACATCCAGAATCTCACAATCTGACACAGATCTCACTCAATTCATCAAATCTTTCCAATCTTTCACCAGTTCTTCAATTCTTCAAATTATTTTTCACTTTTACCCCAAAAAAAAGTTACCGAGAGCTTCAAGTATAAAAAGAATCAAAAATTCCTGTTTATCTCACACCAAAATCCACTCTAAATCCACACAAATCCACAATGCCAGTTGCCCCAGTCGTTGATTCAGAACAAGATATCGGTCCTTTAAGGTATGTTCTCGAACCTGCACCCTCATTTACTATATTAATACCCACCCCCCACTAACACTTACTCCACAGAACCGAATTAGATATTCAATCTCTAAACAATTTTTTCTCGATTCCAACACCTCCAAATCAAGTTGAACTAGGTCCAAATGCCAATTGGTCTCCATTGATCCCACCATTAACCATCAAACAGTTCAAATTCGGTCAATCAAATCCAACTTTTTTACTAACCGATTCAAAGGGTACTAAAGCTGTACTACGTAAAAAACCAACTTCAAATGCCCAATTGATCTCCAAGACTGCTCATTCCATCGAAAGAGAATTCTATATGCTTGCTGCTATCAATAACATCAACCACTCAAGAACAGATGGGAAATCAGTTCCTATTTCGAACGTTTATTTGTTGTGTCAAGATGAATCTCATATTGGTGCAGTTTTTTATATAATGGAATTCATTAAAGGTAGAATATTTCATGATCCTTCCTTATCTGTTATTGAATCAACCAATGAAAGAAAAGAGATTTGGAAATCTGTTATCAATGTCGCGTCTGCGATTCATTCAACTCCATCAAGTGAATTATTTGATCAATTACCTTCAAATTTTTTCAAAAAACCAATAATTAATAATAATTCATCATCATATTTCAAAAGACAAATCAAATCAATGTCCATGATTCAAAATTTACAATCAAAAGATGTCCCATCGATCCCACATTTCAATAAAATTTCAAATTATTTATTGGAAAATTCACCAATTGATCCAAATATTCCAACTTTAATCCATGGTGATTTTAAAATTGATAATTTTATATTTCATCCTAAAAAGCCTGAAATCATAGCAGTGTTAGATTGGGAACTATGCACTAATGGCCATCCATTATTTGATCTCTCTAACGTTTTACAACCATTCATAATGTCTAAGGAATTAAACAATTATTTTTCAAAATTTCCAATTGATCAAGATTTTAATCTAATAAATGATGTATTGAATCAATATAAACTGATTCAAAATCCAAATTGGGATCCAATGAAATTATGGAAAGTTGGTGTCGTTTTTGGATTATATAGAGTTAGTGTTATTTGTCAAGGTATTGCACAAAGAGTAATTAAAGGTGTTGCTAGTAGTGCCGAGGCAAAACAAACAGGAGAGATGTTTCCATTAGTTGGAGAATTCACTTATGGATTAATTACAGATGGTGAATTAGAATCAAAGTTATGATACATAATTTTATTTTATTTATTCTATTTAATGTATCCACCTTGTAAACAAAAATGATAAAACATTGAATTTTCATCATTTAATAAATTAGTTGGTGTATCAAATTCTTTAACTTGTCCTTTCTCTAATACTATAATTCTATCAGAGTCCATAACTGTTTCAATTCTATGTGCGATTGTTAAGATAGTTCGATCTTCAAATTCTTTCCTTATTGTATCTTGAACAATTTTATCAGTTTCAACATCAACTGATGAAGTTGCTTCATCTAAAATCAACACTTTTGAAGGATTAAGTAATGCTCTACTCAAACATAATAATTGTCTTTGACCAACTGATAAATTTGATCCACCTTCATTTAATTTCTTTAATAATGCATTTCCTTCATTTTCATCATCATCACTTTCCATTTTTTCAATAAATTCTTTCAAATGTGATAATTTCAAAACTTTCCATAATTCATCATCAGTATGCATTGACAAAGGATCTAAATTTTGTCTTATTGTTCCTTGGAACGCTTGTGAATCTTGTGGAATTATAGCTAAATTACTTCTTAATTCAAACAAATCTAATTTTGAAACATCAATTCCATCAATTTCAATCATTCCTGAAACTGGTTCAATTAATCTAAATATAGAAAATGCAAACGTTGATTTCCCTGATCCTGTTCGTCCAATAATCCCTATTTTTTCCATTGATTTAATATCAAGTGTCACATCATTCAATACTAATTCTAAATCTTTACGATATTTAGTGCTGTAATTTTGAAATTTTAAAATCCCTTGATTTGGCCAATTTGATTCAGGTTTAATGAATGGTGGTTCATGACCTTCTGGTTTCAGTTCGCAATATTCCAAGACTCTTTCCACTGATGTTGAGTTCAATTCAACTTCAACTGTCATTCTAACTATCCAATTTAATGAACCAGTGACGTTTAATGAATAACTTATTATTAAACCTGCTAAACCAGGACTTAAATTATTAAAAATTGCTAATAATGATGTAGTGAATATGATTATTGAACCAATGAATTGTAAACGAACTGATAGCCATCTATTAATAGATCTTGATAAATATAATGCTTTCAAATTAAAATCTAAATTTTTAAAGTTTAAAAACTGAAATCTATCTTCTTGATCATATGCTTTAATCGTATCTACCCCATTTAAACTTTCTTGTAAATGCTGGAAGATTGGTGATCTTGAAATATTAACTATTCTTTTCAAATCCCTTGACGTTGGAATATAATATCTTTGATAATAAACGTATAAAAAACTTAAAAAAAATATAACAATCATAAATAATGGCATATTATAACCAATGAAGCATAATGTGAATACAGTTTTGATTATACTTGCAAAAAACCCAGCAAATACCCTTGGTAATCTTTCATCAATTTTATTAATATCACTTGAAAATCTATTAATTATCCTACCAATTGGAGTAGTTTCAAAAAATGACATTGGGGATTTAATAACTGAATTAATCATTAAATCATGTAATTTCTTAGACCCTTTGATTGCACAGAAAACCCACATAACTGTTGTTCTCAATAACGTGAAAACACCTGATCCAATCCCAAATATAGCATATATTGTAATATACCAATAAACATGAGTATTTTCACCATTGTTTGCATTATTCTCAGACCAATTTTTAAGCCAATAATTAGCACTTATTGAAAAAATAGTGGTTAACATCATTAGAACAAGGAATGTTATCACACCTGGTAATGAACATGCTTTTGCATATTCTTTATAGACTTTGAATGCAACTTTACCAATTGCTGATTTTTCTTCTTCTTGTGAAGATCTTTTAGATTTATTATTAGAGTTAATTAATGATGGATTTCGAAACGTTTCTATGCTTGCTCTTCTTAAAGTTTCTGAGCTTGGTATTCTTTTGATTGATTCAATTTCTTCATCATTGTCATTTTCGGATTCTTCTTTTTTAATATTTGAACCAAATTCTTGAATTAATTTGAATATTTTTGAATCATTATCTTTATTGAAATTAGAAGATGAACTAATTTCAACAATTTTACCATTTTCTAATAAAATGATTTCATTTGCATAATTTAAAATAGTTATTGAATTAGTAGATAGAACAACAGTCTTAGTCTTCAGCAAACCTAAAATCACTTCATTAATTAATTTTTTACCAACATGACTATCAACTGCACTTAATACATCATCTAACAAATAAACATCAGATCTTGAATAAACAGCCCTGGCTAAACTCAATCTTGCCTTTTGTCCACCTGATAATGAGATCCCCTTTTCACCAACTTGAGTTTCATCACCATCTGGCAATATTTCTAAATCAGGTAATAACTGACATGCTTTTAAAGTTTCCAAGTAGAATGATTCATCAAATTTATGACCAAATAATATATTGTTTTTAATACTTGAATTCATTATCCATGGAATTTGAGAACAATATGCAATTGACCCATTTATTTCTATAGTTGGTGTCAAGTCTGGAGTTGTTCCAATACATGGTAAATAACCTAATATTGCTTGTAAAAATGTTGATTTGCCTGATCCAACTTTCCCAATGATACAAGTCAATTCACCCTTTTTAGCTTTAAATTCATTGATTTGTAGAGCTATTAAATTTTTATCGATTGAATTTTCTTCATCTCTTAAAATTTTAAAATTTGACCATAAAAACGTTGAATTTTTAACATTAATTGAAATTTCACCATTTTTATTAACTTTGTTCAAATGATTAATTAAATCTTGATCAATTTCTTCACATTGTAAAAATTTGTTAATTCTTTCAAATGAAACTGATATTTCAATAATCGAAGTTATTAAAGCAGGAATTGCATAAATCGGTTCTGCTAGAATATCAAATAATGCTAATGCAGGGAAAACAATATCTGGAGTCAATGGTTGTTTCATAAGGATTGCAAAACTTGCAAAACTTGAACATGAAACTAGAAATGGAACACAATACCATGAAAAATTCATAATTGCTGAAAATATACCAATATTTTTCAAATTTTCCAGTTCTAACGAATTTCTAATAAAATTTAATTTTTTTAAAATTGATGATTCAATTGCATATAATTTAATTGATTTAATATTGGATAATAATTCAGATGTAGTTCTTATTCTTTGATCTTTATATTTCATTTGCGTCTTATGTAGATTTTTTAACCTCCTTGAAACTAATGTATTGATTGGAATCATTATAAACATTGTAAGTAGACCTGCGAATGTAGCCTTTCCTAGCAAAGAATATGATGATAAAATACATAAAACAAGTTTAAGTGGAGCTGATATTAATATTTGGAATTGACTGGTGATATCTTGAACTCTTGCAACATCAACAGACATAATATTGATAATATCACCAGTTGAATGATTTTTTTTAGATTCTGGACTCAATGATAATGCCTTATGATAAATTAATGTTTGTAATGAGGATTTTGTACCTAAACCTGCTTCATAAATAGATATGAAGTATTTGTTATATAATGCAGTTTCAATAACAGAAACAAAGAATAATCCAAATGAAATCATTAAACCAATTATCAAAGGTTGATCTTCATGGAAATATTTGATTAAATATCTTAATAATTGAGGTTGTGCAAACGATAAGACATCATCGAGAACTTCATAAGTGACTGCAGCTAGTACAGTTCTACCAAAGACACGAATCAATGCGAACAGTAAAGATTTTTTCTTTTGTGAATCCCATTGCTTTTTCAAATTTTCATAACCTATTTTGGTATCTAATAAAGCGGGTGGATTTGGGATATCAGAATCTGTAATTTTATGATTTTTATAACCTTTTGCAATTAAACCATTCATCCATGTGAATGTTAATTCTTGAATGATATTAGCTTGAACTATACCTTTTTCTAAATAAAATTGAATAACTTCATGAATTGGATTATAGAAAAAAGTTAATGAAATAAATATCTGAAGTCCATTAATTAATGAAAAATATAATCTGAGATCATCATTTGCAATTTTGAAATCAGTTAATAGATTTTGTGCCACTGCAAATACTGATATTAGTGAATTGAACAAAAAATAAAAAATTAATGAACCACTAGCTACTGGGTTTTTAAACAATTCAAAATAAGTTAATGGTAATGCAATGAATGTTAACGCTAATGAATTAACCCAGAAATAAAAACGATCAAGTTTGAATAGAAACGAAGCTTGGATCAAAACTGAGAGGAGTCTAAGTGTAGAACCTCCTGAAAGTTTATTATAACGTATCTTTCCTAATGATTTGGATCTAATGGTACTAATTAATTGAAATGAACCAAAAATGTATAAAATCAAGGAATTTGAAGCAATTAATGTTTCAAAAAGACATGGATTTATGGCACTCTCTCCAGGTATAATTAGCTCACCATTCAGATGGCAAAGCTCCAAAGATGGAGATTCCATGTCTATCTGATTGAATTGATGTTAAAAAAGAGAGGAAGTTTTGATTTTTCTTTATTTTTTTTCTTTAGTAATTTATATGTCAATCTTCAATCATCTTGCAGATGCATAAAACTTCTGAAAATTACTTCAAAATAGTATCAGTATACGCAGAAATGGCCCAATCTTTATTCTATCTAGCTAAAAACTCGAATCGAGCTAATTAGTACTCTTGGAGCTTATTGATCCACCTATACAAGTAGAGTGTTCACAGATGTATCTACAGGTTGTATAGTGTAGTGGTCATCACTTTCGGTTTTGATCCGGACAACCCCGGTTCGAATCCGGGTACGACCTTTATTTTTTCAGTTTTTTTTTGGTAAAAAAGAATAATACTGAATTTCTGTACATGAACTGGATATAGGGCAATCTTTTCAATTTATTTTTACGATTTTTTTTTTTTCTCTTGTATTTACTTTAAAAGTATACAACTAAAAACATCTTCTTAGGAAATCCTAATTCTACCATAATCTTCTTTTATCTTCTCTTCAGCTTTAACTTTTCCTTCTGGGTGTGTTATACACGAATTTTAGCATCGGTTCAGTCTTGCCAATTTTGGCCTGTTCGACTTTGTTATTTTAAACCAGTTACCACGCAGATATTTACCCATTGGTACTTCATTGAGCTATTGTAAGTTGTAACTACATCTCTTTATATTTTTTAAACAATATTTTAATTAATTATATATAATATGCCTTTTAACAAAACTAAATTAAAGATACAAGACGATAAAATAAAAAAACACATTCACAAAAGGCTGGGAAAGTATATAAAGACGGATGAATGAAAGAATAAAACAGGGCACAATGAACAAAAACAATCACTATTTTAATATAAAATAAGAGCAAAATTAATAAAAGACAAAATCATATAAAGTAAAGAATCGTAAACATAATAATAATTGGGTCAAATTTGAGTTATTTATCTCATATTCAAATCTCATTCATTTCATTGATGCATTATAGTAGCTGGTTTTAATACATTTAGATATAACTTATAAAACTGTTCTTGAAGTTTCTTTAAATGGATTAGCAGTGTCAGCGGTAGTGACTGAAGCAGCATCATGATGAGTTGATGATGGGGATAATTGGATTTCACCATCACCTGAAGTAGGAGCGTTCGCACTAGCAGTCTTCTTTTGTTTTCTTAAGTACCAAATGACACCATAAGCGATTGCAATGACAGCAATGACTGGAATAATAACAGCTGGGGCAATGACTTTAGCTTTGTTATCACTTGACTTTGATGAAGTTGACTTTGATGAAGTTGAGCCTGGGGCTAAAGCGTTATCAGATGGAACTCTTGGAATGGATGAAGAACCACCATTAACTGAGTCAATAGCTCTAATTAATGGACCAGATTTAGTACCAACATTAGTAGCAGTAGTTGAAGAAGTGGTTAATGGAGTGATGGTAACGAAGAAATAACCGTTTCCTTTTCTAATGAAGGTACTTTCAATGTATAATGGATAGTAACCATCAATGTTTGAAATATAATCGGTATCTAATAATTCAGAACCTGAACCTGATTGAGGATAAGCAACTAATTCAATTTTAACTTGAGTAACATCGTCTGAACCCCAATAGGTTGGATCCCAAGTGATCCAATAAGTTTCACCAATAACGACTTCGGTACCGTTTCTTGGAGTACAGAATGGGTAACCTGGAATATTAGTATTCTCTTCTGGAACTCTATCACCAAAACATCTTAACACAGGTGGGACGAATTGTGGAGTAACATATTTTGAAGAAGTTGGAGTTGGTGATGCTGAAAGAGTGGTACCACTGGTAACGGTTGGAGTGACCATATATGGAATACCACTGTTATCTAAAGAAACCCATGGTGTAGCAGAGTTAACTGGAGAAGCAGAAATAGTGACACCATCAATAACAGTTGGAGTAACAGCTAAAACAACATCGACATTACCAGATGAAGTGGTTGTCCAAACTTGATCAGATAAGACTTGTTGGTTTGAACGTTTTTTCAAGACTGGAGCAGGAGTGATAGCAGGTTCAGCCACTGGGATTGCAACACCTGAGACCAACAAAGGTAAAGCAGATAACACTAAAGTTGATAATCTCATCTTGAATTTTGATTAATTAGAATAGAAGGAATTAATTAAAATGGAAACACACTTGAAGAGTAGTCAGAAATAAGAACAAAAGAGAAAAAATTTTCTTAGATGGAAGAATTGTTGTTTAAATAAAAAATTACTTTAAAAAGTTTGGCACAATTATATTAACTGCATTTCTGACCGATAATTCCCACCCGATCCAATAAAAAGGGTCTAAGATGGCGATAATTGTTACTGAAAGTAAGGAAATAAAGAAGTATTCGGGAGTAGTCGTGTCTGGTAAGCTGGATGGGGTTTCAAAACTTATGAAATAGTAACAATCTCGTCACTTTATCTTGGGTAGAAAGTTGTATGGACCTCTAAAAGATGGTATTGATAATGCAGCATTCGCGAATTTTGGGGTGTTTAAAAAAATTCCTTCATTTCTAGTCAAAATTAAGTACAAAATTACTGTGAATGGCACAATTACGTGGGTATTTGTGCATTTTGAATGTTGTAGTCACTAGTGGCTCTCAACTTTCAAGTCTACCTAATGATATAAATATACTCCTTTTCCTTTCTACTTGATTCTGCGTATCTCCAATAATTACTGGATCGAGAGTCGAGAGTCGAGAGTCGAGACTCGTGAGATCGCGAAAAAAGAAAAAAGAAAAAAAAAAAACATGGATTAGTAAGGACCAATTCCCGTAAGGATTTTTTTTTTTCTGACATAAAATTTTTTCAATTCCGGCCGCTCTTAACTATGTGAAAAATCGATTTCCGGGCGAGCATAAATTTTTTTTTTGAACATAAATTTTTTATGTAAATTTGAAGAAATTTATGTTCGGAAGATTTATGTACGCCTGTACAGGCGTGCATAAATGAAATTTACATAAATTTTGTTTGTAGCCCTGAGCATCAAAATCAAATTAATTCTTAAATCACGGTTTAAAAGGTAGAAAACACATACTATCAGTCAATTATGCCTTCTACAACGTGCTAAACCCCAAATTTCGTGTCAAGGAGCTAAATCAAAAATTCCAGGGAGTTCCAGTGGGGAGGGTAACTACCAAAAATTTATGTTCAAAAAAAATATTTATGATCGGTGAAAATCCTTACGGGAATTGGTCCTAACATATTACATAACAACATCACGTGAACTTCGCGGAAAAAGGGAAATATATTCAAGTAGATGGGGAAATGGTACTCGTATGTTTATAGAGAAATAGTTAAGTAACACTAGCCTTTGTATAAGTCAAAATTTGAGGTTTGAGTGTTATCTTTTACTGATTTAGTCTCAAAAAAAATTTGCTGCTGTTCTTACCAAACATCAAATGGTAATAAGAAAGTGCGTGCAGCGTTTGGCACAAAAGTTAGTTCTTGAAATCAAGAAGCACATCTCTCTAGAATTTCAATTATTATATATTCAATATTCTGTCAAGCTCTTCGATCCAGATTCCATTGGGTGATATTGTGAACTAAAAGTGCTTTGAAATTTGAATCCTGATGCTCCACAGATTAAAGATTAAAGATTAAAATTCTTTATGTAATATCTTTGTCATCAAAATTTATTTTTATTTATTTATTGCCCTGGTCCAAAATTACTCGAAAATTTATTTCTGTAACAAACATCAAGAGTTAGGTCAAAGGTGATCAGTCTTACTCACCTTAAACTTTGAGAAGATGGAAGTGTCAAAAATGCAGGAGGAGCATGATACTTTAGTGAGGTATATTGCTCAGTCCCATGACAATCCCACTGATGATACTTCACAACAACAGGCGCTAGAAGGTGCTCTACTTTATTTACAAAAATTTTCTGGTAATCACCATCTATTCTGTGATCCGATGATGCATCAAATCAGTATCCATATCTTGATCTTATTCTCTTTTGGTGAAAATGAACCACTGAAGTGGTTTCAAGAGGAAGCATCCAAGTGTTTGAATACTTGCTCTAAATGTATCACTTACTTTCATAGAGGAAGAGCTGATTTGAAAAATAAGTTTACTACTAAAAGAGGTATCAGCTTGTCCAGTGTTGAACAATTCTCCAATATTATACTAGAATGGGAATCTAAACGTTTATATGATCGTCTATCCTCATTATACGAGTCCTATCTTATGGTCAAAACTCAAGATTCAAAAGCTCAAGTACCCATTGAAGTATTATTAGGAGTTGCTGAATGTTTAAGTGGCCCAGGAATGTTAAGACTGAATCAAAGTTTAAGAGATTTATTTGATAAAGTTCTTTACTCCTTACTTGCTACGAATCATGTCTTTGTTCAAAAATATAATGCCATCACACCTGGTTTGATATTCTTATTATTTGAAGGTCAAGATGCACAAAAGAATTGGGCTCATCAACAAATCAGTCTATTATACAAACCTACGCAGCTGGTACAAGAAGCACAAGTCTATTATGATATAATTGAAGAATTACAAGTCCATTTTTTTAATATTCAAAATCCAAAAACTTTCTCAAGTCACAATTGTGAAGTTTTTTACAGAAACTTCTACGCTGTTTTTAGAATATTTGATAAAAGTGCTATACTGAATAAACTTGGATTAGATTTTGATAAAAAGAATAACGAAGAAGCTTTCTCATACGAAGTTCAACCACTTTTATTATTACTTCAAAAGCATATCATGGGTTATCTTAATGAACCACTACCATATATCTTAAAGTTTTTCAACATGATTTTACAAAAGCTTGGTGATGTGTACTGGTCTAAAGTCTCACCATATACATATCAAAATGTGTTAGAAACCATTACTGGAAGCCCTCATTATTTGCACAATTTACATATTTTAGAAACTTTTTCAAAATCAGATGGTGAAGTCAACCCAATTGCTAGAGTTTCAGATCTTTTAGATTGGATAGATGAGTTTTTAAAATCGATTGATACTTCAAAACAACAAACAACTTGCAATAAATTGTCATTATTTTTCATCACCTTAGTTGAAAGCCAAAATAGTGTCCCACTTCAAACAAAGGCTATTTTATATAAAAAATCTTGCTCTTTAACTATACTAGCACTAAGCATACCCTCAAAGCTTTATTCTCCAACCTTTAAAAATGATGTTTTGTTGAGAAGTGATGCTAGAATAGTTGTTAATACCAAGTTGGTTAGATTCATGGATTACGCAACTTTAAAAGCAATATTTTATCCAGAGGCAGACTCAAAATCTAATGGTGAAATTTCAAAACTATCGGTGTCAGTAATTGCTAAAGCTTTGAGATTTGATGTTTTGAATTTAGCTCAAAGTACATATGAAATACATCAAAAGAAATCTCCATCGACATTAAAATTTTCATCAACTATGTTTCAACTAATTCTAAAACAAAATTTTGCAACTCAATTAGAATTGGCTTATCAATTGTTAATATCTTTAGAAAATGTTTCCAGTATTATTCCTCTAACTGGCCAACAGAAGCTTGAAGCCACTGAATTCCTGAGTCTTGTTCAGCAATTTTTTGTTAAATTGACAGATATTGATTCAGTTCAAATCAAAATGATTTTATCAAATGCTAAAAGTTTGAAAGGTTATTGGGCAACCGTCTTTTCCTCAACTAATGAAGTTTACCAGTCAGCTGTTGATATTTTATATGAAACGTTTGAAGCTGATGGGAGATTAGAAGGTGTTCATTCATTATTAGACGAAAATCTTTATTCATGTCTATCTGCTATTAATGATAATCTAACAAATTTGATTTTTTTTAAAGCTTATGAACCATGTCCTGGTGCTGTTAGGGTTCTGTTAGATGTTGTATCAGCTCTCAATAGTCCTATTAATGGTTTATTTGGTAAAAGTAATATGTTCACTGATAACGTTAAACAAGCTTTAAAGGTGTTCTGGAATAGATGCTGGTCATTTTTAGATTTGATTTATGTTAACACTGTTAATTGGGCAAATGAATACCCAGATCTTGTTGAATTCACTAGAGATACATTAGATTTATCAAATGCAGTTCTGAAATGTTTTCATAGTATTAATGGATTTTTCGAAGGTGATGGTATCAATCAAGCATTTGCTGAAATTACAAACACATTTCCCCATATGTTAGTGTGGTTAAGATTAAGTGATCCAGGTTTATTATCTTCTTGTGTTAATTTAATCTCTTCAACAGTTGATTTAGCGACTGAGTTTAAGCTAACTTTAAATACAAATATTATTACACTTTTAGCAAAATATGGTTCAAGGGCTAAGAAATTTAACAATAAATTAACAGAGCAACAATCAGATGAAATCCTTACAAGAGCTAGAATTTTTGATAAAACATTAGTTGATGATATCTGTGAAGAAACTGAAAGATTAAAGAAAGCAAAACTACCAACTCCACCAGTGGAAAAACCTTTACCAGAAACCATTAATTTAGATGATGATGAAGTTGAAGAGATCCCAAGTAACAAAATAGTTCCAAAAAGAGAATTTGGTCAATCTAAAATAACCAATTTTGGTAGTTTATCCAGAGTCCCAGTTAGAGCTCCTGCTAAACCAACAATGCCAATGAGTGCATTAGAAAAAGCACGTCTAGAAATGAATGCTAATAAGTTGAAGAATAGAGTTATTCATCCTGCTGGTAAACCCGGTTTTAATCCAAGAACTTCAAAAGCTAAAAAAGCAGATGATAGTTCTGATGATGATGATGACGGTGAAGATGATGACATTCATGGATTATTTAATATTAACAAACCTAAACGGACACCTGGAATCAATCTATTATACACTCATACTAAACCAAGTATCTTATCATATAATGAAAGAAAAAGAGAAGAAGATAATAGCAGAAGAAGATTAAATGTTGATCTCAAACCACTATACAGAATAATTTTGAATTGGTCTTTTAACAGGGATGATGAATTTCCAGACGATGAATATCAAAATTTAAGAAGCGTTGTTGATGTTTTTAAAACTTCAAATGATTATATTAGAACTTATGAACCTCTTTTATTTCTAGAATGTTGGCAATCCATATGTTCCGCTAAGACTAAAGAAGCTGATACTCCAATTTATGTTACTGTTGGTTCTAAAAGTACTGTCGGTGATTTTTTTGAAGTCTATATCAATATGACAAGATCAGAAATTCAGAAAAAAGGCTTCAATGATTCTGATTTAATTGTTTTGGCATCTAATCCTAGACCAGACTCATTACCAGGAATGCTACCTAATCCAAGAATTAGCGATGTTAAAAGTGCTGCTAATTCATGTTTGGGTAAAATAACTGAAATTAAAAATGTTAAAGGTGATAGAGCAGATATAACAATTCGTGTTTCACGTTCAAGTGATATGATGTTCTTATATCAAAATGCAACCATTTTATTGATGCGTTGTATGCAAATGACAACTATTGAAAGAGAATATTCTTCATTACATGGTCTTGAATACTATAACTTATCTAAACAGATTTTTGAAGCTAAAGCTGATACTCAAGCTATTTGTGATGAAGCTGAAATTTCTGAAATCCAAAAAACTTATAATGTTAATGAATCTCAAGCTAAAGCTATTGGTGTTTCATTACGTACCTCAGGTTTTTCTTTGATTCAAGGTCCTCCTGGTACTGGTAAGACAAAAACAATTATTGGTATTGTTGGGTACATGCTCTCAAGTTTCCAGGTTGCAAATACTGTTACTGTTATCCAACCAAATGGATCTTCTAATCAATCAGTAAATAATGAAAAGAGAAGAAAAATTTTAATCTGTGCACCATCAAATGCTGCTGTTGATGAATTGGTTTTACGTTTGAAAGATGGTGTCATGAACTCAAAAGGTGCTAAGTATACTCCAAAATTGGTTCGTTTAGGTAGATCAGATGCCATTAATACTGCTGTTAAAGATATGACTTTAGAAGAATTAGTTGATGCTGAATTAAGTGAAAAAGTCTCAATTTCCAATAATATGGAGACCTATGATAAAGAACTAAAAGAAGTTCAGCAGAAAATAAACTCATTAAAAGCTTTAATTCAAAATGATTCAAAACCTGTTGATGAAGAAGTTTTTAAGAAAAGAAGAGAGCTCATCCAACAAGCTAATGTCATCAAGATGAAAAAGGATCAAGAAAGAGAAAAAGTTAATGCTCAATATAGAGCTCGTGATATTGATAGAAAAAAATCACAAGCTAAGATTCTTAATAATGCTGAAATCATTTGTGCTACATTATCTGGTTCTGCTCATGATATGGTTGCTAATATCGGTATCAAATTTGATTCTGTTATCATTGATGAAGCTTGTCAATGTACTGAATTATCCACTGTCATTCCATTAAGATATGGTTGTAACCGTTGTATTATGGTTGGGGATCCAAATCAATTGCCACCAACTGTTTTGTCTGGTGCTGCTGCAAATTCAGGTTATGATCAAAGTTTATTTGTTAGAATGGCTAAGAATACGAAACCATTATTGTTAGATGTTCAATATCGTATGAATTCAGCAATTTCTAAATTTCCTTCAATGAGATTTTATGATGGTGCTTTAAAAGATGGTCCAGATAATGATCAACTTACTCAAAGACCTTGGCATTTAGATCCACTTTTGAAACCATATACATTTTTTGATATCTTTGAAGGTAGACAATCTCAAAATAGCAAATCCAGATCATTTGTTAATAAAGCTGAAGTTGATATTGCACTTGAATTGATTCATAAATTATTCACAAGTCAAAGAACTTATAATTTCAAAAATAAAATTGGTATTATCACTCCTTATAAGGAACAGAACAAATTGTTAAAAGATTCATTCATTAGAGACTTTGGTAAGGGTATTAGAAGTGAAATATCATTTAATACAATTGATGGTTTCCAAGGTCAAGAAAAAGAAATTATTATCATGTCATGTGTTCGTGCAGACCCTTCAAAAAACAATATTGGTTTTTTAAGAGATTTTCGTCGTATGAATGTTGCTCTTACTAGACCTAAATGTTCGTTATGGATTCTAGGTAATCAAGATAGTTTGATAAAGAATGATCTATGGGGTGCTTTAATTAATGATGCGAAATCTAGAAACATGTTGAAAGAAGTTAGTCTTGGTTTCACAAGAGATAAATCTGTTCCAAAACCACTACCATCAAGGTCAGCTACAGGTCCTAATATTAAGAAGTCTGCTCCTGCTTCTGTTCCTGCTCCTGTGTTTCCTTCATCTAAACCTTTCGCTAGAGTTCCTACACCAACTAGAAGTAGTGTTGAATTGCCAGCAAGACCTACTCCTAATAAAAGTGTTGTACAAAAGTCACAAAATCAAACTAGTGTCTCCATTGATAAAACCAAGAATAATCTCAAAGAAAAACCTGTTAATAACAATATAGAATCACAAACTTTAGAGTCAAAGAAAACTAAAGGTGTCAATAAGAAGCAGAAATTTTATGATGATAACACTACACAAACAAAAATTTCACCATCAAATCTTACTTCAGCAGAACAAGAACTGTTTTCTGCTACCCAAGATGCTCAAAAATCAAATTCAAAAGTATTAGAAAAGAATAAATCTACAAAGAATCAACCTGAAGAAATTAAAACTGTCAAAACAGAAACTAAATCCAATTCAAAACCAGTCTCAAATTCAAAAAATACAACTAAGATTTTACTATCAGCATCTGGAAATCTAACCTCAAACGTTGCTCCTCAAAAAGTTTTACCAACAACCCCTTCTAGAACAGGCTCTTTACCACCACCTCCAGTTTTATCAGAGTCTAATTCATCTATAGTCGGAGTTAAAAAAAAAATTGAAACCAAATCCACTGATACAATTGGCCCAACAGGAAATTCAAAGCAAACATTGGCACTTGGTGAATCAGGTTATCAAACTCAAGATTCAGAGTACAATAACTATAATAAAGGATACAATAATTACAATAATGGATACAATAACAACTACGTCAATAATCATTACAATAATGCATATAATGGATACAGTGATTACAAAAACAATGATTACAATAACAATTATAATAATTATAATAACTATACTGATAGAGATACCAGTGATTATAGAGGTAATCGTCAATATAAAAGAAATGATTACAATCAAGGCTCAGATAACAGATATAATGATAACAATGTTAATCAATTTAGAGGACAAAATAAAGATTCATATTCAGATTCTTATAACCAATCTTCATCACCAAACAATTATAATAATTCATCATATAACAATATTCCAAGTCAACCATCATCAATGAATCCTACTAGATCTGGTAATTTAGATGGAGACCCAGGAGCTCCAAATGTTTCTAGAAGTGGAAATCTTCCCCCACAAGGTCCTGCAAATCCAAATCAAATTCCACTGAAGAAAAGAAGACCAAAGGAAGCCAATTTATTTATTCAACGTAAAAAGAAAAGACCATGAACTTCAAAGACCATAAAATCAATTCATAAAGTTAAAAAAATAAATCAAAAACTACATTCATTATTATATTAAAAATCATTACATTTCTGCATTTAATTTATAAACTCAATTTATAAAATTTATTTAATTATATATAACCACTTGTAGATTAGCAATATGCGAATAAACGAGTTAGATAGGGACACAATGAGATAAATAATCAATGTTTTAGACTTTCTTTCAATATTGACTTAGAATCATTGAATTTTGGGGGAGATTGTGATATTTCTCCAGAACTTGAAATAAAAGTTGGTTGAAGTTCTTGAATTGAAGATTGTGTGACTGCTATATTTATAGATGGTTTTGGTGATATTGAAGGTCTTTTAGATAAATTTTCAAACTTATTAGATCCTGTTGATTTATCATTTTTTGAATTCGTACTCGATATATTCTTGAAATCAGAATTTAAAATTTCTAAACTTTGTTGAATTGTGTTTAATTCAGATCCAAATAGTTGATTAAGTATGGAATTATGCTTAATGTTCAGTGATGATTCCAGTGATTTCAAAGATTCATAAGTTTGTGTTAATATGTTGATTATTTTAGTTTTGATAATAGTTGATTCATTTGGTCCTTGTGGGGTTGAACCTGATGATGATAAGACATTTTGCATCTCTAGCTCTAGTTGATCTAATAATTCAGAGACGTTTTCCCAGATTAATGAAGTTTCTTGAAATAACATCTCTTGAGATCTATAATTATTGGATCGATCTTGAAATGATTCAATTTGTCTTGTGATTGTTTCTATTATTGTTGTTGCATCTGTTTTAATGTTTGATTGTGATATACTTAAATTATTAAACTTTGTTAAAATGGAAGACAAATTGAATTGTGTGTCTTCATTTGTGGAGTTCATTGACCTTTCATCTATTAATTCTTGTATCTTTCTTTTTTCTATGATTTCTATGTTTCTTAATTCTTCCAAGTATGGACTTGATCTACTTTCAATTATACTTTCAGTTCTAGTAATTTCAGATTTTAACGTTCTTCTTTTATCTTTCATTTGCTTCAACCTTTTCTCTAAATTAGAAATGTCATTGTTTAAAGAAGTCATTTCATTTTGTAATTGATTTAATTTATGACCTTCTTCTCTCTCCACACTTTTAATCTCATTGATTTTATCAATGATTTCTTGTTTATCATTATTCAATTGATTAAATGAGGAAAGAATGTTTGAATTTCTATCCTTTTCTTTAATGTATAAATCACCAAGAGCCTGATATAACATTCCCATTGATTTAAAATATTGAATTAAATCATTCCTTATTGATTTTGTACTTTTCCCAGTCTTCAAGATTTGAGCATGAATTTTTAATAAGTTCTCAATCCCATTACTAATGATCTGTTCTTCATTCAATAATCCTTTAATGACACTTTCCGGCAGTGGTTTTATTTCATATTGATTTGAATTAACATAATCATCTTCATCATAATATTGATCTTCATAGTCATCTTGATGATCAGTTATGGTGCTGGATCCATAATACTGAGTTGATAAATGATTCTGATTGGATGTCAGCATGCCTTCTGCTTCACTGTCTTCTGATTCCTCACTCGAGTAAGGTATATTAAAAGTATCAGTTTGTTGTCTTTCATGCTTCAAAGGCTCATTTTTGGCACCAGATTCAGCACTGATTTTCCTTTTCCCAAAAGAAGACACTGCCTTAAACATCAAACACTCGAAACGGTTCACTTCAGAGTTCAATTCGCCTCAAAACTCTGAATTTGTACACAAAATTAAAGAATTTAATTTGAATGAATACGAGTTTCCCGGAATTGATAAGAAATTGCACCGGAATTCACTCTTTGTTTTTATCGGACCTTCAAAAAAGTTCCAACTTGTTCAGAATTGAAGACAATTTAATCAGTTTATAGCTGTCTTAAAACGTTCTTTTTGCCTCTTAAGACACTGCTTATTGAATTTAGCAGAGAAGAATTTCACAGTTGACCGATTTTCCGCATCAAACACCAATCATTTTCCACATTAATACTAAGGATAGTCAAAATACAATGTCATTATTCTTTAAGTCACCATTAGATCTAGAGATCAGATTAGAAGGAGAAGACAGCAGAAAGCAAGTCGACGTGAAACTCCCACAAGACAAGAAGGAGCTGTATCCACTGTATGAAGATGGTGAAACCATTGCAGGTTCTGTCACAGTTAGGGTTAAAGATGGTAAAAAAGTGGAACATATAGGTATTAAAGCCCAATTGTTTGGAACGATAGAGACATCAGGTGGACAAAAAGACGATTTCTTATGTCTAAGTCAAGACCTTGCACCACCTTCAGAACTAGACCATACTGAGACTTATCCATTCACTTTTAAAGATGTTGAAAAAAGATATGAAAGTTATAGAGGTAAAAATTTAAATGTTAATTATTATGTTAAGATAACTGTGCTGAGAAAGAATTCAGATATCACAAGATTGAAGAGATTTTGGGTTTATGTTTATTCGAATCCTACAGATTTGAAAAAATCAATAAAACTAGACATTGGTATTGAAAATTGTTTACATATTGAATTTGAATATTCAAAATCAACTTTTAATTTGAAAGATGTCGTGGTTGGAAGAATTTATTTCTTACTAACGAGACTAAAGATCAAACATATGGAAATAAGTTTAATCACTAGAGAAACCGTTGGAGTTCCACCAAATCAATTAAATGATTCGAATACAATTAGATATGAAATAATGGATGGCTCTCCAGTTAAAGGAGAAACTATTCCAATTAGATTATTCCTTGGTGGCTATGACTTAACACCAACCACTAAAACTAATCTGTTTTCAGTTAGAAACTTCTTAAGTCTTGTTATCATCGATGAAGATGGAAGAAGATATTTCAAACAATCAGAGATTTCTTTGTATCGTAACAAACAATAGGTGTATTGTATATTTCTATTATAATAGAAGTTGAGATGAATTAATGTTTTGAATCTGTCACATGGTAAGTTTCGAGTACGTATTATTTACTTTGTTACCTCTTCTAATTTCATTCATGCATGTTTGAGTATATAGTACCAAACAAACGTGATATTAAATCTTTGACATTAGTCTGTTATATACATCATCTCAATCCAACATAACTATATCATTTTGATCATCATTACCAAAATTATCAAAGTCTAAACCATCTAAATTATCATTTCCATAATTATTCAAATTATAATCATTCAGACCATTTGAGATGTTATCCAGAGTGTTATTTCCTGCTACTCCATCGAACTCGAACCCTTCAATCTTGAGTTCATTATTATTACTATTGTTATTATTTTTATCATTATTGCTATCTTTCACTGTTTCTTTGATTTCCTCCTTTGGTAAACCCTCTTGATTTGTCGATATTGAATCATTTTCCCCTTTAGCCAATTCGTCTTTGATTTCGACATCTTGATCATGTTTAACTTGTTCTTGTTCTTGTTTAATTTCAACTTTTTCTTCAATTTCTTCAATTTCTTCTTCTTTAACTTCATCTTCTTCTCCTGAACTCAACTCTTCTTCAAACTTCTCACTTTGTAAAATATTATCGATGACGTTTTTCATTATATCAAATTCTTTAGCTTCATCAATCTTCAATTGGTTATTATTCTCTAAAATTTGATTCTTTTGTGGCATTTGGTTCAATAACCAACTCTCCTTCAAGGTTCTGGTTACCGAGAGCAACTCCTCCACAAGTCTAATAATCATCAATGAGTTGGATTCTATCTGTAACATCTCTGATGCTTGCATTTCTTTCGGTGTTGTTGAAGCTGATAATTGTATCATGTTTTGAAGTCTTGAGATTAATAACTCTGTGTTTACTTCTACCTTCTCTGAGAATTCATGGTTAGTATTGTTCTTGATGATTTGACTGATGTTTCCGTTTACTGGTTAAGGTCTCTGATCTCTTCTGACGCATTTTGTCTTCTTCTTTCACTAATAGTTGTTGATGCTTGTAACGAAATAGAAATAAATGGAAGAATGATTATGTCATCCAGACTAGAAATACAGAGATGAGTCCAAGATACAAGTGTAGAGGCCACAAAGACTACAAGCAGTCCACATCGTTCATAATAGCATCATATCACATATAAAATCCATTTCTGCCTTCATTCAATGAAGATTCCTCGATCAGCAGCCTCATCCAATATTCTACTCTCTCTGACTCTCTCTTCCTCAGCTATTCTCTCTTCATACTTAACCAGCTGTTTGTCAGCCCAGAAAACGATCCCCATGGAGATCCAGGTGACATGATACCACACTTTGACTTGAGTTCTTGCGGTTCTGTAAGTTGGGCTTATCAGTCTCAGCATCAAAGCTGTTGTGACACTGATCATTCCCCCTTTGATTGCACCCATTCCTCCTGCTATGAGCAGTTCCTTGGACAGGTCCTGGATCCTGTCTGGAGTGTGGTGCGCTAGAAGGACGTTTCCCATGATTTCTGATTCTGTTCGTTGTGGAAGAGAGGAAGAGAGTGAAAGATTATCAAATCCCGTCTTTATTCATTATTCATTATTCATTATTCGTATTATGTAATAAAATCAACCATCAACCATCAACTACCACAAACACAAACACAAAACACTTCTCCCGTCCCAAACTCTCTCCCGAATCGAATCCCAGCTCATTCTCTCACCCAATCAGTGAACCACCCATTTCTGGAATATAAAATCGTCTGACTTCTTCAGGATCCCACTTCTTCAAGATCTGCTTACTGCTTCGCTTTAGGAAATATTGTCGCAATTGTGGATCCATTGACAGCTTCACCCAGCTTGACAGACAGCCCTGCCAAACGGGTATAAATACTGATAATATGCTGCATAAAACATCAATTAATCCCCATCCCCATCCCCATACGACATCCTGCACCTCTAACTAATGACTTCAGAACCATCACTAAAGAAACAAAAAAAGGAAAGAACACCGTTGATTTTAAATTTCTTTGAAGCTTTAACTCCAGTTTTACATGCTCCTGGACAATGGAGAAACCCAAGAGATCAATCAAGAGGTTACACTAAAGCTGAATATTGGGTGAAATTGGCACAATTGGCTGAACGTGGTAAACTGCATGGTTTATTTATTGGTGATTCATTAGCCATTTATGGTGGTTATAAAGGTCCTTATAACTTTGAAGAAGCTGCTAAATCAGGTAATAATTTTCCTAAAAATGATCCAACTGCTTATTTAAGTGCAATTGCCATCTCTACTAAAAATGTCTCTGTTGGGATCACTTGCTCCACATTAAGTGAACATCCTTATCATTTTGCAAGAAGAATGGCAACTTTAGACCATATAAGTGGTGGTAGAGTTGGTTGGAATATAGTTAGTTCATTATTACCAACTGCAGGTAGACAATTAACAGATAATAATTTATTACCTGAAAAGACTTTACGTTATGCTAAGACTGATGAATACGTTCAAGTGTTTCTAGAATTGTTATTATCATCATGGAGAGATGATGGTGTTGTATTTGATAGAGAAAAAGGTATTTTTTCAAATCCTGATGCAATTAGAGAAATCAAGTATGATGGTGATTTCTTTAAAGTTCCAGGTCCTCAAATCACCGAACCATCTCCTCAAAGAATCCCATTATTAATCCAAGCCGGTTCTTCTCCAAAGGGTGTTGAATTAGGTGCTAAAGTCGCTGAAGTTATTTTCATTGCAGGTTGGTCACGAGAAGACATTATTGACAAAACTTCAAGAACAAGAAAATTAGCACAAGAGAAATTTGGAAGAGATCCAAATCATATAAAATTCGTTACAATGTTAAGAGTAATTGTTGCTAAAACCCATGAAGAAGCCGTTTTAAAAGCTAAAGAAATAGAAAAATACCATGATTTAGATGGTGCTTTAGTTCAAATTGGTGGTGGTGGTTTAGATCTATCACCTTATGATTGGGATGAAGATTTAACTGTTGTTGATAAAAAAGAAGTTAGTGATCTAGCTAAATCATTTTTAAGTTTTAAATTTTATCAAAAGGGTGATGTTGTATCAAGACGTTATATTGCTAAAAATTTCTTCCGTAATAATTATTATATTGGTACACCAGAGGAAGTTGCTGATCAAATTGAAGCTTTCGTTGATGCTTCTGGAATTGATGGGTTTAACTTCTCAAATGTTGTATTCCCTGAAACTTTTGAAAATATAGTTGATTTATTAATCCCTGAATTACAAAGAAGAGGTTTAGCTCAAAAAGAGTATAAAGTTCCAGGTGGTACATTCAGAGAACAGGTTTTCGGAAAAGGGCATAATAATGTCGTTGAAGATCACCCTGCTCATGCTTTAAGATGGCAATCTGGTGTTTCTAAAGAAGATTTTGAAAAACATTTAGCAAAAGTTAAAGAAGATAGAAAAGACTGGAAAATTACTCCAGATCCAACTAAAATACAAGGCGAATTTGAACCTAGAGGTAAATAGTTAAAATGTATCATATATGTTTATAAATAATAAACTACGGTTGTATAAAAGCAATTATAAAATTTATTTCTATAATTTTTCAAAAAGAACCCCAAAACGTAAAACCCATAGCAAAATTATATTGAAAGCAGATATATATAATGAAACCAAGAACAGAAATCAACCAAAAGCAAATTAGTAACATAAATAAATAATGAAAAGAACACACACAAATGTAGCAATTGTTCAATGGTTAGAATAAATAAATAATAACAAAAATACTAATTAAATAAATTATCTTTCAACCCATTTAATGGACTATTATTCAAACTAAAATTCTTTAAATTACCAAATTTATCATTTTCGATTAAGAACTCTTCATTTAAATTATTGATTTCTAATTTGAAAAATTCTAAAACTGAGTTCAATTTGAAATTTGATAATTCATTATGTTTCTTCAATTTAGATTCCCAATTATTATTAATCAATAACAATAAACTCGCATGTGATCCATTATTTGAGTTCTTGATGAATTCTTTCAATGAAATACACCAAGTATGTGATAATTGTTCATATGCTAAATTCTTAAAATAATTATTTGAAGAATTCTCAAAGTTTGGTAATTTATGCAATAAATTAGTTGCATTATCTAAAAATTCCAATGAATTTGAAGGAGATGTTTCAACGGGTGGTAAGAAGTTTAAAGTATAATCACTTAATGCACTTAGAAAATCTTCTATCAATGGTTTGACTCTAAGATATGAATACTCTGAAGTTGGATCAACTTTATAAGGTAATGAAGACAAAATGAATTGGATCTTTTCAGTAAGGATGTTAATTGAATTCAAGACTGTTGCCTTTGGTGAACATTTATAAACATCACTTGTTATTTCTGGATGTAATGAGATTAAATTCGTTAATAGATCTTGTAATTGATTTTTCTCTAAAACTTCCACTATTCTATTAGTTGGTAAAGGTTGACCTAAAATGGATTGGATAGGTTTGATTCTCTTATGTGATTCTTTCTTAACTTTGAATTTATTATCTAATTTTCTAAAGATCTTTCTTTGTGATGGTGATGGAGTTGAAACTGGTGAATCATCTTCATCGTTTAATCGTCTCTTTGATTTGAAATTAGGAGTTGTTTGTTGCAAAGATGGTAATTTATCTTGGATTGAGGCGACTTCGGACTTTGCAGGGCTTGATTCTTGAATCTTTGGATTGAAACCCCATGAGAATGAAGATGGCAAGACAGAACTCATTCTATTAAATATGAAAAATTGTAGGTTTGTGGTATGAGAAGGACAAGTGGTGTAGTGCGGATGGGATTTAAAGTGGATTATAGATTACTGAATGAGTAGGGTGTGATATTTGCTGTGGTTTGTGAGAATTTTAGACTTTCTTGATGTATTTTAATGAGTTTTTATTATGGATTTTAATAATAAGTCTGAAATTCACACTTTTTTTCGATTACCAGAAAAGAGAAAAGCAAAACATTACCCGGAAAGGAGACAACACAAATAAATCATTTTTGTGTTCTTTAGATTTTGTGACAAGTCTAAAATAGAAAAGGTGGACACAACTGTCAACATCATTAAGTTTTACCTTGAAATGGTTTCACTACAACTAAATGAAATACGGTCTAGCAATTTAATTTGTATTGTTTTATCTGTAAGCTGCTAGTAGCTGCTAGTAGCACTAGATGCCAGAAAGTTATAGTTTTGCCAGCATATAAATGTTCAAAGCTGATATGAATAACCAAATCAGAACCCCTAAAATTGTAGTAATCCAATTATTTGACATATCAATAAACTCGTCATTCGAAACTTCACCATTAACTATCAGTTTTTTGGTTACTTTCATGAATTTTGTTCTTGAAGTGAAATAAATTAAAGGTGCTGTTAAAAATGGCAATAAAACTGATAAAATAACTTGTGAAATTGTTAAAGCTTTGGACATACCTGATCTACCAACCGCCAAACTTACGATCAGACAAGGAATGATTGAAATTAATCTAGTCACGATTCTTCTCTTCCATGGTTTGATATTCCATCTTAAATGACCCTCAGAGACAATTTGACCAGCAATAGTACAAACAATACCAGCAGAAGCACCTGAAAACAATAAAGCTAACATAAAGATTGTACCAGCAATAGGAGCAACTTGAGAAGCCAGTAAGTCATGAATTGTAAATAAATCTGCATCTGAAGCACCAGGAGTGCCATATAATGAAGCACCCGATACGATAAGAATTGCAGAATTAACAAATAACGCAAATGTAAATAAACTTATAACCAATTCAATAATAGAGTATTTCATGGCGTATTTAATCGCCTTCATACTTGGTTTATAACTATAATATGATTCTTCTTCATCTTCACCTTCTGGAATTTTATGATAACCGTTATCCATATCAAATTCTCTTAATCTTGGTTGAACTAAACCAGAGCCTAAAAATAAAGAATGAGGCATAACAGTTGCACCAAGAATCCCAACTGAGTTAAGTAAATTATCACCTTTAAATATAGTTGATGATGGGGCAAATCCTCTAAATAATTCCCTGACGTTAACTGGTGGTATATAAGCTAATTGAACAGAGAAGCAAATAACAACACCAAAAACTAATAAAGCAACTGCAAATTCAAATAATCTGACAAACTTAATAGATGAACCTGGCCTATAAGCCATCATAACGAACAAAACATCAACGATAGTAATTACAATTCCTGCAGGTAATGGAACTTTGATTAATATGTTTAAAGCGATGGCGGAACCTAAAACTTCAGCAACATCTGTTGCAATGATTGCAATTTCAGCAAGAAACCAAATGATTATATTTAACCAAGATGGTAAATACTCACGACATGCTCTTGATAAATCAAATCCTGTAATTGAACCAAGTTTAATACATAAAGATTGTAAAAAAATGGCTAATATATTGGATAATAAAACAATGAATAAAAGAGCAAATCTACCAGTTGCACCAGCTGCAACATCTGTTGCGTAGTTACCAGGATCCATGTAGGCCACAGATACCATAAGACCGGGACCAACAAACCTTGAATATTTCTTCAAAATTTTCTTAATCATACCATCATTGTCATTTATTGCGAGGAAATTCGTTTTATCCTTCTGATGATGGGTTAACGAAGATTTAAAGCGTCTTTGATCAGTTTGAAATTGAGGCATATCACCTAATTCAAACGATTGTATATTGTGATCCTGCTTCGACATCTCAATTTTTCATTAGTTATAAGTTATAACATCACAGTTGAGATTGAAGAGGATAGTATATCGTATTTAAACAATTTCGAAATCATGGTATACCGTATGTGTAATACGTGCGTATTGCATATTAATTTTGCTCTAGAAAACGGGAAGATTTATAGGCTCTTTAACACATTCTATGGTGTTTCAAAGGGCTGGACCTGGTTAAATTTCTAGAGTCCAGACTCCAGAGTCCAGACTAATGGATAATTACTTTAGCAGGTGCCAGCCTCCAGGGGTGATATTTACCCGAGTCATGATATATATAACATGCGGCATGCCTATTGGCCCTGGGCAGTGGGGGTTTACAATTAGGCTAGCCCTTTTTAGCCTTTAGGTCGAAAAGTTATCAAATATTGAATCTTGATGTACACTTATATCAATTGTCTTGAGTCTTGAGTCTTGAGTCTTGAGAGATCTGCGCGATCTGGAAATTGTCTTGATTCTTGATCTTAGATTCTTGTCACTTGAGCCCTTATAAAATGTATTTATAGATCGCGATATAATTTTTTTAGTTAGCCATACTGTTGATCGATTGTATCAAATGTTAAAATATTAATTATTTTCTTACAATTGCACTGCACACACAAATTTCAGTTCAATAACCCCTATATGCTATACGGTTTGCCCCTATTATCAACCACTTTAACCGTAATTGAAAAGACGTTAAAGCGTACTCCTTTAAAACGTCTGACAACGAAATGTAATAGACATGTGATATCAACTTATATATGAGTTTACATTTACATTGATTTTAACCAAAAAATCTCCTAACCACAGATAACAGGCAAGTTATATGACTCATTACAGTGAAATTAAATATTAGTGAGTCGTGATCAACAAAGATACTATGGATAATGGAGGTGTGACATTTGTGTTTCTCTTCTTTGGAGTATTTGTTCTTTTATAGGCATTCTCTTTAGATTCAGTGATCAAAGTATCAATTAATTCATCACCTAGTTCTCATTTCATTGGATTAAAGCGTACATTTCTATTTTGTTCTAAAATTTCATTTTCGATTTCATTGTAGTTACTCTCGGGATACATAGATCATAGAAGGCAGTGTATAAAGCACATCGTATAGATAACTCGCATATCGTAAGTGCTATTTTTATACACATGATAATTGTCAAAAAACCCTGACATCAGACAAAAATAGGAAAGCTACAACAATATCGTTAAAAACCATGCATTTGCCTTTTAGATTAAACCTTGCTTCTTCAATTCATTGTACATCTTCTCACTCATTATGTTCCCATCCGCATCTTCAACTTGGATGCTTTCTTCTTTATTAATCAATTTCAAACTCTCTTTAGATTTGATATCTTTCCACAATGCTATGACTTGATTTATTTCGGATAAACCTTTGAATAGTTTAAACTTAGAACTATCGATACCTAAACAGCTTAACCCGTATATATGTTTCTTGTCCCCAAAATGGTTATCAAATGCCTTACGACCTTTGTATGTAAAATTACCACAAACCTCACATCTGAATTCAATTCCCAATCCGTTCAATTTCCATAACCAGAAAGGAATTGGTAAACCATCTGCTCCAAGTGGTAAATTCATTGGATTTTTGAAATCGAATGTCTCTTCTTTAACCACTTCTTCCTCATCTTCACTTATTTCATCTTCTTCCTCCTCTTCTTTTAAGTAGTTATCTATCTCTATTTGTCTTTCACGTTCAGTTAATGCTGTTTTTCTTTCATTATTTAATTTAGTGGCTTGTCTTTTAGAATTCAATATCTTCAAAGCTATTTGATTGATTTTATGTTTTAATAGTTCGATTTTAACCTTTGATGGTTTTTGAACATTTTTATTAGCATTATTAGCATTATTAGCATCATTAGCATCATTCTTCAATCCTTTCAAATGTTTCTTTCCTGTTAAATGACCATCAAAAACAGTTTGCTTAGTGAATGTTTTATCACAAGTTTTACAATATAACGGGTTCTCATTGACTTCACTTGTAAATTTAGTTTCCAAATCACTTAAAAACTCTTCAATTTTAAATAATGGAATTGATTTATTTATGAATTGAATCAAGTAGTTTAATAATCCATTCAAATATTTCAAAAATTCAGGCCCTTCTTCAAGAATGATATCTTGTTTGTTAAAATCATGAAATATTTCTAAATATTTAATATAACTTAATTTTTCCTTGTTCAAATTGATCCAAATTTCATAAAATTCAATCAAATTGAGGTATCTTCCAAAATATTCTTCCGATGTGAATATTTTAGTTAGATTAATATCAGATCCAAATTCTGATAATATTGAACCTTTAGAGTATTTCATCTTATAATAATCAGATACATTCTTAACAATATTCAAATCATCTTTAGATTTGATACTTTTATATAATTCATCAAACTTATCCATTTTGGAAGCATCATCTTTCAGCTCTTTGATTTCTAAGACGGTATCATCATGAAGTGACTCAATGATTGTCTTTCTCTTCTTATATTCATTCATTAGTTTTCTTATTTCATGTTGCTGAAGTAAGATTTGTTTGAGTTTTCTTTTTTTGAAATCTCCATTGATAATAATTGAGGTTTCTCCTTCCACTAATTCTGGATTTCTTTGGATCCGCAGACTTATCTGTTGTTCAATGTTTGCTAATTCTTCAAACTGGCTTCTTTCTAATTCTAAGTTCATTTGTTTATTGAAGCCCTTAAATTCTTCGTGAAGTGAAAATCGAGCTAGTTTTGAATTTTTGAAGAGATGAGTACCAGGGCTCTTAATCATTTCCCGTTATGACGTCATCTTTTGTATCGATGGATTATACTGGAGACAGTGGACAATGGACACGAGAGTGGAGACTCTACTTAATTGTTAGATCGACTATAATAGTGAGTCAAAGACAATAAGGGCGCAATCGTACACTCGTATGCCAATTTTAGAACTTTGTCATCTTTGGAATTCTTACGTGAAAAAAAGGGATTTCTTATAAATGAGCTAATTAAGCTAGTTCTACATACATGGTTTTGTTCATTAATTGTTATTGTACTAATGACCTGAAATCAGATCACCAAACTATGTAATTTTAAATCTCTTCTCATTATCTTTTGCTAATAAAATATCAAAATATACAATACGGGAATGTAATCATAATTACTGAACAATGAAGCTAATGTTCAGTCAGAGATTTCATTAAAATAAAACAGATTTCATTTTGAATCAATAATAAACCAAGAACTAAAAAATTAATTAATGCTTGACCAATGACTAATCTTTGACCAACACCTTGAAAAGTTGAGATTGAAGCGATGCTTGAGGTCAAAACAGTAGTTAGACCAGCAGTATTAGTTGGCGCAGCG
This sequence comes from Phaffomyces opuntiae, assembly GCA_003707165.2. Taxonomy (NCBI): domain Eukaryota; kingdom Fungi; phylum Ascomycota; class Saccharomycetes; order Phaffomycetales; family Phaffomycetaceae; genus Phaffomyces; species Phaffomyces opuntiae. Next base: position 49,321 of record PPNH02000014.1, read on the forward strand.
TTAGTTGGCGCAGTGTTAGTTGGAGCAGTGGTTTGAGTTGATAAATGTTTGGTGGTAGTGGTAAAAGTGACTATGGTCGAAGGGGCACCAGTAGAAGTATCTTTACCTGACCCAGCAGTGGAAGTTACTTTGGTGGTAGTGACAGAATCTGTCAATGGACAGTAAGTAGTGTAAGCTGTAGTTTTACCTTGGAAGGTAGTAGTGACAACTGTGACACCAGTTAGGGAAGAAGTGAAACATTTGTTATCAGAACATGAAGTGACAGTGATAACAGTGGTTGAAGGAACATCTTTAGTAGCAGTTGAAGTGATAGTAGGGCCTGTTACTGAAACAATAGTAGATGAGGTTATTGCCGGTAATGATGAGCTTTTTGAAGTTGTGGAATCCGTGGTAGTAGATGATGATGCTGTGGTTATAAGTGATAACTCAGTTGAAGAAGTTGAGGAGATGGTACTTTCGATACTAAATTCAACAACATAATTATAATTTCACGTTTAGTCAATCCATTTGGTGGGGTATTGATAGTAATAAGAGCTTTTAAAGTAGCTGCACCAGGACCAGTGAACACACCTTTGACGTTGACAATAAGATTCTCTTCAGTACCGATTTGTTCGTTAAATTTAACAGCAATGGTTTCAGTTTGAACAGTAGCGTTAGTGTAAACAGTAGCGTTAGTGTAAACAGTATTACCATCAACAAAAACAGAAGCCTTGGTGTAGTCAACTGGACCTTCTTTACCAAAATCAAGGTCTACGCCTGTCCATGGACCTAATGAACCTGGAACAACAACAAACCATTCAGGTTTATTATTATTAACTTGACCAGTAGCATATGGGATGTTTGTAGCAACAGTAGTGGTACAAGAAGAAGAAGAAGAAGAAGAAGAGGATGTGATAGGTGTATTAGATGTGATTTGTGAGGAAGTGGTAGATGAGGTAACCTGTGAGGAAGTAGTAGATTGAGTGGTAGATTCAGTTGTGGATTGAGTAGTGGATTCGGTAGTGGACTCAGTAGTGGATTCAACTGTAGATTCTGATGAAGTAGATTCGGTGGTAGATTCGGTGGTAGATTCATAAGTTGAAGACTCAATTGATGATGATTCAACTCAAGACTCAGACAAGCTTTCGGTAGATGAACTTTGGAAAGAAGATGATTCAGACGATGATTCAGATGATGATTCGAACGATGATTCGAACGATGATGATTCAGAAGACTCAACAGATGATTCAGACGAAGATCCAGAAGATTCAGAAGACGATTCAATAGATGATTCAATAGATGATTCAATAAATGACTCAGAGGACGATTCAGAAGAAGATTCAGAAGAAGATTCAGAAGAAGATTCACTAGATGACGATTCAGATGAAGATTCAGAGATTCAGATGATGATGATGTAACATCCACATCAAGAGAACCGTAAAAATATGAATCAAGATCAGGACTGATTTCCATAGGAAAGGAAAAGGTTGTTACATCAGCATTTGGAGTATCAAAGACATTCAAGGTTAGAGTTTGACCAGTAGTTAAACCGACATTCTGAAGATGTATGTGAATATAACTTCCAGAAAACTCAGCAAAAGAAGTGGTACTAGGCGGAGTTGCAGTACCATCAATATCTGTAAAGGCATTGTAAATTGTATAACCAGTTCCTTGAGAATAATAGTGAAGGAATGAAATTGAATCGTCTTGATATGAAATTAAGATTTGTATTAACACATTTTCTTCTGGAAGTTGAGTGCTTAAGAAATGGCACTAACTATTGAACTGTAAGCTAATAAAGCGAAAGAAAAACTGAGAAAATTCATTGTTTAATCATTTCAAGATAAATTCAGATATTAATTAAATACTGGAATACTCAACGTTCTTATAGTCCAAGTCGTATGTCAATTCGAATTATACTCCATGAACATTGCGCTTTTGAAATCACGAATCTCGGATCTTAATAGATGCAGGGTGATTGTACTCAATTATCATTATTAAACTGCATATATTTATTCCTGAATTGCTAGTGAGGACACGAGGGTCGCTATCGATGAATTGTTCAGAGTCTCAGGCACCACCGTATATCTAGGTCCTACAGGCTAGTAGTAACTAGCTACTACCTAGGATCTAATAGCCTACAGTGTCACACTATTGAGCTGTTAACTCTTCCAACTTCCTACTTGCATTCATAGTGTAATAAATCAGAAGATTAAGTTTATACAAAGAAGAATCTTAATTTCTTTTTACGATTTTGAAATCTGGATCTCGAGTCTAGAGTCTAGAGTCTAGAATCTAGACATATATACGTAGATCTGAGATCTAGAATTGAAAATGTTGCATTATCAGCTCCATTTAAGCACCCTGATTATCGTATCAGGTCCGTCAAATAATTCAACCACTCACACAATTGATATATATCATCTGATTCAAATAGCTCAAGAATTCTGGTATATATATATATATATAACTAGGCCAAAATAATCATGGTTGATAGTTAAAGGATTATAAGAAACATTTACAAACTGATTGGAAAAATAAATTACATGTATGAATGCATAAATAAATAACAGCGATAAACAAAGATCTATTGTTCATCTAAAGTTTTGAAGTACCATGATTTCTTTTGACCAAAATCAATACCTAACTCTAATAATTTTTGGAAATCTTTACTGAAATCTTTGAAGAATAAATCTTGATCTTTGGCATAATCTTCAACAATCTTTTTGTATTTTGGATCTTCAACTAATGCCATATCTGCTGGTAACATCATCAAATCATCTTTGTTGACGTATTGCTTTGGACCATTCCAGTTTTTCCATTCCCATTTTTCATTTAATAACAATTTGTAGAATTCATTTGTGAAGAAGTTTGGTGATGCAGTCCATCTACCAGTGAAACCAGAACCTGGACCAGTAGAAACACCTTCCGAGTCATCATCAGTTGGTAAAGCTGGAGCATTGACGTGACAAGAACCTAGAGCATGAGCACCAATTAAACTAACAACTTCACGATCATTGAAACCCATTCTACCAAATAATTCACGAACATAATCAGCATCTCTTGATGCATCAGGTAATTTGTTGGTTTGTTGGAATTCAGCACCTAAATCTTCACGACCTGCTCTCCAGCCGATTTTTGGACCACCCATTTCTTGAACAGCAACAACACCACTTAAAGTGTATAAATCACCATGACTTATCCATGGGAATTCTTTCTCAACTTTTTCTAATAACCATCTTGCATTTTGTAAACCATTGTTAGCACCATCAGCTGCTTCTTTTGGTAATCTCATTGTACCACCAAATGAACCACCAACACCTAATGAACCATCAGAGTTTTTCAAATGATAAGGACAACCAGCTTTTGGAGTTTCTTCAGTTTTGGTAAAAGTACCAGATGAATGCCATGCTAATCTAACTAAAGCAGGACCGAAACCAATCCCTTCATCGTATGAGTCGTATTCCTGTATCTTATCAGCAATTGAGTTATAAACTTTTTGATAATCATCGAAAGTTTTATTTGAGTCTTTCTTAGCTGAGAATAAAAGTGGGATTGATGAAACGAATAAAGTTTTATTGTTGGAGTAATTGTTATGGTTATTATTGTTATTGTTGAAGTAAGTATATGAAGCACCAACCAATGTAGTTGCAGCTGCAATTGAGAAGAACTTGTTACTAGAAGTTCTAGTAGAGTTGAAAACTATTGAAGCCATTTTGATTATCGATAAATCTATAGAATATTCAGATGAAAAGTAAAAAGAAAAGAGGGGATAGTCTCAACATTTATAAGAATTTTATATGAAATCATCCATCAGCTTCTGGATCAACCCATTTATAATGCTTCTCTTCTATGCATCGTAGATGGTTTAGTTAGGCAGCGATGTCTATACTATTGTTCCGAAATTGTTAATTCGGCGCTTCTGATTGGCTGTCGGGTGTTCCAGACTTACGGAATTAGTAAACAGATATGCATAATTTGTGGGTTAATAATACTAAAATTTAGTGATTATATATCAAGATTCAACAGCTTATGAAGGATTCTAATTTTAAATTTATTACTAATTCATCCTTCTTGTGTTCTGACTCATAGGATTTTTCTATTACTTTGTTCAATTCATCAATGTAATTGACAAAATTTTTGTAATATTGGTTAAATTCACTCAATTTGAAAAAATTTAGATATTTTGTTGAACAATTCTTAATCTTGTCATTAATCAGTCCACTTAATTCATTGAATTCAATTGTTTTCAACTTGTTTATCACTAGTAATTCAATTTCTCTCTTTGCAATAATTAAATCTTTCTTGAATGGAGATTGTAATTTTTTTGTATATGAAAATTCATTCTTATTATATGAGTAAAACATTGATAAATCTGTTGCACTTGCAATTAATTCAAAATCAAATTGGAAATTCTTGAAGAATCCATCATGTAAGTCATTAATGTTGATGGTTATTTCATTCACAGTGTCAGTAATTGGTATTGATTCAAATGATTTTAGTTTGTAACATAATGGGATCTTAATTGATACAGAGAATTTTGAAATTAAAATTCTTTTTAATTTATTGAAAATTGAAGGATATTCTTCGTTCAATAAAGAAATTGTGTCAAATCTTTTGAATTTGTAGTTTTTATGAAGGACTAACCTGGAATCTAAATCAACTTTGAAGTTAAGGAATGTACTAATTAGTGATTCACTAAATTTATTTGGACTGTTGAATTCAAAATGATTGATATTTATTCCTAGTTCATAAACTTCTTTAATTTGTTCTGAAATCATTGAGTCATTAATTTTAAAATCACTTTTCAATCCATTTAGTAAAATGACTTCTTTGATTTCTTCAGTATCAATCATTGAATTTAACTTTTTCAAACTTTGAAACATTGACTTTATTATTAAACTACCATCAATTTCATCAGTTGGCTTAAATACCTCAATTTCTTTAGAAAATTCATCCCACCCATCCCAATTTTTTGAAATCATTCCTAAATAACTTGATTTGTAAATATCATGATTTCTTTGACCATCACGACCTTGAATAATCAAACCTAACTTATCAATTGAATCTAGATTACTTAAAGTCTTATTTATAAGTGATTGAATGTTTGACAAATATTCTGAGTTTGATAAATCTGTGAAGTTAAATAATTGCAATACAAGGATCAAATTAATTGGCTTTCTTGAAGGTTTTGGTATTATGGATTTCAATAAAGTTATTGGTAAATCTAAACCTTTTGTTGATAATTCATTGATTTTTTTAATTTCTTCTGGTATTTTAACTTTTGAATCTACTAATGACCATAGATTAGTTGACATTTGAATTAACGGGACATCTGTTTGATTTAAGAAATTGTTGAAATAGTTTTCATATTTTGAAATTAAAATTCCATTCATTGATTTTATTTGTAATTCAGGTAATGAATTAGTCTTTAAATATAAAATTAGCTGAAATTCTGTAATTTTTTTGTATGAACTAAAATGATCCTTTAACATAATTGAACCAATTATATGAGTAAGCTCTTCATTAACTAGAATTAGATAAATATTATCAAATATGAAACAATTGGTCAATTCCCAATTAATACCATCAATTGAAATTTCAAAATTATCAAACATTCTAATTTGTGGTAAGCTCTCTAAATTTAAACCTTGATCTTCTTTGATGGATTGTTTCAGTAGAGTTATTATGCTATTATGAATTTCGGTTTTGGTTGAAGCTTCATCTTGAGTTGGTGTAGTATCTGAAAATAATTCATTTGTGAAAATATTTAAAACATTAGAGATTTTCTTGTCTTGTTTATAGGAAATTAAATTGACTGTTGGTCTGGTTAGATCAACTAACCTTGGTGATACTATAGTGGAAGCTCTAGAAGTTGTTGAACTTGCTGTATTTGATATGGAGCTTCTTGGGGAATTTTTAAAACCTTTTGCATTTGAATTATTGATAATTCTATTGACTGGAGTGAAGGGTAGTTCGTCAAAAGTAGGATTATAAGTAGATGGTTGAAACTCTGCAATAAACTGATCAGCAATTGGAGTGATTATGGAAGCAGATTTTAGGTCAAATTCATCTTCATGTTCTTCATCAGCTGGTTTCAAATCTTTCTCTTGACAGATTGTACATGAAAATGAATCTTTATCTTGTTTATAAAGTTGATAACAATCATAATGACAAGTATGAGTACAGTTCAACTTCAATAATCTTTCATTCTGTAATTTGATTGAAATCAATTCCGAACAAATTGCACAGTTCTTATTGATAGTTTTGTTTTGTTTTGCATATAATGGTGATAGTTTATCAATGTATGATAGATCTGTTGAATAAATAGATGCACTTGTTGGTTCGCTGTTCTTAAATTTTTTCAATGATGAGTCAGGGGGAGTTAAAGGTGTTAAGTTTAGTGGAGGTGGTAAGTTTGAACGTTTGATAACTCTTTCAGGTGAATAAAAGAACTTCAATTTCTTTTGAGATGGAGTCTTTGGTGAGTCAAGCATCTTGAGTACTGAATTAAAATTAGTATTAAGAAAAGGTTTAATGAACTGAATTGAAAATGAATTAATAGAAAAAGAGTAAGAAACTGATTTTACAATATTTTTTTGTCTATAAAATCTTCCAGATCTTGCATCTACAATCGATATCATTTTGAGAAAATTCGAAACGAAAATTAATTTAAAAATGTACGCCTCAAATCATGAAATTATGTAGAGATATGCAAACTTATACAGTTTTTAGCTGTTAATTTGCTGCTTGTATTTTCCCAAAAAAGCCGAATTTCCTAAATAGGATAATAATTAGCAATTACAAAAGTGCATCAAAATAATGGTGGCTGGATTTTTAACCAAAACGGAATTTTACAAACAAATATCTCTGCGACTGTTCGGTAACATTGTTGGCATCCTATCTTTGACCAGTATTATTGCCTTTACTCTCTCTATTTATGACTCAAATGAATAAATGAACAAATATAGTGGAAATTTCCGATTTGATGACATAGTTATTACGTAAGAACATCCATACACCTCATCGGTTTCGCCTACACAAAAACATTTACTTAATACCCACGTCTTGCACAACAAAATCATTAAGTTATCTTGCTCCATGGAGATCAAACCAATCATTCCATATGACTCACTAAAGGATACGGTAGCACTACTGATATTGTTCCTATCACTACCATCCATATTATCCTCATTAGCATTATCTTTATACATTTTATCTTCATCCTCAAGAACCTTCACTTCAAAACTATTCAATAATTTATTCAAAAATAACACTGTTATTGTAAATAACAACAATCACAGCACAGCAAATGCCAGATCCCTGCTATTCATATCCCTGTTGGATATTTTCTTATGTGCTATGATAAAACTGTCAATTCCTAATTTGAATAAATTGATTTTTGTTTTGGCAAATTCGATAATATCAACTTCAATAACATCAAAAAAGAACAACTTTAGAAATGTTCTACTGAGTTGTTTCAGTATCATTCTTATTGATTACTCTTCCAAACTACTGTCTAAGAATTTGAACAGGTATAACAATAACATGCTGTTCCCATTCCTGTCAAGACTAAATAACAACAATACATTTAATTTCAATAGCTACAATAATACGCTCAATTATGTTATTAACTTCACAAATTTGATACTATCAATCCATATCATACTAATGGGGCTATCAACAGTTTATAAAAACAATTTCATTTCCAAAAATATCAACCAATTATCATCACTGAATGAATTCAACTCAACTACAAATTTTAACTCATTTTTATTCAAAAAAGACACTAAAATATTTAAAGTTGTCAATATTGATCTAACCAATTCAGATATTCAAGACTTGGAAGCACTAAACGATGTAACAGAGTCAATGTCGGGCTCTTATCCTAAAGAAAATTCAAATAATAACAATGATATACTTTCAACAAATAATATAGTTAATGAAAATTTTCAAGTTTTCTGTAAAAGTTCATTCAATAGACCAAAAACTTCAATCAGAGCTTACCAACCACTGTGGTCTTTAATTGCAACTATAAAAGCTATGAGTTTAAGAAAACATATTTATAGTGGTGAAGAACCTATTTTGAACGATGGAGAAGAAGAAAACTCATTGATTTTAAGTAGTTATTCAAGAAATAAATTTTATGATGAATTTAAATTTTCCAACTATGATGAAAATTTCTCTATCAATGATTATAAAATCAAAATATTCATTGAATACATCGGTACCACCTTAATCTGCTTTAATCTGAAAAATTTGAGTTCAAACTTACAAAATTTCAAGCCTATTATTAGAATCAATGGTGTTATTTGGTTTCAAGTTTCAAGAGGTTTATCCGAAGATAATCAAGAAATAATAATAGTAAGTGGTTTAACTCCACTGAGTCAATATGACATTCAATTTATTTTACAAGATGATAAACTGGATAAGAAGTTTTTAATTGAAGATTTAATTATTAGTACAGTCGATTCAAATGGTATGGACATTACAAGTTTAAAAAATGTTAATAATATCTTATCCCCTTTAAGTACATTACAAGAATCTTTGATAACAACTAATAATAACATAACTAAAGAAAGAGTTAAATTGAAAAAGAATAGGAAAGAGGCAAGTAGAAAAATCAATTCATATAAAGCAGAAATTGAAGCATTGAAGAAAGTTGTTCTGAATAGTGATAAAAATGATGAAAAAAATTACAAAAGGATCTTATCATTAAGAGAGTCAGTTAAAGATATTGAACTTGAAATTTCTAAAAGAAATGATGAATTAAGTACTATTGAAGTAAAAGAACTCGAGATTAATGAATTATATCTGATTGAAAAAAGAAAATTTGACTTGCATAAAAGAAATTATGAGAATTTTAAAACCAGTTTGAAGAATGAACTAAATTTACAAAAAATTCAATTAATTGAACTTACAAATGAATTAAATTCTAATATGAAGTTGAAAACCAGTAAAGAAGCTAAATTAAATAAAATCATGAATGAATTTAATAAATTTTCAAAGGATTTGAAAACAAATCTAGATAATGAATTGACGTTAAAGCTGAATCTAAGAAAAGATAGAATTGGAAAAAGAAACAATCTGTTGAATGAGTTCAAGAATGAAATTGAGAAACTAGAGAAAAATGTTTTGGAAATGACTACTGAAAATGAAAATTTGAAAAGAGATTTTAATTATAGATAGTATTATACATTTAATGGAACAATTGTCATGCACTGTTATATGGTATTAATATTTCAGTAGTTCTATTTACCAGTCAATTTGGCTAATCTCTCTTCTGCATGTCTTCTAACTTCTCTATCCATTATATTTCTAATTTTATGACACCCTTTGATTGATAAATTTAAAATCTCAGACAAATTATCTAATGGGATTTTATCTTCCAATAACAAAAGAGCTAGCTTCTCACTAGTACCAATGATCCCAATAGTTAGACTTGAGACATCTTTTTCTTCTAAATAATTTAAGTCTAATAATGGAGTAAATTCATAAAACCCAGATGAAATAGAACTTATATAATCATACATTGCAATACCAGCATCAATCAATGCTAGAGTTATGGAATTGACAACTGCGGCTAATAGCCCACCATCTTCACTTAGGACGTTGACGTTAATAGATATGGCCGTTCTTGGATATTTTGAAACGATTATACTTTGTTCAAATGTTCTTTTCAAGTATACTATGTATTCTTGGATTTTTTTCTCTGTAGACTTATGTTTCTTTCTATCAATGGAACTGAAGGGAGTGATGTTTAGGCTAATGGACAGCGTAGCTTTGTTATTGTTCATGAGTTGTCTTGTTGGTGGTTCTATTGGACCTTGAATCATACAGACTACTTTAGTTAAACCTTGTTGAACAAATGAAGAACCATCTGAGGAGTTTGGATGTGTGTTGATTCTGCATTCAAAGTTACGTGACTCATCCCAGCGTCTACCGTCAACTCGAAGGCCTTCTGTGGAATATAATTCGTTTTTGAACATGATCTAATTGAATCTTGTCGATGGATTACTAGTTGTAGGAATTGTAGAAAGTGTAGTACTTTAAAATTTTTGAGATTTGAGATGAGGTGCTTAGTCAGTGCTTAGTCATGCGAGGTAGTGTGTAGTGTGTAGGTGGTAAATAAGTGGTGTGTATCGCCTTAATTACAGATGAGTCTTCACTAATACTAAAAATCACAGTAAGAAGGTCCTTTGAATTTAACCGCTGGGTTTTTAGTATAAATTAAACTAAGTTCCCACTTTTATTTCCTTCCTTTAATTTATTCTGAAAACAGCATTTTTGGCAAGTGGTTCACAGCGCTTAGTCTCAAACTTAATACTAAACAGATTCCTGCAATCACCGCCCCCTATTAACATGATTCTACTGCCTGTGCCCACTGCCCATCGCTTTTCCCACCGCGTTTCCCACAGTTTTCATCGCTTCCACTCGTTGTTTACATTTGTTAGATATTACACACCCAGACACCACCACTGTTTTAATCTTTTCCAAATTTCAAAAAAAAAAAATGTTTTTTTAATTTCATCCATAAACAAATCAAAACAACCCTTGCTCACTAATGGATCCTTTTGATCGTAAAAGAAACAGACGTCCAGTCGTTTGTAATGTCTGCAGAAAGCGGAAAGTTAAAGTATGTACCATAGATCTTAATTGTTATTTTCCCCGTGAAGTTTGTTTTGTTTTTTTTGAAATTTAAACGCGTTCTGTTATCCCCGTCCATACTAAATAACAATATTCCTATTAAAAGAGATTATACTAACTGCCTTCAAAGTGTGATAGAGCTAAACCTGCATGCAGTGCTTGTAAGAAATCAGGATGTGTCCATCTATGTATCTATGAAGAACGTGAAGGAAGACGTGGTAGATTACCATCAGCTATATCTCCTCCAGGAACACCATCTAGTGGCTTCAATTTAAGACAAAAGAAATCAGTCAACACTCAATTACCAAAAGATAAACAACAAAGACTACAAAGAGAAAACCAACAATTTCAACAACAACTACAGCTCCAGCAAAATTTCCAACAAAACTTCCAAAATCAAATGGCTGCAAAATATGGTATAAATGGGGCTGATCAATCAAGTAGTCCAAGTTTACCACAACAGCACTTACCTTTGCAACAATTTAGTTACTTGAATGCTCCTCCAGCTTATGATCCTAATCATATGGGCTTTCCACCTCCGCCCTTTTTACCAAATGGTATGGAGTTCCAGCAAGTCCCAGGTTCTGGGTTTATTCCACCACCATTTCCAATGCCACCACCAAATGGGCTAATGATTCCACCACCACCAATGCCTATTCCAGGTATACCCTTCAATGTACAACCTGAATTCAATCTGCAAAAACCAAACGATAATTTAAATGAACAGGAAGATGATGAAATTGTTGATCCTTCGTTATATGACTCTGATGGAATCACAAATATATTTTACACATTTACTCCAAACTCAAAATATGTTAATATTGATGATGATGGATTATTTTCCAACTCAACAATTATCAAGAAAGATCCAGCTTTAACACTATTCTATTTAAATTTATTAAAACATGGAGATTCAATTAAAATCAATAATAGTAGTAAATTTATTAAATTATCAGAAAATAAAGAGTTAGTGGAAAACTATTATAAAAATGAATCATTTGATTTGAATGACATTTTGAAAAAAATTTCAAAAATTCTACCAACTAAGAGATCAATTTGGACTATTATTCAAACATTTTTCTCTTCATCTTCAATTCCATTTTCACCAATTTTGATTGAGGAACAATTTATCAAAGAGATTTCTGAATCTATTGGAGAAAAAGAATCAAGTGATGCCAAACCAAGATTAACAATTGATTCCAATAATAACAAAAATTTGGTTAATTTATTTTTCTTACTTGTTATACTCAAACTTTCACAATTGTCTTTATTATTTTCAGTTAATTTGGATAAAGAATCAACTTCTATTCTGAAAAATTTACAAACAAATTCTAATGATTTCGATATATTGATCGATTTATTGTTTTCAATTATAAACAACATTGAAGTTTCAAAAGATTTAAAATTAAAGGTACTACTATTCAAAGAGTTATTATCATTGTTTAACTTACATGATAACTTCAAATCATTGAATTCTATTTCATTAGCAATAGAATCAAACTTAAACAACAAATTTTCAACCCACTTTGATCAAACTTCAAATCAAACTTGGTTTTTCACATATTTCACATATTACTATAATCAGTTGAGAAAAGGTTTACCACTATTATATGATCAAAAATCGTTTAATTTAGAAATTGATGGTTATACTTCTCAAATCAAATCGAGTCAAACGATTTCCAAAATATTCAATAGAATCAATGATTATTCAAAAGATGAAGGTGTTCCAATTGAAGTTTTGAACAAATTGATTGATGAAATAAACGAAGAGAAAGAAGCAGTTTCATTCAATTCTTTCAAATCAGAAAATCTTTCAAATAACTCCAACAAGGTCATTAAAACAATGGCTTTGATATTTACAAAATTTGCAACTTTGAACACTTATCAATATCTATTAATTCATTATGAAAATAATTCATCAAAAATTAAATTCAAAGAGACAGTTAAAAGTTCAATCAATTTAATCAATGATTCAGTTGAATTTTCATTTGATATTTTGAAAAACTATACAAATTACTTCCATTCAGGTAATGAATTTATTTTGTTTCCACAAATTTTAATTAGTTTAGAAAAAAATTTATCATTTTTACAATTTTTATTCATTAGAAGCTATTTAGGTGTTAAACCTTCATTAAATATTTTAAAATCAATAATTTTCATAACTGAAGAGTTAGAAGGATTCCCAATCTTGAAAAGTTATTTTAAATTTAATCAAATTATATTAAGATCAAAATTATTTTTACATTTGATTAAAAAAGATCAAAATCTAGATATTGAAATCTTAAGAGATGAGTTTAAATTAAAAGAAGATGATATTAAATTTGATGAAATCAAATCAAATTTCTTGAATTTATCAAATGAAGAAGTTGAAGAATTTGAAAAACAATTTGATGTTATTAGTGAAAGATTTGATGATTCCAAATACTTCAAATTGAATTCAATTGAAGAATTCTTTGAGGCATTAGACTGTGAAGAGCCAGATTTCAACATTGAATTGTTTCACTAGATTATGAAAGAGTAATAAATGGATGCTTTGTACTATATATATATACAAAAAATTAAATATGTTTTTTTTAATTAATTGATATATAAATTCTATAAATCATCGAATTGGGCAATTTGATTTGATGGATTCTTTTTAGCTCTTTTATTCATTTGAATCAATTCTTTCCAATCATTTTTCTCGATTTCCTTTTGTTTTAAATCATCTTGATCTGCAAATTCCAAATCTTTTGCCTTCTGTTTCAATTCTCTTTGTAAGAATTTTTCAGAGTTTTCATCCTTAAGAGATTTCTTCTTTGACCAAGCTGAGTTTTCCTTTCTTTTAGCGATTTTTCTTTGTAATTCTTTATATTTCTTTTCTTTATTATTCAAATCATCTAATCTTTCAGCTTCTTTCTTTTCATTCAAATATTTATAATCATCAAACTTGAAATCTGGATCCAAATTACCAAATTCTGGGAATTCTTTTAAATTTTGCTTGATTTCTGGCATTTTAGGTAATCTTAACAATCCATACAATTTACTTAATCCCAAATAATCCAACGTTTGTAATCTGAAGATGGAAGACGCAGTATGTTTTGAATAATATCTAATGAATGAAACATATGCCAAAACGGCCCTATCATGTCTTGCCCTATCCTGCACGATCCATTCTTTAATCGATTCATAAAACTTCAATTTATTAATATTAATTTCATCTTCTTCAATGATCAAATCATCTAATTCAATCTTCTTAACCTCTAAGAAATCAATATAATCCTCTTCTCTTCCCTCATTGATGAAATTAATGGCCTGTCCTGCATTATTAGCACGACCTGTTCTACCACAACGATGTAGGAAGACATCAGGATCTGTAGGTGGATCCATTTGTATGACTAAATCAACGTTTTCAATATCGATCCCTCTTGAAGCGACATCAGTTGTTAATAAAATAGCCTTGGTTGTGTTATTATTTGTGAATTTATCTAATGTTTTTATTCTTGATGGTGTTTTCAATTTACCATGTAATGAATAAAAGGATAGATCCATTTGTAAAGTTGATGTGAGGTGGGATAATAATGGATTGAAATGCTCAACGCTGGCACAAGTTGGGAAATAAACGATACATTTCCTGTAATGCAGTGTGTTTAAAAGATGCATGAGATGGATTAATTTGTCTTCTGTTTTCAAGATATGTTTGTATAGATTTAATGATTTTGGTTTATGATTCTTTGAACTGACTAGAATTTTAATTGGATTTCTCATTGATGTCTTATAGAAATTCTCAGTTGCATTTAATATAGTGGCACTGAATAGTCCAATTCTCTTTTGTTTGGGTAACATTGGTAAGATTTGATTCATTTCTTTGTTGAAATTCAAATCAAGTAATTTATCAGCTTCATCCAACACCAACATATCTAATCCTTGAATGGAAAGATGTAGATTTAAAAACTCTAGTAATCTCCCAGGCGTGGCTATGATGATATTTGGTTTGTTCTTTCTATAGGCATCACGATCTTCAAACAAGGTACTGATCCCACCAATGATACATTGAGTTCTTATACTATTTTCATCAGGATTGAATTCCAATAATGAATTAAACACTTTTTCAATCTGTAATGCTAATTCTCTAGTCGGTGAGATAACTAATGAGAAGAATGGGGATTTGATCTCTTGTCTGCATAATTTCTCGACTATTGGAAGGACAAAACTTAATGTTTTACCTGATCCTGTAACTGCTTCCACTATAACGTCTTTATTCTTTAAGAAGAAAGGGATCGTTGAGGCTTGAACGGGAGTCATTTTCTCGAATCCGAACGATGTGATGGCGTCTCTAATCCAGGGCGTGGTGATGTCCTCGTGGATGGACGTCCAATCTAGCGACTTTGACATTATTGTGTGGGTATTAATTATATGCGATGAGATGAGCTTTAAAAAAAAAAATTTTTTTATTAATAGGAAATTTTAATTATGTCACATAGAATTTATAAATGTTGAAGAAATTAATAAATTTGTTTAAAATGTCGAAGAATTCTCCACCAATCATTCACAATCAATACACAGATCTAACAAAAGATGAATTAATCACCAAAATCATGGCATTAGAAAAAAGATTGGCTTCAAATTCACAAAACTCACAATTGATTCCAAAACCATCAAAGAAGAAATTCGATTTCTCTAAATTCAACCAACGTTTCATCGCATTAAGATTCAGTTATCTAGGATGGGACTATAACGGGTTAGCTATACAAAAAGACCCAACTCCATTGCCTACAGTGGAAGGTGTGTTAATCGATGCTTTAAACAAATGTAAACTAGTTGATTCATTAAATCCATCAGATTTTAAATTCAGTAGATGTGGTAGAACAGACAAGGGTGTCAGTGCATTAAACCAAGTCGTTTCATTAAAAGTGAGATCTAATTTAACCAATGAAGAACAACAAGATCCGATTAATGATGCCAAAGAGATCGATTATGTTAATATCTTGAATCATTTATTACCAAAAGATATTAAGATCCATTCTATTGCATTAAGACCACCAATGGGGTTCGATGCAAGATTTAGTTGTACTTCAAGACATTATAAATACATCTTCCATAAGAAAGACCTTGATATCGAATTGATGTCAAAAGCCAGTTCTTTATACATTGGAGAACATGATTTCAGAAATTTTTGTAAATTAGATGGATCTAAACAGATAACAAACTATAACAGAACGATAATCCAATCACAGATCTTACCATTAGACGATGATTATTACTGTTTTGATTTAGAAGGAAGTGCATTTTTATGGCATCAAGTCAGAAACATGATTGGTGTGTTATTCTTAATTGGACAAAAATTAGAATCACCAGAGATCATATCTGATTTATTAAACGTTGAAGAATATCCAACAAAACCATTATATGACATGGGATTTGACTTGCCATTGATTTTATATGATTGTAAATTCAATGATATTGAATGGTCCCCTCCAAATAACACATTTAAGAAAGATAAAACGAGTAGAGTAGTTTATTCCAATTGGGTTGAAAATAATATAAAGACTAAAATAGGTGATTTCATGTTGAAATTGTTTCCTGATGAGGAACACAATAGAATCAGGATTAATTTAGGTGATGGTAAGGGGAAAGTTGTTAATGAATACGTTCCATTGAAGAAAAGAGAAAGAATGGAATCTTATGAAGTTGTTAATGAAAGATATAACGTTAAAAAGCAAAAGAAGTGATATAATAAATAAATATGTATTATTGGAAGTTATTATATGCAATGAATCTAAATAAATGATTTAATAATTCATGTTCTTTGAAACTAATCTGTTGTAAATCCAACAATTTCTCAATCATCTCATTAATCAAATCATGTTGTAAATTAAATCTTCCCAAATTAACCAGTATAACTCCACCGTCTTTAAAACTCATCAACTTTGACGTTTCATCCTTAATAAATCCAACATAACCACCTGCATCCCCTCTATCGTTCTTAAATATCGAATTACTAACAACATCATTAATACACTTCATGATCAATTCAAGATAAACATCATTAATAATCTCATAATTCCTCATATTATACATGACATCATTAACACTCGTCAAATTAGCATTATTAGACATGACTTCCAAACTGATAAAACTCTGATATCTCCTCGTTTTAACGACATTAAACCTGTTCATTATGTAAGAATCACTACTAATGCTCTTAAATCCATCAATGTTGGGCACGAGCCATAATTTTGTGTCTGGACCCTCAACTATTGAAAATTTCATTAATAAATCTCTGGGAGCTTTAATCGATTTGTTTAATCTATCAATACGAGACGGTGTTGCTAATATTCTGGCAATTGGATTATTTGATAAATTTATTTCAGATTTTGATGATTTGATGATTTGGGGCGATAATTTGGGGACTTTCCCATTCCATCGTTCTGTGGTTTTCATCACTGGTGAGATCAATCTTGGAGCAACGGGCACGTATTTCATCCTGACCAATAAACCCTCACTAAACACACCTAAATATACATTCCCATATTTAAAGAAGCTCATCTCATCAATTTTTCCCGGACATCGAAAATTGTCACAAAACAAACTCATCTCTAAACACCTCCATCACCAAACACCACCACCACCCAGCAATGACCCTCTCCATCCGATTCAGGAACGCAATGTCGTCACTGGCATCCCCCGTAATGATCTTAACCACCCCTTCGTTCAAAGGAGCAACATTAAGCAGTGTCACTTCATTATCCATAAATCCAAATCCATTAATCCAATTCAATCTAATGAATCCATCATCCACCTCGACCAGTCTTCATGAAAATGGGATATTTGCACTACATATCCTGAAACCAGAACACAAAGCAGGTGAATTGGCGAGATTGTTTGGGAAGAATGGATATTATGATGAGATTAATAAGATTTATGTCCCCGTGTCTCCATTTCGAGATCTTGTTAAAGACGAGGATTTTAAAATGATTGATGTTAAAAGTGGGAAATTGCCTGTGTTGTTGAAGAATGTGGAACGTGTTCTTGTTTGTGAAAAGGAGAAAGTGTTTGATGTTCAAGATCATGAAATTTGGTGTGGTAAAGTTTTACAAGTTTTAGAATATAATAAAGAGATTAAAACTGGTGGATTATTGAATTTTAATAGATCTTTTCATAAGATTAATGATGGAGATTTAAACTAATGAGCATTATGATGATAAATAGAAAGAGAAAACGTGTATAAAACTAAAGTATATAGAATTACTTAATTTTTAATGATTTTTTTACCTCTTGAAAAAATACCTTTAGCAAAACTTTGTGCAGTATTAGAAGTCTCATGAAACACTCTTGATTTGTTTAAGATACTACCCAAGTTATTATGTCTTCTACCTGGATTTGCAACAGTAGCAGCCTCGGCATATGCTTGTTTAACGTGATTATTGACACCTTTTGAAGAATATTCAACAACTTCAACTTTTTCTAAAGCGAATGAAATCCAATCATTTAATCCGGTATTAACATTACATTCATCAATTCTTGCCTGTCTATATTTTGCAATTCTTGTAGTTGATTTATCTAAAGTTAAAATTTGTTTCATATTATAAGTTTTTTTCAATTTTTTCGAATTAATTGGTTTTGTCTCTTTGATTTCATTATGTTCCTTTTCTTTAAATAATTTTGAATCAATTGATGGTTCAATTGGTGAATCTAATGGAATATGATTTGGAATTAAAGAATTTGAATTGGTTCTATAACTTTCATCTTTCAATAATTCTTTAGGTTCAATTGAACTATTATTAGGTGAAAATTCTCCACTAATTGTATTTGAATTGATTGATTCATTTATAGATTTCATATCCTCGATTATTTCACCTTTAGAATTTCTTGAATAATTATCTAATTTGGGGATTGGTGGAGCAGAAGTTGATGAACCTGAAATGAATTGGTCTCTAAAACTTTCTGTATTTGGTCTCCATTGTCCAAAATTGATACTCATTGCCGGGTTTAGATTTGAACCTTCTTTATCTTCTAGTGATTCATTATAAGATTGATTAATAGATCTGTTTGTTAATGATCCAGTTCTATCACTAAATTTAGAGAATCTATAACTTTCAGATCTTATTGAAACTCCACCTGTTGATAAAGAGCCAGAACTTGCAGCACTATACGTTTTAGATAATTCTTGTGTTGTATTTTCCTCTTCATCTTGTATTTCTTTTTCGTAATGTCCTTCTTTCATATCCTCTTTCTCTTCTTCTGTTGTATCTTCATCATCTTGATAATCATCAAAATAATCATTAGCTGAAGAATAAAATTTTGAATCTCTAACTTCATCATGAGAAGATCTTCCTTGAAATTTAGCAGGTTCTTTAATTTCATTTGGATCTGGTGTACTTATTAAATCACCTAAATAAACATGTTCATTTATATGATCGAAACTTGAAGAACTGATATCTCTTGGTAATGAAGCAATCTCAACAACTTCTTGAGAATTGTCTTCTTCATCAGAATCAATATTTTCATGAATGTGTAAAGTATCGGTATCTGATATCTCAGCTGGTGATTGTGGAGGCTGTTGAGGAATTCCAGTTGGTGGTTCTATTGATAAATTTTTAATATTTGAAGGTGTTTGAGTTGAGTCTTCATTGGGCAGATTTGATTGGAAATGAGAAATTTGAGGTTGATAATCTTCTTCATCTGAACTATAATCGAATCCGGTATCGACTTTATGGACACCATATTCATCTTCAGCCTCATCATCACTTAAAGGAACAGCTTCAATGTATTCGTCATTATTACTTGATTGTGGTTGTTGAGTGGATGTGTTTGGATCAGTGACTAAATCATTATTATCGTTATTTTTCATTATTTCTTGTTCATGGTTTTCATCTTCATATTGTTCTTGTTGTATTTCGTTAACTTCATCATCATCATCGCCATAGTCATCATAAGCTTGTTCATGGAACTGATAAGTTTGAACAGGTTGGATAGTTTCACTTTCATTTGGAATTGGAATTGGAATCTCCTCTACTTCATCTATGATCTCATCATGGACTTGTTCTTGATCAGGGATCTCAGGAAGTTCATATTTCTCAGAATTAGAAACAACAGGGGCAACAGGAATCAGAATCACAGGAACAACAGGATCAAATCTTGATTGTGATTGTGGTTTATATTCATCCTCTTCATCGTCTTCATCCTTGACCAACTGGACATATTCATCTGCATCAGCATCCAGATCAATAGACGCAAACGTCTTCTCAATGTTGATATTTGGAGTTGTTCCAGTGGCATCGAAACTATGTGTATCATCACTCAAGATCTCACTCTTCATTAAATCATCATTATGGGTCACGATCGCAGGTTTAACGTCGTTGGAATCCTCGTTGTACTCGTCATCGCTCCAGTCGTCACCGTCGTAGTTAGCAGTAGAGGCCTTCTCCCAACGCGCGCTCTTCTTTCGCTCGACTTGATCCTTGAAATCGCTCATGGAAATTTGCTGGAAATTTTGTTGTTTTTGTTTTTGGTTCTAAAATTTCAATTTTTTCGTGTTTTGAAACAAAAAAATTTGGGAAACTTCACGTGACTTTTTTGATTACGTAAAAATTAAATTTTTCTTTGGGTGAAAAAAAAAAAAAACGAAAAATTGAGTTGAGATTTGATTGAAATTTACACAAAAACACACGAATTGAACCGCAATGGCTGAAGTTTTAGTGAGTTTTGACTACAGATCTGGATTCTGCACCCTCAATTACCCCAGATCACCAGTTTGCACCGCTCAAAATTACTAACTACCCCACCAGACCCCAAAAGAGATGTTTTACTGTGATGTCTGTACTTTCCCTCCAGAGTACTGTGAATTTGGAGCATCCTTCAAGAAATGCAGAGTGTGGCTGCAAGAGCACAACGAGTCGCTGTTCGAGAAGCTCTACTCCGAGGAGGCACTCGCTAATGCCACCAGTTCCTTGTCATTGGAGAAACAGGAGAAGATTGATAAAGAACTACAGAAGAAACAGGCCAAAGAAGAAGCGAAGCAAGAAAGAGAACTACAGAAATTACTGCAGAGCAAAGTGGTGATAACGAAGATCGCACGTACCAAGAGAAAGAGTGCGTGTGCCATTGCCGGCCTGGAAGTCTTTGAAATCGACATGAAGAAATTGGCCAAAACGTTCGCTTCGAAGTTCGCAACGGGCTGCTCAGTCACCAAAAATGTCGAGAAGAAGGAGGAAATCGTCGTCCAGGGTGACGTTGCCGATGAGATCGAGGCGTACATCACTTCGTTACTGAAGGAGAAGGGCCTGGACAACATCAAAGTCGAAGTCGTTGAGGAAAAGAAGAAGAAGAAGCCTGCTCCTGCTGCGGTTTAGGCGGAGTGTCTGCTAATATTATGTAATCACTGTCGCTATGTTATGTAAGCATCTCCGGTATATTACGTAATCCAGAAAATCTCCCACCAAAATTTCAAGAAATTCTTTTAAAAGACTCGAAGACACTCAAAATTGTTGAAAATAAACAAAAATTTAAAGGTGAGAATTCCACGGTTTGGGAAGATGACTTTCGAAGGGAACGACGTCTTGGAGGCGAGAGCACTGGGGATCTTCCCACACTCTGCGTTGAGTGCTTCTAAAACGGACTCTTTGTTGCTTCAATCGGTTGGTTTAGAGTACCGTGTTTGCAATTTATTCAATGGTGATTTTGAAAATATTGAGAATGCAGAAGGTGTTGATAGTGATGCTGTTAATGGATTGATGTTACAATGTGAGGCATTGCTGCAGAACACTGCTGATGGTTCGATTGAGTCAAATATAATCAAATCAAGTTATTCAATTTTATTAATTAATTCATCTCAATTTGGGAAAGTTGTTGAAATTTTATCAAATTTGAAATATGATTTTAATCTGCCATACATGATCTCGATCAAATTAAAGAATCAGTATTTGTTATCATTAAGTTATAAGAGATTAGGAGATTTAACTAATCAAAAATCCATAATTTCAAATTCATTCAATATTAAAATCCCCAAAACATCAGAAATTGAAACTCAATATTGGTTAGATTTATTATTTGATGAATTATATGAAATTATTCCTAACATTTCAATTGATTCATTAACCAAATTCTTCAAATTTAATGAAAATTTATTAATTTCATTCATTGAATATTTAAACACTCAAAAATCAATTAAATTCTCAAATGAATTCATCAAAGAATTCCAATCATTCATTGATTTAAAATCAAAATCATTCAAATCATTAAAATTCCCTAATTCAAATCAATCAAATGATTCAAATTTAGAAGAATTCATAAATCAAGTTTCAAAATCTTCATTTTTGCAAAATTCATATAAAAAATCATTGATTGAAAATGGGATCTCAAAGACATATCAATCACAAATTTTAATGAATTCATTAACATATATCACATTCAATAATGGTTCATTTGATGAGATCAAATCATCTTTTGAAGTTTTTGAAAATTATGTTGAAAATTATTATAATTTGAATGATTTCAAATATGATGATATATTATCGATATTATCATTATTCCAAAATTTATTAGATCATAAATTCAATGATATGATAATTCAATTAAATGATGATCAATATCATTATTATCTTTCAAAAATCGATGATTTTAAACGTTTATTATTGAATTTTTATGAAAAATATTCAATCATTGAAATTGATGAAGATTTCGATTTATTTGAACATTTGAATTCAAAGAATCATGTAACTTTGTTATCTGTTAATTTACAAAAAATATTGGGTTCATTTTGGTCAAGTTTAGGAAATTCAAGTTTTAAAATCCATTCAAGTAATGAAATATCAAATTATGAAAAGAATAAAATTAATTTAAATAAATCATTGAATTATTATAAAAATTCAATTTATCTTTATCCTTTAAATGATTTGATTTATAATTATGTTTATAATCTTGCAAAATTAAGAAAGATCAAAGAATCATTCAAATTTTTAAAATTTTTACTGAAAAGAATCACTGAAAAGAATGAAATTTATTTCAAATCATGGCATTTATTATCATTAATTTTATCAATTGAAGAAAACAAAGAAGAATCATTCAAAATAATTTCATTCCTAATCAATGAAATAAATGAATTTTGTGAAGATCAAATCTCATTATTAAATTTATCAATTTCATTAAAACAAATCTTCATCCAAATTAAATTCACACAATTGGCAATAATTGAAAGTTTATTAGGAATAGAACAAACTTTAGACACACTTCCTGAATTATTCGAATTATACAACACATTATTCAAAGATTCAATCCTTAACACCACCACCTCATCCAAATCAATAGATCATAAAAAATCAAAAAGTGTTCATTCCCTAACTAAAATCAAATCAATAAAATCACATAAAAAAGAGGAAGAAGAAACAAAACCCACAATCAATTCTAAAGATTTATATAAATTCAAAGAAAACCATTCAAAAGATCAAAAAATCCTTCAAAAATTATGGATCTTTGCATCATTAATCTATTTCAAATCAAATCTATTCCAAGAATCAGAACAATCAATAATCGATGCTGAAAATTGTTATCATCCTACAATTGAAACATACACAACACTAGGTCTACTATCCACTCCTTCCAATCCTAAAACATCATTACTTGAATTCGAAAAGGCATTGACTTTAAATCGTCATTCATTAGAACCAATAATTGGATTATCTCAATTAATCCTAACTTCATCATCCAAGAATAAATATTTATTATTCATTGATATTAAGGATCGAATCGCAAGCATCGTTAGAATTAAATCATTGTTGGAAACAGTGGTGGAAACTTTCGAGGGAGCATTGAATTCTGAAGTTTGGTATTTGTTGAGTTTGATTTATGATAAATTTAAAGATAGAAAGAGATTGAAGGAAAGTCTTTGGAGATGTGTTGAATTAGAAGAAACTAGACCAGTTAGAAAATTCAATAACGTTGAACCATGGTTTTGAATGTAAATATATAAATACAATTTAATCCAAATAAATACAAATCGTAGACATTAACTATTCTCTATTATACTCACGATTGAACCAACGCATAAAACAAAGTCCAAGTCATCAAAAATCCAGTTAAGCACCTAAAGAACCCACCAGTAATCACACCACTCACTCCACCATCATAGAACTTCGTAACACCACCATCAACGACAATAATCAAGAACAATAAATTAGTCAATATATAAGTCCCTAAAAAGAATATAAATCCATTAATTGATTCGAATTGTAAAATCCCACAACTGGAGCCATAAATCAACGATGTGAAATCATGGATGTATTGCAACACTTTGGCGTTATGTTGCATTGATGGTGCGTACTTCACCGGTTTGTTGAAGTCCATTGCAGTGATTGATATAATTAATTGATTCAATCGATTCTGATTCAATTAATTCAATCGATTTTGTTGATTCAATTGATTCTGATAGTTGACATTTGACATTGTTTGTATTACGTAATATCAGTAGCATTGCTGACTAAGCCGGAATTGATAATTATCTAGATTCTACACATCTAAACATCACGCCATAAGCATTCGATTCCCTTGTATTCAATTCTTTCAATCGATGCTGAAATCCTGGCGATTCCACATTTTAATCCTCATAATTGCCATCTCAACATACTTATTTCATACAATGCAAAGAATTACACCCGTCGTTGTCATTGGTTCAGGATTAGCTGGACTAACAACCTCTCATAGATTACTCTCTAGAAAGATCCCTGTTTTATTATTAGAAAAAACATCAAGAATTGGTGGGAATTCAATAAAGGCATCCAGTGGGATCAATGGTTGTAACACCACAACACAACAACTGAAACAAATCAATGATTCTAATGAATTATTCTTACAAGACACCTTAAAATCTGGTCAATTTGATAAAACATCAAATGGTTCATTACAAAAAGTGTTGGTTGATGAGAGTCGTGATGCAATTGAATGGTTGAAGAGTCTAGGTGTCACTTTAGATATCGTGAATCAATTGGGTGGTCATTCAAAGGCGAGAACTCATAGATCAGAAGGGATCCCACCTGGTTTTGAAATCGTTTCCAAATTGAAGAAATTAGTGCTTGATGATTCGTTATTTGAATTGCAATACGATTCTCAATTGGTTGATATTGATATCAAAGACGATAAGATCGTGGGATTGACATACATCGACACAAAGACGAATGCAAAACATCAAATCTCAACGTCTAATATCGTTTTAGCCACTGGTGGGTTTGGTTATTCGACTGATTTAATAACGAAGTACAAACCAGAATATAAAGACTTACCAACGACTAATGGTGCTCAAACCACTGGTGAGACGCAATTATTAGTTGAGTCAATCGGTGCTGAATTAATCGACATGGATCAAATTCAAATCCATCCAACTGGATTCATTGATCCAAATAATCGTGATAGTCATTGGAAATTCCTCGCTGCTGAATCATTGAGAGGAATCGGTGGTGTTTTAATCAATTCTGAATTGGAAAGATTTGTTAATGAATTGGACACAAGGGATAAAGTCAGTGCTAAAATCAGAGAACAAAAGGGTGAATTTGCTTATTTGGTGTTAAATGAAGAAATGTATCATGAATTCCAATTTCAAATCGATTTCTATAAGAAACAACAATTGATTCTTGAAATTTCAGCATTGGAGAAATTCAATGATTCAACAAAAGCTGAGAAATTCATCAAGACTTTAACTGAATACTCAACTGAATCGAATGATGCATTCAATAGAACGCATAAACTTCATAAATTCCAAAACCTCACCATTGATTCCAAATTATTAATCGCAGAAATCACTCCAGTCGTTCATTTCACAATGGGTGGTGCTAAAATCAACACTCAGGGCCAAGTGTTAAAGAAAGACGGATCCATAATCAAAGGATTATATGCAGTTGGTGAAATCAGTGGTGGTGTCCATGGTAAGAATCGTTTAGGTGGGAATAGTTTATTAGAATGTGTTGTTTTTGGGACAAGAGCTGCAAATGATATTAAAGAAGATGAGACTTTGTTGGAAAATTTACATATTTAGAAGTATTGAGTATTTAGAAAGATATGTGGATCTAAAAGGTCATCTTGATAAATCATGTCAATTAGAATAAGAATTCAATCTGTTAGTTTTTTTAGTAGTGATATAGGATCAAGTATATATTCGTTGAATCAAATACTGTATCTCTCTACAATTGAATGAATTAACTTACTATTCTTTCTGTCAATCAGTTTAATCCATAACTGTGAAGGTATTTCATGACAACTAGAACCATTTAATTCATAATTGAGTATCGTTTGTTTCAGAATGACTAGCAACTATTGATTTAACAAAATTATTCAACATCTTGTTTTTAACCCATTGTTTCTAAACATGCTTTATAAATTTGACACAAAAACGAAATGTAAAAATAATTGAAAAATACATTCACAAAATTGTAGTTCTGTGTATATAATGAGATCTTATCTGTATTCGTTTCATATCACGATATCCAAATCATCAATGAATGCACACAATATATAAACATTAACAAAATAAAACAAGATTGAACTTCCCAATAAACCAGGGTAGAAAACCTCCTCACCCAAGAACTCCAACATATACCCATTATACAACCACAATGCCTGTGATACCACCCACATCACCAACATCCCCGCTCCTTTCCATTTTTTATCCTTCAACAATCTTGAATTTGAAAGACTAAATGGCAAGAATATCAAAAACCAAATGAAATATTGTGATGTAATGACTTTATTAAAAATGACAAACGCATAAGTCTGGATGAAAAAAGTCTTTAATATATCACTCTTAGCAAAAATCAATGGCAGGATGATACCAGAGAAGAATAATTGTGGGAAGAATGCTAATTTTGTGAAGTCTAATCCAAGTGTAGAAATGGATGAGATTGTTGTGTTTATACCAGATGAGGTGAAATATAATGAGATGTTATAAAGACTGAAATTATGTCTATGATCAGTTCTTGAAAGATGATAAATGTATGAATTTTGTATGAATTCATCACCGTATAATGAATGCATTAAATATCCCAACATACCAAACGTCAATGCACAAGACACTGTAAACTTCATTGTTTTATAATTGATTAAAATTAATGGATTCTTCAAAACTGTGAAAATAGAAGAGTATGATGACAGATATAACAACACTGAAGGGATATAAATTATAGGATAGATTTTAAAATGAACACTCAACCCAGCAAAGACACCACTCATTACCAAATCATCATTAAGTAAACAATAAACAAACATCATTATAAAAACACAAAGAACACTCTCAGAACTTCCCCTCGTACTAATAGTAATCACCATTGGATTCAAAAGCCAAATTGAACTCAATGCCAAAACTTTCCATTGTGTCAACCCTCTATTCAACTTATTCAACAATTTAATGATGATTAATCCAGTCAGCAAATCACAAACAATGAACAAGAATTTCCCAAATGAATACCAATACGTGACACAAGGTAATAACATCCATGATAGTAAAGGAGTATATCTATACGTCTCTCTCAAATAAGGTGATAATCCCTCATTAACGTACCTCGAGGCATCGGTGAAGACCAAATAATCAATGTCAGTGTATGGAACCTCCATGTGTGAGTCCTGGTATAAACCAAACAGGAAGAATCCGATCCTGAGGACAGTGGCGAGCAGAAGGAGGTTTGTGGTGGTGATTAATGGCATCATCGGTTCCAATTGCACTTAATTGTGTCTATTGTAGTTTATTATTATGGTGTTGATTGAAAAAATTAACTAATGCCCCGGTTTTATAATTAATACCCACACAATTCATCGAATAATGGACCCACAAGACTCGATTTACCGTCAATTCGAGCAGTTCGACTTCTCCAGCGAGGACTTCCAGGTATGTTTTATCCCTGCCACTCTCTACACCCTCACTAACACATACATCAGAACGGGCTTCTAAACGTCTTCGAATCATACTTAGATCAACTTAATTCCAACAACGATGGACAAATCCAGGAATTAATCACAGAGATCCCCACCGAAGAGAAAGAAAGACTCACGATCCAGGCAAAGACGTTCTATTTCTGTTCTGCCACGGGTGAGATCTTGAATATTGAAGATTATTTAGATTGGAAGAACAATCAACAGATTGAGAGTGAAGAAGTCGAGTATTCTAATAATTATCAGGATTTAGTACAGTTGATCTTACAAGGGAAAGAAGTGCCTGGTATTAAACAGATCCCTACCACTGTTCTTGAGGGAGAATCGACTGAATCCACGGTGAATCAAAGAAAGAAACCATGGGAAATTGTTAAAGAAGAACAAGATAAAGAAGAAGATACAGAGGACAGTGAAATCACCATTGAAGCAGACAACACTACTCAATAACAACAAATGCACTATTTCTAAATAAATGAATATATATATATTGTATCAAGTAGAAGCCCCCGTGACCCTCAACACGGCTTCAAACGCAGCCAAAGCAGCAGCATTAGCAGGAAACGATCTCAATATCGATGGTCCAAATCCTCTAACGAACCCTCTAGCACCTCTAGTCTGATAAATCTCCACTGCTGCATCTCTCCAACTCTTAAACGAACCATTAAATTTATCATTGGCTAACAGATAACTCTTAACAACATCTGAAGGGTACGCACTTATCCAAAAGCAAGAAGCACTTAACCCACCAGACCAAAAATTAATTGCAATATTACTGAAATTGGTATGTTCTTTAAACAACTCAGTGAATGTGAAATAAGAACCCCACCACACAATAAAATTAGTTCTGAATATCAATGTCGATAATAATCCTTTATATAATCCATTTGTTCCAATCCCACCATCACCAACGACTTTCTTAAACATCACCCATGGTCCCAAATTCTTAGAACCGTATTGGACCTGTAATTTCACTTTAACCAACTCAACAGGGGCAGCTATAAAAGAAACGGTCCAACCAGCCAACACACCGGCAAACATATGCCCCTTCAGATCTAAATCTTCACCATCGTATAAATGTCTCTTTACTAATCTTCTATAATTGTGCAATGAACCTAACATACAACTATCCATAACGATCCATCCCCATAACGGTGGCGTAAATCCCAAAAAGAACCCTCTTGGTCCCTGATTCTTCAGAGTTTTGATACAACAATCAATGGGACCTTTGAATTGAGATTTTGAATCTGTTTGAAGTCGAACTTTTATTGTGTCGAAAGGATGACCCACTGTGTTCTTTGCTATCCCTGAGAAGACACCAGCGACGAATCCGATGTATCCTCCCGGCTGTGTGTTCGCCACTGGTTTGGTGGTGGTTTCCTGGGTCATTTGGGGTGAATTTATGGGTATTAATTATCGAGTATTAAGTGTTGATGCTTTAATTTTTCAGTTGTGGTGATTCCGATACAGGAATTACGCAATGCGATAACGGTCAAATACATTAAATAGCACTATAATCATTTAATTAAAGCTCATACAAACAGCCATCTCTGCCAAAAGTGGCCCTGATCGCAGTGGGCATCCATCCTTCACTTCCGACTCTCTCCCCTTCATTAATCGCATTATTCAACACTTTGGCATCAATCGGTTTCCCAACGATGAAACCTCTGACACATAATTCACCTTTCTTCTTCTCGATTTCCAATTCATTCATCTTGAATAATTTAATCTCTAATGCCAATGAAGCAGTACCACGATTGATAAGTTTATGATTGCTGAAGATTCTGTAATCGTAGAAATTCGTTGCTGTTAATGAGCCTGATAGTTGTGGTGATGTTCTTTCATTTATGATTCTTGAACCAGTTAGGCAACGCAATGTAGTTAATTCAGAAGATGATAATAAATCTGATTTATCCATTGATGTGATGTAGATTAATCTCAATGATTTGCAATCATGGGATTGTGATTGTGTTGTGAAGATTCCATCACTTAAAAGTTGTTGAGATCTGAATAGTGTTAATTTATTAATTGTTGAAATGTCTTCCTTTAATTGATTTAATAACAATTGTGAAGTTTTTGGTGTTATTGATAATATGGTTGGTTTATAAGTCTTAATCAGTTCAATCAATGGTGTATTGGAATTATTAAATATAACATCCCCACCAAACAATAAGATAGCAAACACCTTAGACCAACAAGATACCTGATTATTAAACGAATCCACCAATAAAACATCCTTTGAATTGAATTCATGACCTAATGGGATCGTTTTCACCAAAGCAGACGTCGCAGCGACTAAATTCTGATGTGTGAATGAATAACCCACCGCTCCAATTGAATTAATCAACGGAATAGACACATCATAAGAAGGTTGATATTTATATTCATAAATTTCATCATTTGATAAATTTGAATCAATGATTGAATTCCAATTAATCTCATCTTTAGAAACACCAACAATGATAATAAACTTGAATGAGAACGGTTTAATGTATGATAAATCCTTTTCATTAATGATTAAAACATCAACATTTGGTTGAGTTCTAGGAATTTGATCAAATGAATGGAATGTTAATCCATTAATAAAACACGTCATGCCTGCAATAAACCCCTCGAATGATCCATTAGCGACACAACTCCCGACATTAACAACACCATTACCTTGTAACCACCTATTCAATTGCTTTATTGCTGAATTGATTTGTAAAACAGACACTTTCTTAACTTCATCATCATTGATAAACGTAATGAATGAACTCTTTTGGTTCATCACGACTGACCAAACGTCTCTGATGTTCCCGTCTCTTAATTTGAACGCCTGTCTGATCTGTAAACCGGTGACCAATGGCATCTCATGGGGCACCAGGTTGTTTCTGTAGATTGCAGTCTCATCACTCTTTCTTGAAGGTGAAATGTTTGATTGTTCTTGTAGTGCCAATTCATGGATGTCTCGCTGTGATTTGAGATACTTGTCGTAGGCCGTGAAGAAGAGAATGACGGTGATGACACCAGCAAGGACCTCCACCAGTGGCCAATCCATTCTTTAGTTATATTGTTTTGTTGTGTGTGAAGGTGGATTATTCGTGATGATTTTTACATAAGCAGTATTAACTATTAACTATCAACTATACATTCATCTATCATTCTCAGCAACGAGCTCCTTGTAGTTCAGGCGGGCGTTTCTGGCTGCGTTATCGGCCTTCAGTAGAGCCTTAATCTGCGCAGAACGTTGCTCCACAATCACGAGAGCCTTAGCAGCACACTGTAATAAAGTCGAAGCATCAACGGGCAGCCCACCAGCTTTGGCAATCTGACAAATCTCTCTGTTCTTGTTCAATGCCACCGTCAGTTGTCCTTCTTGCAGTGATTCCTCCTGGAACGTGGCATCAACGACACTCAACTCGACACCGTCACCTTTGATATTCTCTTCCAATTCACCGTTATTGAAGAATGCGAAAGAGACACACAATGGCATATGCAGCACAGACAACGGCACAGGTTCTCTCTCGTCCAAAGAGTGCACAATCACCTGCTCACCAGAGATCGTCACATCGTTCTTTCTGAAATGCAACAACGCAACAACAACAGCAAGACAACTGGCATCGATAAACCCACCATCACAATCCAGGAAATGCACATCAGCTCTGACACTCCACACTTTGGCACCGGCAATGACACACAGTGCCTCAAGGTCCAAAGCACCTGATCTTCTCACTGCTTTCTCCACTGTCCGTGATATCAACAATTCATCATCACTTTGTCTTCCATTCTCGAATAATGCAAAGGCCATTGGTGATATTTCAGTAGACACCTGGAATTTGCCCTCGAATGGTTTCGTTTCTAATGGTTCTGTCAATTCAGCAGAGATTCGTACAACGAGTCTAGTTTTACCCATTGAAACATCAACATATCCATACTCATCACCTAATTTGATCTCAACGGGTCTTGCCTCGTCGATTTTACGTCCATCGACTCTAATTCCTTGAAGTAAAGCCTGCTTGACGAATGTTCTCTCGTTGGAGCTGATCTCGATGTCTCTGGCCATTCTTATGAAGTCTCTTTATATGGAATCCAATGGTCTTTATATTGGGATTCAATACTCTTTATGAAAAATTTATTCATCCCAACCATCCAAACACCAACAATCAATTCCAATAAATTCCCGGATTTCTCAGAATTTTGCCATTTAATACTCATTCAATCCCACTTAAATCAAATAACTCCAATTCATTCGATTCCCACGATGCTCAGAACAGCAATCAAACCATCAATGCGCTCCACACTCGCTTCAATGCGCTCAACAGCTCCCTTAGTCACCCAACTAGCAAACTACTCAAACAACAACGCCCCAGTCAGTTTCTTCCAACAATCTCAATTACCATCCAACACAATCATCAGATTCGTCCCACAACAAACAGCATGGGTCGTTGAAAGAATGGGGAAATTCCATCGTATCCTAGAACCAGGTCTTGCAATCCTTATGCCTGTCCTTGATAAAATCCAATACGTTCAATCTTTAAAAGAAGCAGCTATTGAAATCCCAACACAATCAGCAATCACATCAGATAACGTCACCTTAGAGATGGATGGTGTCCTATACATCAAAGTAGTTGACGCTTATAAGGCCTCTTATGGTGTCGAGGATGCAGAGTATGCTATTTCTCAATTGGCCCAAACTACAATGAGATCAGAAATTGGACAATTGACATTAGATCATGTTTTGAAAGAAAGACAATCATTGAATCATAACATCACCAGTGCATTGAATGAGGCTGCTAATGATTGGGGGTTGACTTGTCTTCGTTATGAAATCAAGGATATCCATCCTCCTCAGAATGTGTTGGAGGCAATGCATAGACAAGTCAGTGCTGAAAGATCCAAAAGAGCAGAGATCCTTGACTCTGAAGGACACAGACAAGCAGCTATTAATATCGCAGAAGGTGCCAAACAGGCAAAGATCTTGAGTTCTGAAGCACAAAAGGCCCAAAGTATAAATGAAGCAAATGGTGAAGCTGAAGCCATTTTAGCTAAAGCTAAAGCGACTGCTAAAGGGATTGAAGAAATCGCAAGAGCTATTAAAGAAACACCTGGTGGGAAAGATGCTGTCAGTTTACAAGTTGCTGAACATTACGTTGAGGCATTTGGTAAATTGGCTAAAGAATCGAATACTGTGATCGTTCCTGCTGGTTTAAACGATTTAGGTGGTTTGATTTCAAGTGGTTTGGGAATTTATAACCAAGTCAACAAATCATTCAATGCCAAACAAGCTACTATAATTGAGAAGTAAGTCTCTATGAACTCCTGTATATAATGTCAAATAATGTAAATGTGGATTATTTTGTAATCATCATTTCTTCTTGAAGAATCCATCCAATGGACCCATTGAGATCTTCTTCTTGACGATTGTCTTTGTGACTAATTTCCTCTTATTTGGTCCATTATTCGTCATTGTTCTTTTATTATTTGAATTCAATGCATTTAAATCATTGATTTGTTCCTCTGCTAATTTTCTCTGTTTTCTATCATTATTCAACTTGATAAGATACGATTCCAATTCATCAAATTCAAACTGGTTGGTTAATTCTGATTGTAATTCAGGTTTTAAATAAGATGAAAGTAAATGAATCGAATATTTCAATTTTGATAAATTTGCAATATTTGCAGAAATCTCTTCATTTATGTCCAATGGATTGATCTCTGGCTTGATTAACTTCTCATAGATCCCCACTGGGAACTCATCACTGATCAAAGCGACTTTCCCTTTCAAATAACTAATTGTTTTCTCTTGTGAATATTTATAAAACTTTTCATCACCTTCTTTAATGAAATCACATATCAATTCCAATGATTGAGAAACCAACGATTCAGGCAATTCAGCAACAACGTCCAATTTCTCCTGGATCGTATCGACTAAATCCTCTAATGTCTGATATCTCTCACTCCCATTTCTCCCAAAGAAGAATGAAATCAAACAATAAACGAAATTGAACCTCTTCGAGACATAAATCTCATCGTCTTCCAACACCAATCCATCACCATCTTTATTCTCAAGAATCATTGATCTCACTGCCTTTGAATCCTTCTTCGTGGTCACTCTCTTGTGGTTCTGTGGATCATGAGGATTGTTTCCATTATACACTTCAATCTCGTACAATTGACCATCTGAAAGGACGAAACTTTGTGGTTTGAGGGTCCTTGGATTGGGGAATTTGAGGAGTGTGATGCTGGAGTTTTGCTGGGTGTCCTGGAGTGGGAAATACACCACTTTCACGTCCTCCAGTGCCATAATAACGCGTCTTTAAATGAATTCAAACAGTTAATTTAACGCGTTCTGTTTTTGTTTTTCGAGAGCTCATCTCAATAAAATTAAAATCAAATTTGCCACATAAATAAAGAAAATAGAAAGAAGACCAACAAATGGGTGTCCACTCGCTCTGGAAGATCCTGGAGCCAACGTCCCGCGCAGTGCGTCTGGACTCGCTAAACAGGAAGAAAATGGCAATCGATGCCTCCATTTGGATCTATCAATTCCTCAAGGCTGTTCGTGATAATGACGGTCTGAAGTTGGGAAAGTCTCATATTGTCGGTTTCTTCAGGAGGATTTGCAAGTTGTTGTACTTTGGCATCATGCCCGTGTTTGTGTTTGATGGTGGTGCTCCGTTGTTGAAGAGAGAGACCGTCAGGAAGAGGAAAGAGAGACGATTAGGAAAGAGAGAAAATGCTGAACAGACAGCTAGGAAATTACTCGCGTTGCAATTACAACGACAACAGCAACAGTTGAAAGAATCACCAAGGAAGAAAGATGAAGAGATAGAGTATCATTATTTGGAGGATTTAGATAAGACTCAAGAACAAATAGACAATGAACAAATTGGCAAATTCAAATCAACTGATGAATTTCATCTTCCTCAAATCAAAGGATTTCACCACACGAAAGACGATTCTAGGATCCTTAACCCTTTAGAAAATGAACAAGAGATGCAACACATTTCACGTACAGTTGATGAATTAGATGGAATTGATTTGAATACAATTGATCCAGCATCGTCTGAATTCAGTGCATTACCATTATCAACGCAATACATGATCCTATCACAACTACGATTACGATCACGTTTAAGAATGGGATACTCTAAAGAGCAATTAGAAGGGATATTCCCTGACTCTAAAGATTTCTCTAAATTTCAAATCGAAATGGTTCAAAAGAGGAATTATTTCACACAAAGATTGATGAATATAAGTGGGATGGATCAAATTGATAATGATGAACGTGTTGATCAAATAAGAAGGGTAGCTGGTGAAAAGGGGAAGAGTTATAGGATTCAAAAGAATGAAGGTGGTTGGAGTCTATCATTGAATGATGAGGGTACTGATTCTTCAAATGCAATTGATTTAGAAAAAGAGGAAATGAAGAAGAATAAGATTAAGAAACCATTTGAGAATGATAGTGATAGTGATGAAGATTGGCAAGATGTTTCATTAGAGCCAATGATGAAGAAGAAGGTTAATTATTCAATAAGTGCATTACCATTACCACCAGCAGCTAGTGTTTTCAATGAACATGATATTGAATCAAATGCAAAGGCTTTCCAATTCAGTCCTGTGAAGAATAAGAAGAAAGTTGATAAAGATGATTTGTTTGATGATGATGAGGAAGTTCTTAAACAGATTGAAGAAATTGAATTAATTGAAGCTATTCAAAGATCAAAATCACAATTGAAAAAACAACAGGAACTTGAACAACAATTCATTGAATCATCAATCAGTGATAACAACAAAAAGAATGATGATGATGGAAAACAGAATGAATCATCTGAATTAAATCCTAATTATTTTGAAGATTCTCCATTTGAACTATTAGAAATCAAACCAACTTCAAATTCACTACCTTCTAAACCAATCTCAACTGCTCAATCAAATTCAAATTCTAAGGAACATAGAACAAGGTTAGAAATGGATCATTTATTAAATCTAAATCCAAATCTTTTAAATTTTAATAAAAATAAAGAGGAATCATCATCAATTAATGAAAAGAAAAAAATTGTTGAACAACCAAGTTGGTTTAATCAATCTTTAAACAATCCATATAAGAAATCAATGTCAACCACTCCTTCAATAAATTCAAATGATGGGATGAATTCAAATTCGGGGATTAATGAAGATAAGGAAAGGGATCAATTTGTTTCATTTCATGAAGTTCAGGAACTCATTAAAAATAATAATAATAATAATGAAAATGATAATGAAAATGAACAAATTTACATTGATGATGATGAAGATGATGATGATTTTGTGGAGGTTCTTGGACCATCTGATATCAATAAAGATAAAGTCGTTGAAGTGATTAATATCAATAGTGATGATGAAGTTGTTAAAAACCAAAATGAAACAATTGATGTCAAAGAGAGTGAAAATGAACTTGATGATTCCAAAATTTCAAATGTTGATGAAACCAGTAACATTGTGAAAGAGAAAGAAGAATCAATTTCAAATCTTGATAATGAAGAAACCAGTAACATTATAAAAGATAAAGAAGAATCAAATGATAACAAAGAAAAAATTATAGATTATGAATTTTATGAAAGTGATGAAGAAAGATTACAAGAACAATTAAACAAAGAAGAAGAAGAACATCAACAATTTCAAAAAGATTTAAATCCCCACATCATCAACACCCTCAACAACTCCAACTATTCAGAATCATCATTAAAAGAACAAAGAAAAAAAGAATTAAGAGATTCAGATGAAGTTACACAAGAAATGATCAAAGAAGTTCAAGAATTATTAGCATGTTTCGGGATCCCATACATAACTGCCCCCATGGAAGCAGAAGCACAATGTGCAGAATTATTGAAATTAAATTTAGTTGATGGGATAGTCACTGATGATAGTGATGTTTTTCTATTTTCAGGTGATAAAATTTATAAGAATATGTTTCATGAGAAAAACTATGTTGAATTTTATAATGGTGTTGAAATTGAGAAAGACTTGGGGTTGGATAGAGGGAAATTTATCATGTTGGCTCATTTATTAGGAAGTGATTACACTGAAGGTTTAAAAGGGATTGGACCAGTTAATTCAATGGAAATTATTGGATATTTCGAAACATTAGAAAATTTCAAAAAATGGTTTAATGAAGGACAATTCGATTTATCGAAACAGAGTAAAGAAACAACATTTGAAAAAAATTTAAGAAAGAAACTAGTCAAGAATGAAATCATACTTGATTCAAACTTCCCTGATCCAAGGATAAATAACGCTTATTTACATCCAGAAGTTGATCATGACAAGACTGAATTCAAATGGGGAACACCAGATCTTGATAAATTAAGAACTTTTTTAATGTTACAAATTGGTTGGAATCAAGAAAAATGTGACACGATTTTAATTCCATTGATTAAAGATTTGAATAAAAGGAAAAGAGAAGGTGTTCAAAGTACATTGACTCAATTTTATTCAGCTGAAGATATTAATGAATTTGGGAAAAAGAGGAAAATTAATAAAAGAATCAGTGATGCTAAAGAAATGATTAAGAAACGTAAAAAAAGTACAAAGTGATGATTAATGATAATGATGATTTATGAATAATAATTATGTAAGGAACGTGCACTAAATTAAGATCACGCAACCGGTGAACAGAGATTGGCAATGTGAGATAAATTGATGTAGAGTCATCATAACTGCACTATATTTAGCCACCAGTGACCAGTGACTACTTATAATAGCAGTACTTAATAGTGAATAAAGCTCTGACTCACATTCTAAATCCGGAACTCCGATTACGTCATTTCTCTGAGTCACAAAATTTATGACTGACACAAATTTCGAGTTTAAAAACTGATTGAAATTCCAACTTTTTCACACAATTTTTGTTGTTTGAAATCACTAAAGAATTCACTGGAATTTCTCTCATTTGAAGGTTCCTTTGACTGAATTCTTTTCCACTCGAACTCCCACGACTCCCACGAACTCTTTCCATTTTTTTTAATTCACTTCATCATTAATACCCATTATTATTCATTATTATTATCATTACTTTATTATCACTATTATTCATCAGTTTTTAATGTCTGCCTAAACGAATCTGCATTTTCATCGTTATTGTTATTGCCTTTATCTCATACATTAGTTCCCTGTTTTTCATAGAAATTTTCAGAGCTTATTATTAGCTGTAGTACCATACTAATTAAAAGTTAATCATATTTTTATTTGACTTCCTTTTTATCATGTCATCCATTAATTATCAACTTGCCACACCTCCATCTTCTGTTGAAATCACAGATCATACCAAACCAGAATGTGAAAAAGTTGATTTACAAAAATATATCAGAAACGCATCAATTTTAATCACTTCATTATGGAAAGATCCAATCAAGAATGAAACTAATTTAATACATCCTACAATTAAACCTCATGAATTTCAAATTTATTTGAAAGAAATATTAAGAAGATCAAGATGTTCTTTAAATATTTTACAAATTGCCATGTTTTATCTATTCAAACTCCAAAAGAAAATCAAGAATAGAATAGTTGATTCAATGCATCATTTAAATTGTCCTAAAAAAGTTTTCTTAATGACTTTAATCCTTGCTTTTAAATACACTTTGGATTCAAATTATAAATTTGTGACATGGAGTAAAATTTCAGGATTATCAGTGAAAGAATTACAAAATTATGAAATTAAATTATTGATTGATTTGAATTATGAATTAAATGATATTAACAAATCAGGTGTGTTTAATTCATGGTCTAAATTCCTAGAATCTCAAAAATTTGATGATTTGGATGATTTGAAATCTTCAAAAAGATCAATTAATCATATCTCTAATGATAATTCAACTAAAAGAGTTAGAGTTAATTAACATGATTTTCAATTCTATTCTATTATGTAAGTGTACCTTAATGTTCTCCAACTATCTTCTAACTTGCTTTCTTTCTTTATTGCTCATTAATTGTGGATCTACCAACTTCTAAATCAGTATATAAAAACTCAAAAAATAGATCAAAAATTGATTGCTATATAACACACTTCAAAGCAATTCAAACATGACATTACCTAAAAAAGTTTTAATTGGTCTCACAACCTCAAACGCCCAATTTTACGATGATGGAGCTAAAACAGGATTATTTTGGACAGAAGCATCTCATCCATATCATGAATTCATTAAAAATGGATTCGAAGTCCAATTCACTTCAGAAACTGGAGATTTCCACGTTGATGAACATTCAATTACTCCACCAGACTTCATTAGTGAATCAGATTTAAAAGAATATAATGATAAAAATTCACCAATTTTCAAAGATTTATCACAAATCAAAAAGACAAGTGATATTAAATCTTCAGAATATGGAATTTTCTTTGCTGCTGGAGGACATGGCTGCTTGTATGATTTCCCAACTGCAAAAGAATTACAATCAGTTGCAGAACACATCTATAAGGATGGTGGTGTTGTCAGTGCTGTGTGTCATGGTCCTGCCTTATTAGAAGGGGTCCATGACTTATCAACAGGTGAGTTACTAATCAAGAACAAGAAAACCACTGCGTTCAGTGATGAGGCAGAGATTATTTTAGTACTAGATGATGCCATAAAGAAGCATAAATTGGTCACTTTGGAGACATTCTTCAGGGAACACGGTTCAAAGTATGACGAGCCTCCAGAACCATTGGGGTCACATGTTGTCACTGATGGTAGATTGGTCACTGGTGCTAATCCTGCAAGTGCATTGGATACAGCAAAGCAAGCAATCGCTGCGTTCAATAAGGTGAATTAGTTGGATGTGTTTAGTCTATTGCACTTTTTTGTTGATTTACTTGTGTTTTGTAGGTTATATACATAATGATAATACATTACACATGTTAGTTCAAATTAAAGCTATTTAAAATAGCAAATAGTTTACAGATTACTCTCTCAACTAAATGAGTATTGTTCTTTTTTTGTATTTTTTTGTAACTTTTTGGAAATTGCTTGAAAATAAAGATTTAAAAAGGATAAATATACAATAACTTATAAGCGATGCTAATCATCATCATCATCACTACTCAGCTCATCATTAATTAGACAAATTCCACCACTTTAAAACCAAAATATCTCCAAAAAAAATCGTTTTTGTGTAAAAAACTTCTTATCAGAACTTCGCGAATTCTCCAAACTCCCCAAAAAATCTTTTTTTTTGGACTCTTCGACTCATAAAAAGAATCAAAAAACTCATCAAATTCTTAAATGGCTTCTCTGACTAAAATCTCCAGAAGGTCGCTTCTCCAGCTGAGTTCCAGAGTCTCCTCCACCGTCAGATTCGCCTCTTCCGACAATTCAGAACGATACCCCGACCTACAAAAGCAAGATCTTCTAGCAAATGGTGATCCAGATTACGTTAGATTAATCCTAACATCAAGAGTCTATGACGTTATTGATGAATCTCCACTAACAAACGCCATCTCACTATCAAGCAAAACAGGCTCATCAGTGTACTTGAAAAGAGAGGATCTATTACCAGTTTTCAGTTTCAAATTACGTGGTGCTTATAACATGATTGCAAAATTACCATCAAGTGCAAGAAATAAAGGTGTTATTGCCTGTTCTGCAGGGAATCACGCCCAGGGGGTTGCATTCTCTGCAAAGCAACTAGGGATCCCTGCCACCATAGTGATGCCT
This sequence comes from Phaffomyces opuntiae, assembly GCA_003707165.2. NCBI lineage: Eukaryota > Fungi > Ascomycota > Saccharomycetes > Phaffomycetales > Phaffomycetaceae > Phaffomyces > Phaffomyces opuntiae. The sequence goes on from PPNH02000014.1 coordinate 89,487, forward strand.
GTTGCAACACCATCGATCAAATATCAAAACGTTTCAAGATTAGGTTCACAAGTCGTATTATATGGTGAAGATTTCGATAGTGCAAAAGCTGAATGTTCCAGATTAAGTGAAGAGAACGGATTGACTAACATCCCACCTTTTGATCACCCATATGTTATTGCAGGACAAGGAACAATAGCGATGGAATTATTAAGACAAACAAATGGTGAAAAAATTTCAGCTGTGTTTTGTGCAGTTGGTGGTGGTGGTTTAGTCTCTGGTATTGGAGCATATTTGAAAAGAATTGCACCACATATTAAGATCATTGGTGTTGAAACATATGATGCAGATGCATTATATCAATCATTGAAACATAAAGAAAAAGTCACATTGAAAACAGTTGGTTCATTCGCTGATGGTACTGCTGTTAAAGTCCTTGGTGATGAAACATTCAGAGTCGCTTCAGAAGTAGTTGATGAAGTCATCAAAGTTAACACTGATGAGATTTGTGCTGCTATTAAAGACGTGTTCGAAGACACAAGATCGATTGTGGAACCATCAGGTGCAATGACCGTTGCTGGTATGAAACGTTATATTGAAGATCATCCAGAGATTGATCATAGTAAAGCGACATATATCCCTGTTCTTTCAGGTGCCAATGTTAATTTCGACAGATTGAGATTTGTTTCAGAGAGGGCTGTCTTAGGGGAAGGTAAAGAAGTATTCATGTTGATTTCAATTCCTGATACACCTGGTTCATTCTTACAATTACAAAATGTCATCCATCCAAGAACTGTCACTGAATTCTCCTATAGGTTTAATGAGAATCAAAAGGATGCATTCATATATACTTCATTCTCAGTTGTTGATAGAAAGAAGGAACTTTCACAAGTATTGAAAGAATTAAAACAATTAGATTTCGAAGCAATTGATATTTCACAAAATGAAATGGCTAAATCTCATGGTCGTTACTTGGTTGGTGGTCAAGCAAATTTACCAAATGAAAAATTATACACTTTTGAATTTCCTGAAAAACCAGCAGCATTAACTAAATTTTTAGAATGTTTGAAAGGGAATTGGAATTTAACGTTGTTCCATTATAGAAATCATGGAAGTGATATTGGGAAAGTATTGGCTGGATTTGATGTTCCTGATTCTGATTTAGGTAAATTTCAACAATTTTTAAATGATACTGGATACGTTTATCATGATGAATCTGATAATTTAGTCTATAAGAAATTATTAAACAGTTCCAATAAATAAATAGAAGAGAGATATATACATAAAATGCACATATTATTTATAACAAGAACGTAGTCTTACAAATACACTAAATAGAAAACATCAACTATATAAAACACAAACAAATCTAAAAATACACTAAATATCAATCAAACTCTGTTCTCCATTCCGTGATGAAGAAGATCCATTCTGTTGTCCTTGATTCTGATTACCAAAACCATATCCAGTATAAGAAGGAACGATTCCAGTGCTAGCAACCCCAGTGTATTGGGTATTCAAGAATGGATTCCCTGGATTCTTACTATTATCACGCATACCTGTCCCTGATGAATTAATAAAAGTGCCTGTCTTGGTGAATTGTGCAGGGATACGAGTAATACCTTCATTACCAAACGTATCAATCCCTGTACCTTGAGCTAATAATTGATTTAATTCAGAATATTCTTCATTCTTCTTTTGGGAACCAGTTGGGATTTTAGTTAATTTTGGAGGTTGTGGTTGTGGTTGATATTGTTGTGATTGAGATGAAGTTGAAGGTGCTGGTTGAGGATCTTCTTGATTTCCAAGGGCAAATGGATTATTAGATCCTGTTTTCAAAGGTGCCATTTGTTGTTGTTGTAGATATTGTTGTTGTTGTAAGTATTGTTGTTGAGCAGCTTGTTGCTGAGCTGCTTGTTGTTGTTGGGCTAATAATTGTTGTTGTTGTAAATACTGTTGTTGTAAGTATTGTTGTTGTAACCATTCTTGTTCTTGTTGTTGTTGCAAAGCTTGTTGTTGTTGTAAAGCTTGTTGTTGTAATAGTGCCTGTTGTTGCTGTTGCTGTTGTTGAGCAAGGTAGTTAGCATCAATTGGATTACCCCAAACATCATATTGAACGTATTGTTGTGGTTCACTAAAATCCAGTAAGTTTTGATTTTGACTCTCTCTTAATCTTCTAGCTTCTTCTTCTTCTTTACTTAATCTTAATGCTAAAGCCATTTCATCATCATCTGCACTGGTTGCTGCTCTTCTTTTTTCATCCTCTTCAGCAGTTTTTTTACTTTCTCTCAACACCTTCATGTATTCATCTTCTTCATCATCTTCATTGTCTCTAGTAGTTGGTCTCTTACCACGTTTATTTCTCTTACCACGCAATTCCCTTTCTTGTCTCAATCTTTCATCATCTCTTAACAACGAGGTCAATTCTTTAGCCTTAACTCTAATGATTGAACCATGATCATGACCTTCATCATCTGAATATTGGAATTCTCTTAACGTTTTAATAATGTAGAGATTATCTCTGGACCAACGAACTGTGTTCTCTGAGCCTGATCTGACTAAATAATCAAGAACGGTTAATGCTTTAGCAACATGTCTCCAATTCTTACCTTTATCGTTCAATCTTTTATCTAACATATCCATCATTTCAAGAAACTCCACGCTAGGCAATAAGTTAGTACAAATTCAATAATTGACACATGATTTCAACTCACTGTTCGTATGATAATTCAGCTAGTTCCTCCATCTCAGAGGCAGTAGGACCTGTTGGTTCATTAGAGGTGGCTGTGATCAGTAGTTAGTATCATGAATATTATCAATAAACACCAAAAAAACTCGGGGGAAAAGGGACATACCGTTTCTGACTTTGACTTGGGCACTGGTGTAGCCACTGAAGGCGTTCTTGAAGGAACGGATAGCCGACTTGGACATTTGTGATTGGGCCAGAGTGTTTATTTGTTTGTGATTAAAAGGAGACTTTTCGGAAATGGGCGCGGAATTTGTTGCGGGTAACTCTTGATATAAAGCGCTGTATGTACTACTAGAGAGAGAATAGACTACTAAAAAGACACAATCGATTCTTCTATCACTATAAGCTGTTCTCGCAGCCTGGACAATTATGCAGCGTCTCGTGGATGAAAATATCGCAGTCAATGCAGTAATGAGACCCGCAATCAGAGCATTCGTACCGTGAGCTGGTGGTGCTGCCATGATGGAACTCGCTTAGACAACTGAAACAATTGGAGGATTTATAAGAAGCAGCCAGTGGAACCTCTGCGAAGTTCTTCAATGGGATCAAATGATGGTATGATCTGGCTAAGTGTGTGGATAAGATCAGCATCGTGGTGCAGCAGGGACAGATGGTGGGTAGTGAGCATACTTTGGACTTACAGGTGGGACATATATACCCACCGTATGTTATCTTGGAGTGACACGAGCAGAACGAAGGAACCTCTTCTGAGATTCTGGAGGGAAAGCCCATCTTGACCAGCGTGAAGCTTTTATTGATCTTGTTGACTGGCAATGGCACGACTGACTCCATTATCAAATCTCTGTAATGATGCTCATTCAAGATCACTTTATAACTAGACTCGTCTCCATAATTCGTCTTCTTGCAAATCTCTTTACAGATGGACACTTGTGCTGATAAACCAATGATGTTGACTCTGATCTTCTCTTCGACTAATGAACTGATGGTCTTATGGATATTACCTGGATCAACTGAGAACAACGAGCCAAAAAGGAACAACACCTCTCTGGTGCAGTGTGAAGGGACATGTAGTAGCAGACCCCTGGCCATCTCAAGAGCGTTCTGAAGCGATGGATCACCCTTTGGTTCGAGTTTCTTAATACTCTTCAACACATCGATGTGATCTTGAGGGTTCCCACTGACTTGACTAACCAACTGAGCTATACCGTTTCTCATGATGATGATCCCCAGCTGTGAGATTGGATTCTGGTCGAAGAACTCAGAGACGAACTTGATGGAGTTCGCCACCGTGAGATCATGTCTGTTAGGCCTCAAGTCCTTCTCCAGCATCGATGAGCTGACATCGATCACGAGAATCAAATTCCTGATGATTCCTCGCTGGAACGGCGTGACGTTCTTGATGATTCGCCTCTTCTTCGACTCGACCAGCCCAGCAACGATCCCTGCGAGACTCCCACCCTCGTCTTCCTTCACGATGTCCCAACTTCTCTGGTACTCATCCTCCCACGAATAGCCCCCATCCTTCCCCTGGAGCTCCTTCTTCGGGGCCTTCCGCCTGGTTCTGTTGGCCACGCCCCTCTCCTCCTCGCCCTGCGAGTGCTGCGAGACGTAGTCGTCGTCTGAGTCCATTTTCTGGTGATGTTTTGATTAAATCGAAGCTCTTCTGGTTTGTTTTTTTTTTCGTTTATTTCTTTTAATAAGAGAGAAATTTTTTATTCATTTTATACAAATCTCAGATAAAGACACAGAAATCATGCTGAGGTTCCGTCATAGTCGAGCTGCCTTCACTCGAGGAAACGTCACACAACTCAGATCCATCTCGCAAAAGAACGGGAATTTTCCATTCAGTACAACATCTTCAACTCACACTCAAGATTCGCATGATTCAGCTCTGTTAGCTAAAGCACTCAAATCAATAGACTCAATAGTCATAGGTGGCAGGAAACCACCTAGTAGGTACCCGCAGAAGAATTCAAACCCCACTGAAAAGGGGAAAACTGATAAAAGAGAACCAAAGAGATCCATCAAAGAGATAAAGAGAGTTATTAACGAGACAAAAGTCATCAAGGACACTTATAAAAGACCCCAAAGAAGTCATTTCAATGATTTAAACGACACTGACTTCACACCTTTAGACCTCAAACGTCTTGAAAACATACCATACAGATTCAAACGATACACTTCACTCTCATTTGATAGAAGAATCCCAGGGACGATATTAGAGAAATCCATCTCGAGTTCAGATTCAACATATCAGAAACTAAACGTCGCTAATAAGCATGAATTACCTAAATTAGAACATAAACTATCAAGGGTGCTATTCTCCCCTGGTGTGCATTACTTACAGGATCCAAGATCTCAAGTGTTTAATTTTGATCCATATCTTAGTAAGATCCTACCTGTTTCTGAATTCGATTTTGATTCAATCACAAAATATATCACATCATCCAAAGACACTACATTAGGCTCCATTGCCAAACAGAACAATGCCAAATATTACAGTTCAACATCATCAATGACTGGAGTTTTATCACATTTACATTATTTATTATCCAATTTCAGACCACAAAGTTTATTAGAATTCACAAAACATGTACCTCATAAATTTGGGAACTTCACAAGAGGTGCCAAATTACCAGCATCTGTGATAGTGAGAAAGAATGGTGACATTTATTCAATTGATTCTGAAAAATCAGCAGATCGTGAAATGATTTTATCATTATTAGGAAACTCATTAGAAAGAATGTTAACTCAAACTCCTCAAGAGTTCGAAAAATATAAAATCGATCCAATAACTTTGAAATCATCTGCTGAAATTGAAAAAGAACAGAATAACGTCTATCATTATGCCAAAATGGATAACTTCATAATGAGATCTCAATTAGATTGTCAAGATGATAGATTACCAGGGACAGGCACCTTTGATTTGAAAACAAGAGCCGTCTCAGCTGTGAGATTCGATATTGCTAAAGTTGAAAGAGATTCAACAGGTTATCAAATCTTGAAGAATTTCGGTAATTATGAATCTTTTGAAAGGGAACATTATGATTTAGTTAAATCAACATTATTGAAATATGGACTTCAAGCTCGAATTGGTGATATGGATGGTATTTTCATAGCATATCATAACACTGTTAGAATGTTTGGATTTGAATATTTACCATTATGTAAAATTGATGAAATTTTACATTCTTTTGGACTTCCTGATTTTTATGAGAATCAAAACGTTTTAAAAGATCATTCAATAGTGGATTTAAGAAGTGAATTAAGTTCTAAATTAGCAGATGATGAATTCAAATTATCATTACAATTATGGGACACATTATTGAAATTAGTCATTGAAAACATTCCTGATTCTTCATTCAGATTCATCGTTAAGACAAAACCGATCTCTGATTATGAATCAGTGTTAAGAATAATCGCAACACCTATAACTCCCAATGAAATAGAAACATTACAAACCATATCAGAAACGTTCAAGTCTGAATTAATAAAATCAGCCAATATTGATGAAACAACACAAATCACAAATGATCAAATCAATATCCTTAATGAATTAAATGAAAAATTATGTAAAAATCCAATCGGGTTTGATATTCATATCAAGAATTACATAGATGGTGAAGAATCAACATTCAGACATCCAATAATGACAGACCTGGATAGTTCTTGGACCATTGACGCTAAAATTGTGAAATTGCCAGAAGATCAGGCTATTTCTTCATATAATGAATTTTTAAAAGAAAGGGTAGATATGAGATCTCTTGATAAGATTCAAGATGATGATGAAGTTGATGAGTTTGTTAAAGCGTTGAGATTATATAGTGAAAGAGGCAGAAAAATCATTCAAAATAATAAAGATGATGAAATCGTTTGGAATAATGAATAACAAAAAAGCATCATAATCTTGTAAATAAATAATGTTCTATTATATATACATGCATTCCCTATATACTCAAACCACCTGTAATTCTATCTCATTGTTTGACTTCACGTAATAATATCTATAATAAACATATTGAAAAGCAATATATAAATCTAAAACCGTTTGAAACCCAGCAAAGAATAAAAACAACACACTCACGTTATTTGCCCCAAATATCAAATAACTAATCTTAGTGGTGTCACCACATAACCAACTCAACAATAACAATAATTTAAACCCTTCTATTGATTTCAATTGGTTTAATAATAGAATTTGAGGAAGTGGTAAAAGTGATTCTATAAATAATCCAATAACACCTAAAATCTCACCAAATATTTCAAATTCTCTAAACATTAGAGTCAACACCACCACAACCGTACTAAATCTGAACAAAAATCTCCAAAATGCCGTCTCTGATTCCCATTGCCAAAATTTCCAAATTCTTTTATAACTAGGATCGAAAAATCTAATAAAATGTTGAAAAATCTTCAAACATACATCTCTCACCAACCACACCAACTCAACTGACATCACTTTATCTTGCCCATCACACAACTGAATGAAATCTTTAAGATCATCCAACAATGAATCTTTCTTCTCCATGTATGATACCCTCTCAACCGGTCTATATGCCAATGAAACCTTCAACAAGAGTGACTGGATCAAAATCATAACGATGCTCTGTCTCAGTAGTGCTGGCTCATACGGTATGATAAAATAATAAGCGATCCTTAATATACTAGCAATCAACATCGTTGCACAAATATCAATAGAAAACCCAAATGATGTTTGTTTCTTATATATGCTCCAAACTGTCGTCCCGTATGAGAACAAAGGCGTGAATGAGATGAAGTTGCTGAAGATCAGCTCCATGGTGAGCCATTCTGGAAGGTAGAACTGGTTGATCTGCCTCTGGAGAGATTCCATTGGATTGAAGTGTTTATATTATAATACCGGCTATCTAGTGAATTTATTTCTCGGTGTTATATTTTTAGCACTACAAAAGGTCACACTACTGTATTATTTATTGTCTTCTAACAATTGTACTATATATAGTCTCTTTCTCCCTCACGCAGTCATCACTTTCTTATGGTTTGTGTCCTCCAATGGGATCGATTGATACGCCTGTGGTGCAATCTTTGGTTTAGTTGATCCATAACTATAAAGGAACGCACCAAAAAACACCAAAAAAGCTCCAAATGAACCAGTCATACTCAAGCTATTATCAAACAGGAACATACTCAACAACAAACTAGTGAATTTTCTCAATAATAATACCACAGAGACTGTCAATGCCGTGGTGTTACCTGCCAACATATTAGCACCTCTAACACAAAAGAATTGAGTTAAAACATTAAGAGTTAAATAAAAAATCTGTTTAGGAACTTCAAATCCAAGAATGTTGAAATATTCTGGATAGTTCCATAATGCCATAAATTCAGTATAGATGTTTTTAGAAATGAATATGAATATTGGAAGACCAAATAAATGAGAATAAAACACATTTTCTTTCCAATGTTTCCCATATTTCCTATAGGTTTCTTCATTGTATAACCCTAATAACGCCATCAATATAGCAGCCAATAACAACACACCAATCCCAATCATGAATAAGAAATCATCAGAGATCTCACCTAACAAAGACACTGGTTTTTCAGCATTTTCATCTCTTTTACTGAAAATTTCACTGTCTTTATAAAGAGTGGTAATAATCGCACCAAGGGTCAAAAGCACAGCACTGGCGACTTGGATTCTATTATATGTCTTCTTAGCGATCAAATACCCAATGATCATAACAACAGCAGTCCCTGAACTTCTGAAAATGATATGAATAGGAATTGAGATCTTAAAGATAAACACTGCATTATTCAAAACAGACACCAAAAAAAACATAATGATCGTCCAAGACCATCTCTTCAATGGGACTTGGTTCTGTTTGATGTAAAAAGGAGGTCTTGTTCTGTCGAAGAAGTTGATATATCCCTCAATGGCAATGAACAGGAATTGGAAGAATGTAACAACGTTCCCACTCTCAGGGTTATTAGTGACGATTTTCTCAAGGGTGAAGACGTTAGAGCAACAGCCCCCAAAGATCAGACCGATAATGAGGGCCCATTCCTTCATGGCAAGTTGTCCCACGGCAGCGACTGAGCTCATTTTGGTGTTTTGGTTTTAGAATTTGTTGTCTGTTGATGTTTTGACAGAATTGAAATACGAGAGCGTGAATTTTTTTCGCGTTAATGATTGAGGAAGAAACACTACAAATTGACGAAACACACAATATTCATACACTCAATATTTAAACGTCCTCTTTAACTAATCATACTTATTAGGATCATCTAATATCCCTCTTCCCCTTTCTGCCTTCCCATTAACATTACGAATATTCTTAACTATTGACTTAGTGAATCTGACACTTAAAGCGACACCAACAATGACACAAATATACCCAAATATACCAAATTGATGTACATTATCTAAAACTCTGAAATGTAAACCGAATGGAGAGTCCAATAAACGTCTTCTCACTGATCCTTTATGAATTTTAGCTAGTATAGCTAATGTTTCTCTGATGTAAAATGGGGATTCTTTAGTTGATAATTTAGAACCATATGGATCATTGATATAGTAGAATTTGTTAATTCCATCTAGAATTATAACATCACCAGCTTTAAACCCTTGATCTGACACAATTCCTAGATCTGAAATGATTTTCTCGTTGGTGGAGATATCAAGATATAAAAGATCAATATCCTGGATTTTATCATAATGTATCTCTTTTGATAAAGCCTTTAACACATCCTTTTGAGGAGAATTATTTTTTTTCAATTTGGCAACGTTCAAGTTTTTCAATTCTCTCTTTTCAAGAATTTTGGTAAAAGTTTGGTTTAAACTTAAATCTATGTAATCATGATATCCAATAATTAGATTATTTAAGGAATCAAGAGCTTGTTTTTCAATTTTACCATCTATAAGTTGAATCACTTGTTTTCTATCATTATGTGAATGCAATTTATAGAAATGTTTCAATGAATTGCTATCAAGTTCACTAATTGATTGTTCACCATGTTCTTTAAGCCAATCTATTATATGCCATTGATCTCTTATATTATCCGGTGCCAAACTTTTGAACACTTCGCTGAAAAGGCTATGCTTTTTAAAACATAAAAGTGTGGGCAAAGTAGTATATGATTCAATAATTGATCTTTGTTCATTGAATTGTCTTTCAGGCTCACTAGAGTTATAATTGATATATCGATACATGTTTTGCTTTTGAAGTTCCATAAATTCAAGGATCTTTTTATCATTAGATTTGAATAAATGAGTATGAGGTAATGAAGCAAGAGGTTCTATTAAATATGGTAGAATTTCCAAATCTTCCTGTGATACGGTCTCTTCATCATATAAATAAACAAAATAAGTCTCTGAATTACCAGGAAGTGACCTTAATGGATCTAAACTTGCTGAAACTAGATCAGATAATTCATTTGAATCAATAACATCAAACTTTGAAATTTCATAAACTCTTTCTGCAAATTCAATAACATTTGATGGTTCCAATTTATGAATTTCTTGATCATATGAAATAAATTTGCCTGAAATTATATCAGGTAAAATTAATCCGACATTAGGTCTATTTGAATCAAATCCTAAATTTTTACATATTTTCAAATTTGATAAACAATTGAAATGCCCAATTTTGATATCTGATGAAAGTAATTGATTTGAAATAATCCTCCATTTTCTTTGAAAACTTATCGTTTCTTCCTGGAATGGAGTTGTGAATTTCGATACATCCACCTCATTCAAATCATTCAATTCATAACTTGGCCAGAATGAAACAAGATATGGTTGTTTTATTGGATTTGCCAATATTTGAATCATTTGATCAGTTGATATTAATTCAGAACTTGAATCAGGAACAGAAATCTCATCAGATAATTCTAATGCCTGTTTCTTACAGAATTTGATGAAATCTTCCTCTGTACGTTTCAATGATTTTGGATAATTCTTAATAAATCCATCTGGTCCATAAAGCTTTAAAGCTGGATAAGCAACAATTTTCTCCTCATTACAAAGATCACCACTTTGCACACAATCAACCTGCACCATCCCAATTCCTAATCTTGATCCTTCCTCATGGAAATCCTCCCATGTCTTCTCCCAGGTCGGGGCTAGATGTTTACAATGGGAACAATATGGACTAAAGAATTCAACCAAGTGTAAACCTGATCCTAGAACCGTTTTGAAGTTGTTCTTGGTCAGAGGTTCAGGAAAACTGTCATCAGCGAGCACATATTTCACCAGCAGCAGCTGGATGAGCACTAACGCAACATGAATGGCCATTGTTGGTTGCTCTAAGTGTGTGAATGATTTATTTATGGGTCAATATTATAAACAAATCGATATAAATAATACTGGGGTGTCTGGATGTGTAATATTAGAATGTTCCAATCTTACAAAATTACACGTTTGTTGCCACTAGATGTACTGTTATGCCGTGACACTCTCTTCCAGACGTAGTTGGATTTATTTCATTTACAGGTCATGTCTTTAGAAGTAGAATATTAGTACTATTTGATCATTTTAAGGCGTTTTACTTGATCAGTAATATCAAATTAGTAAGAAGTGAAGACAGTAGCTATTGTTCTCACTCGTGTAAAATGTCACTCTCAATGAAACAATTGATCAGGATTCAGCAGTTTTAATTATATTAGAGTAATAATATAATAACTAGAATAATAATTAATTATAATATTATTAATATTATTAATATAATATAATATATTTTTTCTTAATACAATCTTTATTCATTTTTATTTCAACTTTCTAATTTTTGAAAAAAATCAGTTTGATTTGAAATCAAAGGCAGACTACCTCCGACGGGGTTTCATATTTCAAGATCTAAAACATATATTTGTACTCAGTATTACAGTACAGTTGGACTCATGAGTACTAGTTATTTATGACCAGCTAATTAATATTCGACTCTCTGAATTATAACATGAAAGATATCTATCAAGAATCCAGACTTACACGACGTAATCTTCTGGTATCTCGGATTTCGGATTTATCTTCCTAAGTACATATTTGAAATCTTTATACAGTAGTCTGTCTTTATCTTTTACGAACTAAACTTATATTGTTCTCTTTTTCCAAGGTATTGCTAGAGCTACAGACAGGCAATTAATACACAAATCAAATTATATAATAATATTGACCTCTATAATTATTATGTTTAACTGATCAGTATTCTCCATAAAGATTTTTTAAAAAATAGCTGTAAAAAAGCACTAATTGTCGATATCAAATGAAGTGTATATGGATTACTCATTTTATAAGATTCGTTACATTCAAAAACCCAACGGCACCACATTCGTTCTTTTGCAAGTAGTCTGATATTTGTTTATCGATCTGTATAAGATATGTATATTGTTTACAATACTTAAAAACATGACTGTAAAGCAATAATATTCTCTGTATCGCTATAAACGAGCTATTCAATGTAGCCAATAACTAAATATCCAGGGACTAGGGTGTTGAGAGAGCTAAATATCACTGTGTTATATTGAAGTGTTATAGTTTTCAGTTCCATCTGAAATACTTAACAGTCACATTAATGAATACCAGTATTTGTAGAAAAGTTTATATGGTAGAGTAAGTAATCTACTTAAATATCTCATATCGAGAAACATAGGGCCATTTATACTCATTACAATACATTACATCAATACTCGATCTTATAAAATTTTACAAGTCTACAAAACAATCAAACAGCTAGATAAAATTCATATTCAATTCAAAGCATCTATTCAAAAGCAGGGGACTGTTTATTTCAATCAGGCAACAATCAATATTCTGTTCACATTCAAGTTTAATCAAGTGGACTTTACTTCTCTATCAATTCCAGATAGACCTATCCATAGAAAAAAAAAAGCACAGACAGGTTAAAAATAGAAACCCCAATATAGCCTCCTAGAAAACTTTGATGCAAGCTCTATAGGACCTATCTGTGTAGGATATCTGATATTGTTGCCCTTTTCAGTCATGATTTGAAGTGGAGATATCTTTATATCTGTTCAATTTAGAACAAATTGTTTTTATGATCCCCTTTTGACACTCTTACACAAATTTCAACTTTTGATACCCTTTTGATACTCTAACACAAATTTTAAGTTTTGATACCCTTTTGATACTCTCACACAAATTTAAGTTTTGATCTTCTTTTGATACTCTCACACAAATTTAACTTTGATCCCCTTTTGATACTCTCACACAAATTTCAACTTTTGATACCCTTTTGATACTCTCACACAATTTTAAGTTTGATCCCCTTTTGATACTCTCACACAAATTTCACACAAATCTCAACTTTTGATACCCTTTTGATACTCTCACACAATTTTAAGTTTTGATCCCCTTTTGATACTCTCACACTAATTTCACACAAATCTCAACTTTTGATCCCCTTTTGATACTCTCACACAAATTTTAAGTTTTGATACCCTTTTGATACTCTCAAGGTTCAATTATGATATCCTTTTGATACTCTCATACATATTTGATCCCCTTTTGACTTTCTGGGTATCTTGTCATTTACCAATTAAATTTTCATCGTTCTGAAAGTTCTTGTTTTGTTTTCAGATATTTGCCTCAAATATGCAATTGTTGCCATTTTGATTCAAAAGATCAGTTTTTTATTTTATTGTGATGGTCGTAAGTATCAGTTTAGTTACTTTAACTATAAATCTCTTAGCCTGAAGTAGATCGAAAAGATGCGATAAATGATACCGGAATACACAGATCTCTAAAATAGTTTTTTATTTATTAAAACAAATTCCCAGAACCACCACTTGGAACGTCGCAGAGATTCTCCAAAGTAGTATTAGAGAAGTTATAAGTATCTAAATCAGAGATATGAAGATAATTATTCTATATAGTTTCACAATACACTTGCCATATCCATATAGAATGCACAAAATCAATCATAATTATTTTCATAAGTAATACAATAGTCAATAATCACTAATTATAAAGATCGAAGTTAGACTAGATCAGGATATTTTTCATATGAGCTTGACTTGTGACAACTCGGGCAGCTTTAATAACATCCAATATAAGGATTAGAATCGTTACAAAATTATACCTACTATTGAAGTATCAGTATTAATCAAATAAATAGACTAAAAAATGATCATCTAGCGAGATATTAAGATAATTGAATTTAAACAATTTATAACCCATACTTTAATTGGTTTATCAATGTATTCCATTCACCAAAAATGACCTCAACTTGTTTGTCAGTTTGTTCTTGTTTTTGCATTAGGTAAACTTTATAGAAGATTGTGGTTGTTAAAATATTATCAATTGTTTCGGCACATAATGAGTTATTTGCCAACTGCTGTTTCACTTCTTCAACTTCCCCGTCACTGAATAAAACCTTACCTTCTAAAATTTGATAAATCTGATTTGCCATGTCAAATTGGTCCTTATGACAGGACATAATGTGTTTGTTGATAAAAATGCCTATGGAATGTTTCACCGTGGAAAGGTATAAAATTGGCGCTTCCTTATTCTCTTGATGGCATTCGTAGATACAGATCTTGCACAAGTAGCTTTGGTTCATATATAAGCTGGATTGCTTTAAATATATCTCTTTAGGAAGAAATGATTTGTGAATTATGAAAAAGTTAAATATTGATTTAAAACCTGAGTTAATATTTGCTGGAAGTATAATTGAATCATATGGGTATGCTATCTGTGGAGCTGCTCTCTGCGAAGATAATTCATCTGAAGTTTTAAGTGTAAAAAGTGTATGTTTGATTTTTTCAAGTTCATCTATCTGAAAAATTTCCACCACATAATCTTGTTCGTAAATATTGAATCCATAGATTGAAGTAAGTTCTGTTTGGATATCTGAAATTGAAAGCCCACCTGACTCAATAGAGGCGTTTGGGGATTCGGGACTTCAGAACCGGTTTGAGCAACATTATATCGGTAAACGCACACTTGACGTGCATGAGTTCTGAATTTTGATAAAATTTGAAGCACTGGTCTAAAATTCGAAAATAAAAATCTTAGAGGAGCACTAATTTAAAGTGTATAGTATTGTATATGGGCATGATGGCAATGTATTGTTGTATATTGCATCAAGAAATCTCCAAATTTAAAAAAATTAAGGCTAACAAAGTTTTCACACCAGTGTTCTCATGGTGTTCAAAAATTCAGGAAATTTCTGAATTTTATATGCAATGTTATGCGACCTGATTATATAAGCATGCAGCCACCGAAGATCATTTTCTGAAAATTTCGGGGTTTTTGTTAGTAAAGTGTACAAAAGTGCCGATTCCCAAACGCCTCTAATATATTTTGCTTTGGGATAAAGCTCTGGTTTTATTACCCGAATCCATATGTTATTTTTTTGGCGTAAATAATTAATGAACTTCTTATTTGTAGTTCTGAACATTGGAAGATCAATTCTCTCTTTGGAATGTGGAACTAGTTCTGTTGAATTACCAATCGGTTCATGAACTGCCTCGGTTGAGTCAATATTATTTGAATTCACGTTTAAATCTTCAAATGTGGAGTTCTTCAAAATTGCAATTTCATCTTTTAAATTCTTTACTTCTGATTGTAAATCGCCCTTATCAGTGTTCAGCAAAACATTTTCTTCATTTAGATCTTTGATTTTATTATTCAAAATTTTAATTTCATCAGCTGCTTCTTTTAACTCTAAGCCACATTTGTGGATTTGTTTCTGCAAATCTAAAACTTCTCCTTCTAATGATTTGGAGCTTATTGTAAAATCAACATTTTGTAAAGTTGTTGAGTTATCAAGCAGATCTTTGTTGATGGTAGAATCAGTGATTAGATTTATTTTTGTGGAGCTTAATTCTTCAACTTGAGTATGGTGTTGATTCGTAGTCTTTTTTTTTAAATCAATGATAACCTTTTCTAATAAATATGTTCTCTCATTCAAGTCATTGATTTTCTCATTTGATTCTTTCAATTCTGTTTGTAATTCACAGTTTTGATTTTTCAATTCCATATTGCTACCAACTAAAACCTCATGTTCTTTTAATAACTCTTTTAGTTCATGTTTTGAAACTTTTGAAGCTTCTTCCAAGTTTTCGACTTCTTCATAGTATTCAACTAAGCGGTTTTGTAAGCGAATAATGTAGTCATTCAGCTCTAAAAATGAATTACTTAAGCTCGATCTCTGTTGTTCTAAATTGTTCACGTCATAAATCATTATTGAATCAGTCGCTTTATCTTTTAAGGCCTTAATTTCATTCTCTAATTCTAAAATAGTTCCCATGTCATGTAACTTATCTGTACTCATAAAATCAACTTGATTATCTAATTCTGTAATCTTGTTATCTCTTTTACCAATGATTTTAATTAATTGGGCTTTGGTTAAGTTCTCCAAAACAGATACACTTGTAGTAGCAGCGGCCTTTTGACGATGCATGCCTCTCAGGGACATGATCTCAGAATTGAATGTGGAACTAAATAAGTATTGTGGTTTTATAAAGTGGCAAAAAGATTTGTTTATTTTGATTTTATTTTATATTTTGGTTGATTTTGTGTCAATTAAGTCTCATGTGTCATCAATTAAGTGGCAGATCTGCAGATCATAGGACCAATGAGTGAGTATGTCGTAGTAGAGTGGCGACTAAAGTCAGCTTATGACGGTGACTGGACACAGTGGGTTCCAACGAGAATATACAGTCTTTCTTATAGTATAATCACTTTCTACACACTTCAATTAATGTAAGAATTAATTCAGCTGGAATACGAGATAAATCACACGGCGGCTCAATTGTTTTACACTGTAGAATATAATTAGGAAGGTGTACTATATTAGTCTGTACTGTGTATTAGCTTGTCGATCGCAAACTTGTAACTAACAGCTACATATTAAACTATGCGCCTAGTTTCAAAAACAAAATAGAGATACATGAATTAAAAAGTTAACAAAAAGTTTATATAGTAGTGTAATTTGATGGGTATCACAATGTTAAATATCTGTGCGCACTCTTAATGTTTTTAAATAATTCACCGGTACATTCTTCTAATGTCTTAACATCAGTATCTGAAAATCTGGATTTCTTGTTGTATAACAAAAAATGAAGCTGATCCACAAAAGAGTAAAGTATTGAGCTAAATTTCTTGACATCACGTAATTCTTCAATTCTTTCTCTTGTTTTAAAAAATGGGATATCTAAAACAACAAGAATATTAGTGATGAGATTATGAGAATCAACAAGTGAAAGAGATTTGATGTCTGATAATCCAAGTCTTTCAAATTTATTTTTGAGTAATGGGTATTTGATTGGTGTGACTGATGTATTTGGATCCCCTTTCAAAGTTTGCAACTCATCTCTTAAACGCTTTTCCGCCTCTGATTTCTCTCTTAATCTCATTTTCAAATCGATTAATTCCAGTTGGTTCCTTTTATTTGAATCATCACTCACTTCTAATAATTTGGATAACTCATTAATCTTCAAGTTCTCTTTCTTTAATGACTCTATCTCTTGTGCTTGAGATGAGATTGATGATTTTAATGAATTTATTTCTTCTGATAAATTTTGGTTCAAGACATTAATTGCATTCATTGAATTCATTGAGTCTGATATTTCAAGTAGTTTCTTTTCAACCTTGTTTTTCTGTTCAATGGATGCGTCTTTCAAGGATTGAAGTTCCTTTGATAATTTCTCATTGGCTGTGTCTTTTTCCTGTATCATTTCATTTAACTTATCAATCTTAAGATTATCCATTTCCAACAGTTTGATCTCTTCTTGTCTTAAAGAACAAATGCTTTGTAATGAGGTATTTTCAGATGAAAGATTTTGGATTGAAGATTGAGCCTTGGTTAATGATTCTTGTAACTCTTCAACTTCAAGATTTAATACATTCTTATTTTGTTTTTCCTCTTTCAACAAATTATCAAGATTAAGATTCTGTTCTTTCAGCAGCTTGATATCCTCTTCTTTCTTCAATAGATCTGATTTTAATGAGTCAATCTCATCAGTTAAAGCTCCTGTGTTTGTTTTTAAGGTTTCATTCTCTTTCTTAATGATAGTAATCTGCTTATCTAAAGAATCCCTTCCACCTGTTGAAGTTTTACAAGCTTTCTTCAATGATTCAACTTCAGTATTTAAGTCTTGTATAACACTATCTGTTGTATCTTTATAGGTTTTGGTCTCAATTATAAAATCAGCACTATCCATGCTCTTTCCAGCAAAAGATTTTAACAACAATGAGCCATTAGTAATATTGAATATGAATTGCTTGAGTTCTTTCAGTTCAGCAACTTCCTTACTGATTTCTGGAGAAGATCCCCTTTCGGCTCTCTTAGGTTTGGAAGGTGTATCAATAAATCTTGAAGATGACGCAGCATCATTAAGATCATCATCTTCTTCATGAATCAGTGAACTATCATCATAAGCGTTGACAACAGTAGACAGCTTGGACTTAGATTTCAGTATATCCTTTGGTTGTGGATCGTTTAGCACTGGTGTGGACTGTGATAATGGAACCAGTATCTTCTCAACACTAGATGGTGTTTTGAAACTGACTTTTGAAGGAATTGGTTTAGATGATGGAGTTGAAGTGGGTTTTGTATTAGTTGAAGCTTGATTTTGGATATGTTGTTCTGGAGTGTATGATAGTTGGAATTTACGATCAAATTCTTGTGCTATGGCTCTAGCTGGTGGATATGAATCGTTGTTTGTATAGTCTGAATCAACGGTGGTGGTACTATGTCCTTCACATAAAGAATCATGGATAACCATGATGTGAGTAGTTGTCTTGTCTTTCCTGTGTGGCTGGGATGTGGTGTGAGACACTAGAGCAGTTGATACAGTGAGACTGAGGAAGTCTAAACAAACAAAACCAGTTATTTATTTTTTATTTGTGTAACTTTTGTTCTTTTGTTTTTGTTTTCTGAAATGTAAACAAATAAATATCTTGATTTCGGGGATATCACTGTGGAAACGAAGAGAACATTATCTAGAGTGAGAAGCTGTAAACTGTCTTGAGTTATGTGCTGGCTCTCCCAACACGTTTCCCACCCATATAAACAAGAATTGAATCCTTGATTTATTGTATGTAACGCCCAATTAGGCAATTGCCCAATCTGGATATTTTAGATTTTAGATAATGTATTACGTAATCTTTTTTCTCATTTTTTTGTCGAAAATTCAAAAAGTGAAAAATTATTGATAAAGAAAAATTAATTTTACTTCATTTTATTTTCAACTTGGTAAAGATCTGAACAACTCGTGAACGTTTCATTTCCATTTACTCCATCTTCTTTTTATTTCAATTCTCAAATACTCTTTAATACTTGTACTGCATCTGTTCAGATTCCCTTTGTATTGCTTTCATCATTATAAGGATACTATCAAGGTGACACATTCCTATATTGTTCTAATTTTCAATTGCACTGATTTTTTTATTCATTTACTCAATTCATCCACATAAAGAGGATATATACTCCATTGATATTCTAAAACTCATCATTTGAATACGTCAGTGAATTTATATATCATCGAGCAAGAACCTCTCTATAATTTAAAAATATTATGACATCTGGTTCTGATCCCATTTTAACAATCCCACAAAGTTTTGGTTCTGATTCTAAGATCAAAGGGCTGAAAGGATCATTATTGGATAGTAATAGTATCAAAGAAGAAAACGTCGTTTGGAAGGATCTTGGTCAATATTTGGAAACGTTAATTGAAGTTCCTTCAATTGATTCAAATTTCAAAAATCAACTGGATATTTCATCACCTTTAACTCAACATATCAATTACAGGATTTGTAACCTGTGTAATAGACCAATCCTGATCTCAGCTTTAAAGAATCATATTACACTTTGTCTTGAAAATATGAAACAAATGAAGGATAAACAATCTAAAAATGATGAACATAATAATATCACCAATAATGACAAGAAAAGAGTAAGAGATCAAGATGCTGATTCAATATCCAACACAACTTCCACATCTGGATCTACTACAAAGCAAAAGACCAAAAAAGTTAAAAAAGACACAACAATTACCTCAACTCCAACAGTTAGAAAGAAGAAGAACTCAAATAAGGATAAAGGTCCAGTTGATGTGGAAAAACAATGTGGTGTCTCATTACCTAATGGTGGATTCTGTGCTAGATCATTGACTTGTAAGACCCACTCAATGGGTGCTAAACGTGCTGTTCCTGGTCGTTCTGCCCCATATGATGTTTTATTGAGCGCATATCAACATAAAAATCAAGTCAAGATTGCAGGTCAAGCAGCTAAGGCACAAGCAGATAAAGATGAATTAATACATGGTGGTTCAGCTACACTGGACTCAGATGAAGAGACCCAGGCTGTTTTATCTGGTGTTTCAAGATCATTCCCATTACCATTAGAGCGTAAAACTATAGTTCCAACAAGGGTCCGTACCAAATTCTTGAGAATGAGAGAAATGTTTGCAGGTGCTATCCTACCTAGAATAACTAACAGTAATGGTATGGGTGGTATGAATGGCCGTACTGCTTTATTAGATGTTGATAAGCCAAATGAACATTTATTCTTGGTTAGAGCACCACAAAGAATAATGTTAAATAAGAATAATATTCAACAAACTCCACCTGTTAATGGAAGTCAAGCAAATCCAAACTTGAATAACCCACAAACTCAAGCGTTATTAGTTCAACAGCAAAGAATGTTGCTTCAACAGAAACAAGCAGCCTTAGCCAAACAAAGAATGCAACAACAACAAGCTCAACAGTCACAACAACAACAACAACAACAGCAACAACGTTCCTGATTGTATTTTTATTTAATTCTCTTTATGTTTTATTAATTCTAATTTTTCAAGAAGCATGTAGTAAATCTTACAATAAATATAAAAACAAAACGCACTAAATTAGATATCTATACGATAACTCACCATCTTTTAACAAACCATTTCGGTTCAACAATATATAATATGGTGATTGCAAAAAATGTCAATATTTGATGAATACTAGGAGGGAAGAACAAAGTAACAATAACAGCATAAGCATATAGAGATTCAAAATGATTATGTAAATAGAAGAAAACTGGAACTTTCCATAAATGAACTGATTTTTCCCAGATGTATCTAACATAACCTTTTTTCAAAGTTTTCAGCATTTGTCTTTCAAATGATTCAGTCATTACTTTACTTGTGAATTTTGAATTCAGTTGTTTCAAACAATTTTTAGAAATTATTTCGTTATTCAATGATAATGAATCTTTCAATTTTTTACTCCATTTTGATGGATCATTTTCAACAAGATAACCATTACCTTCCTTTGAATTTTCATCAATTGAGATGATTGTTTCTAATGGACCACCTGAATTAATAGCAAGAGTTGGTTTACCAAATTTCATGGCTTCTAATGGAACGATACCAAAATGTTCAAAAGATGGGGTATATAGTAACATTGTAGTTTTAGATAAAAGACATTCTTTTAAATTTGATGAAATTGAAGGTAAGAAGATGATTTTAGTTGATGAGAAATCAAAATCTGAATATTTGGCGTATTCTGTGTTGAAGATTGTTATTGATGAAATATTTAATTCATTTGCTAATGATTCTAATGCATTTAAATAATTTTTATTTTCTAGTAATAAATTATCATATCCTCCAGTTATAATTAGTTTCAAATTTTTCAAATTTGGATTATTTTTCAGTAGTAGATTAAACGAATTAATTGACAATTCAATGTTTTTCTTCATTTCGAATCTATTAACACTCAAGAAGAATTTATCATCTTTGATTAAATTATTAACGAAATTTTCATTATCTTTAGTAATTTCTTCTTTTGTTAAATCAACACATGGATATATAATATCAGGGATTTTAGTATCTTTAATGAATGAAAACGTCTCATCATAGACAGATTTGGTGAAATTGGAATTAACAACAATTGAATCAGCTGAATTCATTGAAAACTGTTCAAAGAAATCAAATGGAAATCTGTATAATTTTCTTATAAAGCTACTATGGGAAGCTAATTTCATATCTGGGAAATGACAATAGAATAAGATTCTTGCATGTTTTTCATGAAATAGATGTAATAAGGGAAGACAATAACTTAATTGATCAACGATGAAGAAATCAAATTCAGCAATAGTACTATCAAAAACCATAGAAAGAACCAAAAACAATTGTCTTAAAGCAGCAAAAACGATCTTGAGGCTTCCATTTATCGACTGCGGTAAGAAATCACCACGAACTTCAACTTTTAATGTCCCATTTGAGATTTCTTCAAAACAATGTGATTTATCACAATGTGACGTATATATTGTGACTTTATGGCCTTCTTTCTGAAGACCTAGGGCAGCATCCACAACTAATCTTTCAGCACCTCCAATACCCAAGTCTGGATGGATAAAGGCGACCTTCATACTGGATTCAAATGGCGAATTGATGGAAAAAGATGAGAATTGGAAAGATTTCAAAGATTTTATATAGAAATTTGATTCAATCGTGTGAGTGAAAATAAAAATAAAAAACAACGTGTGCAATCTTGGCTTTTCGCGCTATCTGGATGACTAAGCACTTATGTAATCAGCATTACGTAAGCATTGCATCATCCTCTTCACCAGCCACACCAGCCACACTCACCTCGAGGCTTTAAACATAAATTATTTCAACTCTCACAATAAACAGGCCAATCCACCCACACAATGTACGAAAGAGAAGCCTACATCGCAAGACTCGCTGTCCAAAAGGCATCATACCTTACCAGATCAGTCGCTGAACAGATCCTCAAGGATAAACCAAGCAACACAATCACGAAAGATGATAAATCTCCAGTCACAATTGGTGATTTCAGTGCTCAAGCAATTATAATTAATGCAATTAAAGCCAATTTTCCAAATGATGAAATCATTGGAGAAGAAGATTCACAAGATTTAAAAGAAAATAAAGATCTAAGTGATAAGATCTTAAATGAACTGATTAAAAATGATCAATTATATCATCAAAATAAAACTTCTTTATTTGGTCCAAAATTCTCTACAATTGAACAAGTTTCAAATATCATTGATCAAGGAGCTTCCAAAGGAGGTAGAATCGGCAGATTCTGGGCTTTAGATCCAATTGATGGTACTAAAGGTTTCTTAAGAGGTGATCAATACGCTGTTTGTTTAGCTTTGATTGTTGATGGGATCGTTCAAGTTGGTGTTATTGGTTGTCCAAATCTTCCTGATAGTTTCGATACTCCAACTTATAAAGGTGGTTTATTCACAGCTATTAAGAATCAAGGTTCTTATTATTCTAAATTATATGACGTTGAAATTGATGAATCATTATCGTTAATTTCAATTCAAATTAAAATGAGAAATGATTTAAATTCAACTTCAGATTTAAAAGTTTGTGAAGGTGTTGAAAAAGGTCATTCTTCCCATGATGATCAATTTAAAATCAAAGAATATTTGAAAATCCCACAAAATCAAACTTTGAATTTAGATTCTCAAGTTAAATACTGTTCTTTATCAAAAGGTTTAGCTGATGTCTATTTAAGATTACCAATCAGTGCTTCATATCAAGAGAAAGTATGGGATCATGCTGCCGGTAATGTCCTAATCACTGAAAGTGGTGGTGTTGTCACTGACATGAATGGTGTTGAATTAGACTTTGGTAATGGTAGAACTTTAAAATCTTCAGGAATCATCGCAGGAAGTAAACAATTCCATTCGAATGTGATTGAAGCTGTTAAGGCAACCGTTACAAAATTATAAATATTTTTAAACAAACATATATTATCATGATAAATACTACGTAATTATTTCACTGAGTCCAATGCTTCAGAGATTGGAATACCACCTGAAATCAAAGGAATAAATTTCTTAATTGTTTTTCTGTTTCTTAATGATTCAATAATTGCAATAGCGACATCATCTCTTGGGATCTCGACCTTGACATCATCATCTCCAACTTTTTCATCAACTAAATCAATTGGGAAAACATCACCCTTTGATTCAACGTCCAATAATGCACCTGGTTGCAAAATAGTCCAATTTATATCCATCTTACTGATAATTTCATCAGCGTATTTCTTTGCGATATAATATGATCTTATTCCTGAATCCCACCAAAATTCACGATCTTGAGATTTAATAGCACTAACTAATAGAAATCTATCAACGTTTGCTAATTTTATAGCTTCAGCAACTTTAACAGCACCATCCAAATCAACGGTAAAAGTCAAATCAAGACCCTTTCCAGCTGCACCTGCACTGAAAACAATCGCATCAAACGGTTTCAGCGCATTGACCAACTCTGGAAGTTTGATTGATGTTATGTCCAAGATTGAATGTTTGATTCCTAATGATTCAAATTTGGGGATTTGGGATGTGTTTCTTATGAATGCTGTTGTTTCGAATTCTTGTGTCAATTGAGAGAGTCTGTTGATCAGCTTTGTGGCAACTTTGCCATTCGCACCGATGATTCCAACTTTGAGTGGCATTGTCTAAATGAGCAGAGTAGGGTGATTTTCTATTGTGTTAAGATACAACTTGAGTTGCTAATTTATGTCCCATAGAATATAAATATCACTATTATGGTATTCCGAACTCCGAGCTCCGAGATTGAATAAAAAATTTCATGCGATGAGCTTCAACTTACTGTACTTTAAACACTTAAGAATGTCCAATACAGCATTGAAAGACGGCGAAGACGTGGTCAAATGGATCCAATCTAACCATGGATTCTGGAACTCTGATCTTCTGGAACTGAAACAGTCTCCATTTGGTGGGATCGGAGTGTTTGCTAAACAAGATTTAAATCCAAATCAATTGACTATCTTATTAAGACTACATAAAAATTCAATTATTTCCTCAAAGACATCAAGAATCGCCAATCTGATAGATGAAGCAGGCATTGAAGGTGCACTTGCTCTAATCATCACGTTCATCTATGAAGAACAAGTTGGGGAATCTTCACCATGGTATGAATATATTAAAGGTATTAAATATAAAGATTCAAAAGATGAATTGATTTTACCACCAAGTTTATGGACAAAGTATGAGAAATCATTATTGAAAGGCACACAGATCGATGTGATGGGCGCCTTAGACGAAGAGGAGAATCATCTCCAGTATGAAAGAGCTTGTGAATTTGCATTAGCTCAATTCGAATCATCAAACAATTCAATTGAAATTCCTTATGTGTTTGATGTTGAAGGTATTGACGAAAATGAACTGAAATTAAAATATAGTACATTCATTGCCATTTGCCATGCCGTTGCTTCAAGGGATTTTGAAATCGATGAATTTCATGAAGTTGGTTTGGTTCCAGGTGCTTGTTTGTTCAATCATTCAAATAAACCAGGTGTTAGATTTGAAAGTCTGTTTGATGTTTGTGGGATGTGTGGTGATACTCAATGTAGTCATGAAGAAGGAGATGATGAAGATGATGAAGATGAGGAGGAAGAAGGTGAAGAATTTAGTGAAGGAGAAGACGAAGATGACAATGAAAACAAGAAAGATGGCAGTGAAGAGGATGAAGATGAAGATATGCATGATGATAGTCACAGTAATGGTGGACATAGCCATGAAGGGCATAACAATGAACATTCAGAAGATGAACACTCAGGCTCTGAAGAAGAAGAAGAGGAGGAAGAATTTGAAGGTCGAATTGAAGAATTCATTGACATGATTGAAGAATCCTATCAATTAGAACAACAAGAACAACAAAATGAAAGAGATGATTTAGAAAAACTTAAAAACGGGGAACCATTATCAGATGATGAAGATGAAGAATCAGAAGGTCAATCCAGTGGTCCTATTTTATTTGAAGATGATGATAAATTAATCATTCCTGATGATTGTTGTGACATCGTATTAACTAAATCATATCAAAAAGGAGATGAAATTTTCAACACTTATGGAGATTTCTCTAATTCAATTCTACTGTCTAAATATGGATTTGTCATTCCTGATAACGTTAATGATGTTGTTGGGTTAGGCATGCAATTTGTTAAGTTCAAGAAACAAAATAAGAAATTGTATTCAAGACATTTTGAATGGTGGGAAAAAGAAGGTTTTGCAATGATGAGAGAACTGTTATTCACTAAGAAGAACGAATGTCAAGATGATGATTGTAAAGATGATTGTTGTTCCACTGAAAAGAAATCAGGTTGTAACGATGGTTGTTGTGATGATGATCATGGTCATGATGAAGAACCACAAGAAGAAGATCTTCCTCATTGGACTATAGAAATGGAATTATTGCATTCTGGTGAACCATCACCAATCACATATGCACTATTGAAATTGTTATCACTGAATAAGATAGAAATAACTAAATTTTTAAAGAATAAAAATAAAATTAACCTTCAACTATTGACAACAAAGAGTTCAAAAGCATTGAAAATTTTAAAAGAATTAGTCAAAAGTAGATCAAACGAATACAACAATGAATTAAATCTATCTAAATTGTTAAAATCAAAGAATAACAGAGAAGTTTTATCTGCTCAATTACTTAAAGATGAAAAGGAAATCATCAAAAGATCATTAGAGTATATTTCTAAAAAAGTTTAATAGAGTTGATACAGAAATATGTTTTGTAATAATTTATGGAAAAGTTACAGAGGCCTGGACTCTGGACTCTGGATTGTAACGTCTCAACATTACCAGGCTCCAGCGTCTCTTTAAGACTCACTTTCTTTTTTTAACTTACTTGCATTTAGTTTTTCAATTCATATTTGACTTTTTAAGGATTTAGTTCATTTCTTGGACACATAGTTATTTTCAACTCGTTCCACCACACTAATAGCTATTGATTTAAATTACTGCATGATAACAATGGGAATATCTATAAATTAAAAGACTAAGCCTAATTGTCCATAATATTCCAAATAAAAGAACTTCACTCTAATTGTTTTTATTGTGCACTTTCCAGTATCACACTCACGAGTCACAAGTTACGGAATAAAAAGCTAATTATCTTGCAAAGTCAATTAAACAAAACCAGATTAGATCAAGATACAATCCGAGACTGTTATCTGTTGGAACTTGGGATACATATCAAGCTACGTTGGTATCACATATGTTAGATTGCGTTTATCTTGTATCTATAATCATTGATATCAAAACGTATATGAATAATGAGGCGCTACGATTCTGTGTTTGATGATCGGGGGACCCCTTTTCAATACAGCACATATATGCTTACATGTTGAGATTATCTGCTGATTTTAATTGGTATAGGCTCTAGATCAAACTTCAGGGGAACCTAGTACCTACCTCATCATAAGAAAAAGTTTACGTAGTGATGACTCGTGAGTGGTCAGTTTATGAATCAATAGCCTAAAAATGATTCAAGATTTACAAAGATTTGGGTCCTGGTTAATAGACTTGGACTCTATATTGCAATTAACAAAGACAGTTTCTTTTCAATGGGTAAACCATGGGTGCTTAAAACTTGGAACTTGTTTATACTCTAACGTGTATCATGTAGAATTACTCTAGTTTTATAGACAGAATAGTTGAGTATGAAATGTCGAATTCTGAAATGTAAACAATGAACATCATGTGTATTTTAATCTTGTAGCAAGGACTCGATTACATGTATTAAAGATGGATTAAATATGAGATATACAAAGGTGAACTAATTGATCTAAGCTGAAATTGAAGTTCTCAATACTGAATCATTATAGTTGATTAATTTGATGCCAATCAAAGTTCAGTATAGCTTCTTTGTTATATGAATTGGGCTTATTGTGTCAATTACTTACATTCATAACGGGAAATTTACCGGGGTGAACACTGGAGGTTGAATTAATATCGATTTTTGATTCTTTTTGAATGATCATTATAATAAGAGGCTTTAAGATAACTTATTGTTAAAAACATCAGATCATGAGATTAAAGATTCGAGATCAGAAATCTTGTGATGTTTAAGAATCAAAGATTCAAAACTAAAAGCCTCTTAATTGAAATTAGTGTCACGTTTACGCTTAATCGGGCAAGGTTAGCGTCCACTGCTCAGATACGAAGATCTCAAATGCCGCATGATTCATGAATTTATTATCAGGGAGAGTTGTAGGATTTTAAAGCCTACATTTTGATTGGATCTGAAACTTGAATCTCTGATTTTGATTTTGCTCAGATGAACTGAGACGGCTTTTTATAGAAGTAAACCTCATTTACTCTGAAAATAAATGCCTTCTGGTTTTTGTTACAAAGTGGTTTTGATGATCTGTTATTCTCTACGGCAGTATTTATCATTGATTTGTTGCTAAAGAGTCTGAAACTTGAATCAGTGGCTTTTTGGAGAATAGCTGATTGTGATTGTACATATCTACAATATTAGCTTAAGTATCAAAAAGCAAAATGCTTTGAAAGTGTTGTAACTGAGTTGGAACTTGGATCTCATCATTGAATGAAAACACTGTCATATTTCAACACTATACACTTTACAGTGTACAGTTCGGTAACCGGTTGCCTAGATTTTTTGTTTTAGTTTGACTTGAACTCTTAGATATCTTGGAATTTTTGTTTCTTGGATTTTCTGTGCATCTTTCCTTATCATTCGCGTCATTTTATCTTTATGATAAGGTATTTTTACAGTTTGTACTTTTAATTTCTTTCTTACAACTTGGGGTGGGATCGAGGAAGCTCTAATCTGTTGCAGATCTTATAAATCGAAGCTCAACAGTATTCTTTTTGTATAAATATAAACTCACATTCCCTCGAATATGTCTCGATATCTGTTTGTTTTTGTTTCTCATCCTTACAAACACATTAAACTCTTATAGAAAATGTCTGATCCTTATAAAACTAAAGACGTTGAAAAGATTTCTTCTGATCCAGAAATTGGTGACACTTACTCTATTGACCATGCTGTCGATACTTCAAACATGACTAGATGGGAAAGATTCAAAGATTCTTTTACAGAATACAAAATGGATGATGTTGATACTGCTGGTATGACTGAATTAGAAATGACCATTGCTAAAACTGCTAAATCTCCCTTACAAAAATCTTTAAAAAATAGACATTTACAAATGATTGCCATTGGTGGTGCCATTGGTACTGGTTTATTCATTGGTTCTGGTTCTGCTTTGAAAACTGGTGGTCCAGCTGCTCTATTAATTGGTTGGGGTATTGTTGCTATTATGATTTACTGTACCGTTCACGCTATTGGTGAATTAGCTGTTAGATTCCCAATTAATGGTTCTATTAACGTTTATTCTTCAAGATTCATCCACCCATCATGGGGTTTTGCCATGGGTTGGAATTATGCTTTACAATGGTTAGTTGTCTTACCATTAGAATTAGTTGCTGCTTCAATTACCATTAGATATTGGAATTCTGAGATCAATTCAGTTGCTTGGGTTTCTATCTTTTACGTTTTAATCTTTGTTATCAATCTTTTCGGTGTTAAAGGTTATGGTGAAGCTGAATTCGTCTTCTCTTTCATTAAAGTTATTACTATTATTGGTTTCATCATTTTAGGTATTGTCTTAAATTGTGGTGGTGGTCCTCATGGTGGTTACATTGGTGGTAAATACTGGCATGATCCAGGTGCATTCGCCCATGGTTTTAAAGGTGTTTGTACTGTTTTCGTCACTGCAGCTTTCTCATTTGCTGGTACTGAATTAGTCGGTTTAGCTGCCGTTGAGACTGCTAATCCAAGAAAATCTCTACCAAGAGCTACTAAACAAGTTTTCTGGAGAATTGCTTTATTCTACATCATTTCATTAACTTTAATTGGTTTATTAGTTCCGTACACTGATTCAAGATTAGGTGTTGGTGGTTCTTATAACGCTGCTGCTTCTCCATTCGTCATTGCTATTTCCAACGCTGGTATTAAAGGTTTACCATCTGTTATCAATGCTGTTGTTATGATTGCTGTTTTATCTGTTGGTAACTCTTCAGTGTACGGTTGTTCAAGAACTATTACCGCGTTAGCTGCTCAAGGGTTTGCTCCAAAAATTTTCACCTATGTTGATAAAACCGGTCGCCCAACTCCAGCTTTATTAGTCTCAGCTGTTTTTGGTTTAATTTGTTTCGTTGCTGCTTCTCCAAAAGAAGGCGATGTTTTCACATGGTTATTAGCTTTATCTGGTTTATCATCAGTTTTCACTTGGGGTTCAGTTTCTTTTGCTCATATTAGATTCAGAGCTGGTCTAAAAGCTCAAGGTCGTGATACTTCTGAGTTAGCTTTCACTTCCCAAAGTGGTATCATTGGTTCATGGCTCTCAGTTATCATAAATGTTTTAATCTTGATTGCTCAATTCTGGGTTGCTCTATTCCCAATCGGTACCCCTCCAGATGCTGCTGCTTTCTTTGAAGCATATTTAGCATTCCCAGTTATCATTGCCTTCTACGCTTTCCACAAAGTCTGGAAAAGAAATTGGGGTTTATATGTCTCTGCTGCTGATATGGATCTAGATTCCGGTAGAGCTGAACATGATTTAGAATTATTAAAACAAGAAATCATTGAAGAAAAAGAATATATTGCATCTAGACAGTGGTGGTACAGAGTTTACCGTTTTGCTTGTTAGATTTTTTGATCTTTTCAGTTCCAACTTCCAAGATCATTTTAGATAAATGATTAGTTAAATATATTTAGTTAGTTTGATTTTATAATACATTATTTTAGTGATTTATATTTTACTTGTAAGGAAGAATTGAACAGTACAAGGAAGAATTGAACAATAATCGTTAAGCTCAAAATCTACTGTTTGAATCAATTTTGAAGTAATTGTATAGAAAAATCCAAGGCCCAATCTACTAATCTCTTCGTTTCCACAGTGATATCCCCGAAATCAAAATATTTATTTGTTTACATTTCAGAAAACAAAAACAAAAGAACAAAAGTTACACAAATAAAAAATAAATAACTGGTTTTGTTTGTTTACACTTCCTCAGTCTCACTGTATCAACTGCTCTTCTCACACCACATCCCAGCCACACAGGAAAGACAAGATAACTACTCACATCATGGTTATCCATGATTCTTTATGTGAAGGACATAGTACCACCACCGTTGATTCAGACTATACAAACAACGATTCATATCCACCAGCTAGAGCAATAGCACAAGAATTTGATCGTAAATTCCAACTATCATACACTCCAGAACAACATATCCAAAATCAAGCTTCAACTAATACAAAACCCACCTCAACTCCATCATCTAAACCAATTCCTTCAAAAGTCAGTTTCAAAACACCATCTAGTGTTGAGAAGATACTGGTTCCATTATCACAGTCCACACCAGTGCTAAATGATCCACAACCAAAGGATATATTGAAATCTAAGTCCAAGCTGTCTACTGTTGTCAACGCTTATGATGATAGTTCACTGATTCATGAAGAAGACAATGATATTAATGATGCTGCGTCATCTTCAAGATTTCTTGATACACCTTCCAAACCTAAGAGAGCCGAGAGGGGATCATCTCCAGAAATCAGTAAGGAAGTTGCTGAACTGAAGGAACTCAAGCAATTCATATCCAATATTACTAATGGCTCATTGTTGTTAAAATCTTTTGCTGGAAAGAGCATGGGTAGTGCTGATTTTATA
Organism: Phaffomyces opuntiae; assembly: GCA_003707165.2. Classification (NCBI taxonomy): domain Eukaryota; kingdom Fungi; phylum Ascomycota; class Saccharomycetes; order Phaffomycetales; family Phaffomycetaceae; genus Phaffomyces; species Phaffomyces opuntiae. Next base: position 120,663 of record PPNH02000014.1, read on the forward strand.
ATTGAGACCAAAACCCATAAAGATACAACAGATAGTGTCATACAAGACTTAAAAACTGAAGTTGAATCATTAAAGAGAGCTTGTAAAGCTTCAACAGATGGAAGGGAATCTTTAGATAAGCAGATTATTATCATTATGAAAGAAAATGAAACCTTAAAAACAAACACAGGAGCTTTAACTGATGAGATTGACTCATTAAAATCAGATCTATTGAAGAAAGAAGAGGATATCAAGCTGCTGAAAGAACAGAATCTTAATCTTGATAATTTGTTGAAAGAGGAAAAACAAAATAAGAATGTATTAAATCTTGAAGTTGAAGAGTTACAAGAATCATTAACAAAGGCTCAGTCTTCAATCCAAAATCTTTCATCTAAAAATAACTCATTACAAAGCACTTGTTCTTTAAGACAAGAAGAGATCAAACTGTTGGAAATGGATAATCTTAAGATTGATAAATTAAATGAAATGATACAGGAAAAAGACACAGCCAATGAGAAATTATCAAAGGAACTTCAATCTTTGAAAGACGCATCCATTGAACAGAAAAACAAGGTTGAAAAGAAACTACTTGAAATATCAGACTCAATGAATTCAATGAATGCAATTAATGGCTTGAACCAAAATTTATCAGAAGAAATAAATTCATTAAAATCATCAATCTCATCTCAAGCACAAGAGATAGAGTCATTAAAGAAAGAGAACTTGAAGATCAATGAGCTATCCAAATTATTAGAAGTAAGTGATGACTCAAATAAAAGGAACCAACTGGAATTAATCGATTTGAAAATGAGATTAAGAGAGAAATCAGAGGTGGAAAAGCGTTTAAGAGATGAGTTGCAAACTTTGCAAGGGGATCCAAATACATCAGTCACTCCAATCAAATACCCATTACTCAAGAATAAATTTGAAAGACTTGGATTACCAGACATCAAATCACTTTCACTAGTTGATTCTCATAATCTCATCACTAATATTCTTGTTGTTTTAGACATCCCATTTTCTAAAACTAGAGAAAGAATTGAAGAATTACGTGATGTCAAGAGAACTAGCTCAATACTTTACTCTTTTGTGGATCGACTTCATTTTTTGTTATACAACAAGAAATCCAGATTTTCAGATACTGATGTTAAGACATTAGAAGAATGTACCGGTGAATTATTTAAAAACATTAAGAGTGCGCACAGATATTTAACATTGTGATACCCATCAAATTACACTACTATATAAACTTTTTGTTAACTTTTCAATTCATGTATCTCTATTTTGTTTTGAAACTAGGCGCGTAGTTTAATATGTAGCTGTTGGTCATAATTTTGTATGAAGAATCCTCGAATTTTAATTTTGTTTGGTTTAAAATTTTCACTCTGATTGGCCCAGAAATTCTCTCTATACAAACTTGAGTGCTAGGTAGTCAATTTACATGGAACCAGTGTAAACTAAGGTACCTTACGATCTTTAGGCGGGGATACACAAGTCACTGGACAGAGAGATAGTAACTTTTTCATTACACAAGGTAATCATCCAGTTCAAAAATCAGTAAATTCAAAAAAAAGTCTAAAATCTAGAATGTTTTGTTTAAATTCAAAAGTCCTTCCACCTTAGTTCCACCTAGATTTCCACCTAGAGGCTAGAGGCTTCAGTTTCTCTACTAGGAATTCTACACAAGGGTCATACCTTACCTTTCGATATAGTAAAAGTTTCAAACTTTGAAAGTGGAGTCAAGTACCAAAAATGATCAAAAATGGAAGGTGTGACTAATTAAATTGGTCAATTGACATGGGCCCCGGGGGCTACTGCTGGTAACATTGAAAAATCGAAATTTTAACATAACTATTGATCTTTTAAGCGACTCTTTTTCTGAAACGAGTTTTTTGAGAATTTTGTATGCTAGAACGTTCAAAAAATGAATTGTCTCAGGTACAAATATGATTAATCTTGAAAACTTTGAACAAAGAAAACTTTCAATTAAGATGAGCTGCTACGGGTGATATTATTGCAATCCACCCCAAACAATGCCTTTGATCATAATTATTCGATTATAGATAGATAATAGATATTTTGACTGACTAATCACTTATGTAATGAAACGTGACACTCACATGTCTTTCACGTGATATGAGTATACCTCGGAATTCAATCATCTAGTCGGAGCTCTGTCATTTTCTCCCAATTTGTAGCATTCAGTGAAACTAGAAGTGTCCTTTGAAGTTAAGACCCCATTCATATGATAGAGCAAGATATTAGACATTTCAAGCTACACAGTAAACTGATCTGAATTTCAACCCAAGAACGCTTTAAGCGAATTTCTATCAAAAACCAGACAACCTAAAAGAAACAATAAATCAAGGCAGAGAATTCACAAACAAAAGAAGAAAAATGAACTTTCCAAATCCTGAGGCTTTCTCAAATCGTACATTTATACACGTATAGATATTTATATTTGAGATAGAGTCTGTGAGGATTCTACACAATAGGGAAATGGGACGTTATTTGAAATCTGGATGGAAGCTTGAAATAAATCTCTAATTAGATGAAGAATCGAGATCTGTAAGGTGCATAATCCTACATCAAAATACAGCTTCTTTTTTGGGGAACTCAAAATCTATAAACTTCAATTAATAATAACTAAAAAATCAGAAACTGAAATGTTCCGGAGAGTTGCTATTCAAGGCCACATCCACAATGCACATAGACTCCCATCATCTATCCAATGTAACACGTACTGCTCCCACGATCATTCTACGTTGGATTACTAAATTGGTTAAAGGACCCGCATCAAACAAAAAAAATATAGTTACATAAGGGTTGAAATAACGGTACCTTCTCAGCATTCTTAGTCCATACATGAGCCAACTGAGCTGAGCGACATGATTTGACATTGGACAATACAGTTCACACTTCAGTTATCCACACACAACGCAGGTGACACTCATTTTTGAAGAGAGCCAATCAGAGCGAGTTTAAGCCCTCAATCTATCAAAAGGTGTGACGTCATTTCTGGTCTGTGGATTCTAGAATCAACATTTTTAAGAACATCGAAAAATTTCTTTCTTCCCAAAAACAAACAATAATTTCTAAGGATAAGGATAATTAATTGAAGTTTTTGATACTTATTTCACACTTTTCATAGAGATATCCATCCACAACCACCTTCTCTTCCCGAATATCACCCAATCTGCCCAATATTTTTAGTCTATTTATAAAAAACACATTAAATCATTCATCTCCACACTCGTTTATTAAACTTCCCGTTATATAATTAGTACAAGTCATTTACACAACACATATATATATCATACATCATGGCCGATATCATAAATTGGAATATATTCAATGAGATTGTATTAATGGATGAAGATGAACCTGGTTTTTCCAAATCTTTAATTCAAACTTTTATTGACCAAGCAGTTCAAACATTTCAACAAATTGAAACTAAATTAAATTCACCAAATATTGATTTGAATTCATTAAGTCAAGATGGTCATTATTTAAAAGGTAGTGCTGCAAGTTTAGGACTGTTTAAGATTCAAGAACAATGTGAAAAAATTCAAAATTATGGATTACAAAAGGATTTTGATGGTGATTTAAATGGAAGAAGTTGGGAAGTTGCTATTCATGATGCTTTAGTTCAAGCAAGATTAGAATTTAATAATGCAAGAAATATGTTATCGGAGTTTTATAAAGAACAACTATGAAGTATATCGTCATAATGGTTTATTTGTATATTAGTATAAATATAAATATCAATAAATAATAATAATAATAGAATTAATTACATCATAGATCAGGATCTATTTCATTACCTAAATGAGGAACACTTCCTAAAATATCCAAATGTTCTAAATCTTCATTAACAAAATATCGTTGATTAACTTTCCCATTTAAATAATTTGGATTATATTTATAATTATCACCATATCCAAATTCTTTCATTAATTTAGTTGGTGCATTTTTCAAATGAATTGGGATATCGAATCTATTTTCAATAGAATCATCATTCAACATTGAATTGATCTTTTTCCAAGCTTTATAAATTTTAACAGATTTAGCACTTTTAGCTAATTTAACAACACATTGAACCAATGCTAAATCCGCTTCAGGCATCCCCACGAACTGAATCGCTTGATACGTACTAATAGCAAAGGGTAAACAAGATTCATTGACAACACCAATATCTTCACTTGCGATTCTAATTAATCTTCTTGCAATATATAATGGATCTTCACCATTTTTCAACATTATTCCAAGATACCATAATGATGCAGTGACATTAGAACCTCTTATTGATTTATGTAGTGCTGAAATGGAATCATAGTGGAAATCTCCTGATCTGTCGTATAATGTGGGTAACTTATCCAATATTGGTTTTATATCATCTATCAAAATTTTAGGGGAGTTTAATTCAATCGATTTTGTTTGATAATAAGAGTCTATCAATTCAAGTAAATTTATTGCAATTCTGGAATCACCATTTGTGATTGATGAAATATGATCAATTGTAGTCTTATCTAAATTCAAAACGTTTAAACCCAATATTAATTTCCTTATTTTATTTAAATACAATAATCCTTTAATGACCAATTTTTTAATGTCTTCACTGCTCAATTTCTCTAATTTGAAAACTTTACAACGACTTAATAATGAATTATTCAATTGGAATGATGGATTTTCAGTGGTTGCACCAATTATTTTAATTATTCCATTTTCAATAAATGGTAGAAAATTATCTTGTTGATTTTTATTAAATCTATGAATTTCATCAATGAACAGTATAGTCTTCCTGTTTAATAGTTTCATATCTTTCATTGCATTATCAAAAATAGTACGTAATTGTGAAGTTGATGCATTAGTTGCATTTAATTCAATGAATTTGTTTTCTTTTGTTTGTTTACTTATTATCCTTGCCAATGTCGTCTTACCAACACCTGGGGGACCATAAAGTATCATTGATGGGATGTTGTTATTAAGGATTAAATTCTTAAGAATACCTTGTGGACCTAATAGATGAGATTGTCCAACGTAATCTGAGATGTTTGTTGGTCTTAACCTTTCTGCTAATGGTTTATGTAAATCTTTCCTTAATTTTTTCAATTCTTCATTTTGATTATATTCGAGTGATGTCTTAGTGATGAATGTTTTATGATTATTCTCCTTTGGAATCTCTGATGATGTTGGAATATTGTTAGAGATTGATGCGTCTTGATCTTGTTCTTTGATATTACTATCTTTCTTAATCTGTTTCTTCTTCTGTGTTCCTAGTATATCACCTATTGATCTGGTATTACCTAACTCCAAAGCAGTCTTAAACTTCTTTTTAGGTGGATCTTCTTCTTCATCATCATCAATTTCAATTATTTCATTAATACTTGAATCAGTATTACTACTTTGATTCTCTTTATTTTCACCACCATCACAACTGTCTAGATGCGTGTTGATCAACTCCAGCGAGACGTTTCTTCCGCAAACTGGACACTGAACCATGATCCAGTGAACAAACCTATACCAAAACACGCTTCATTCGCTACAAAAGTACTAAAGTCAGCTTTATTGTTTATTGTTTATCTCCACAAACATCGCTTCATAACCGTTATTACATAATCATAATCGAATCATCAATGACGTCATCTATTCTGGTTTTGAATTATAGTAGCTAAATCTCCAAAACATGGTTAAAAATTGAAAGAAGCAAAAATTCAAACCAAATAAAACCACTGCTCTTCTTTTATTAAATCCAAAGCTTCCATCAATATTTTCTCCATTTCTTGTTAATTCATTATGTAAGTGTTCTGATTTTTTGGTCTTGATGTATTTCAAATCATAATGGAATATAGTGATTTTGTGTACTGGATAAAGAGTGTAATATAGAATAGTTTTAATCAAAGTGAATAATTTCAAATTGAAATAACTGACAATGTAATAGAAATAATTATTAAAACAGATATGAAATTTCATGTTTTTCAAATTTGGGTTCCCTGATGATGATAATAATTCATAGTTTTGTTCTTTATTTGATATAATCGTAGGTTCACAATTCATGAATTCACAATACTTCAAATTAGTTAAATTAGTTAATTCAACACTATTGAAATATCCAAAACATTTCAACGTTTGTAAATTAATATACTCTTTTCTTTCCATGACACCTTTTTCTAAATCATATGTGCCATTGAAACCTTTATGAATTTGTTTAATGATTGGTCTTTCAATTATTAATCTCACGTTATTTCTAGGGATATTTGAATTAACAATTTCATAATGTTTTAGATTTTGTGAAAGGATAGAAGGCCTAAAGATGAACCAACTAGATCTTAGATCATTATATCTCTTTTTAAATTCTTTCAAATTAATTAAATTTGGTGGTCCCTTCAATCTTAAAGATTTTAAATTTCTTTCATCCAATGAGTTCATGAATTCAATATACCTAGTCTCTAGTTCTTCTAATTCATTCAATGTATGTAAATATGGAAATTTGATATATATTTCTTGATTATCTAACCGTGTTGAGTTAATCGATAATTTTGTCAATTTTGGTAAATTTTCATCATTTAGAAATGATAAATCTAAATAAATATCACTATTTATAATCAACTCTCTAAGGTTTAGACACTTAAACTGTGGGAATATATGAAGTTGATTATTTGGTGTTTCTGAACTGATTGTGATTTGTAATGTAGTGATGTATGAGAATTCATAATTTGGTGTCTCGTTTGAATCATTTGTTAATGATTTTAAATTTATGTTGAGATGTCTTAAGCTTGTCATTCTTCTAGAAGTGTATGTGAATATAAAGAAAGAAGAAAGAGGAGAAAAAAGGATTTCTTTATATAAAAACATTTCAAGTTGGAAATTACTTCTCTATTCTGTCTACACAATTCAATAAAAACAGAAAATTATAAATTCATATCTCAATTCTATAAATCTATACAACCAAATAACTAAACAAGACAAAACCAAGCAAAGGGAAATCACTCTTTATATAATTCAGAAATAACCCCAAGACGATCAGCAATATAATTCATTGTTCCAACCTTTCTTGCATTTTCTTCAGTTTCAATACCTGTCAAAACCAATAAAGTACTCAATCCACCTTTATTACCAAACTCAACATCAGTGTTCAAACGATCACCAACCATAATGGCCTTGGATCTATCAAACCCCTTGTCTGCCACGATGGCATCCAACATGTTTTGAGATGGTTTACCACATGAAATTGGAACTCTTCCACTTGAATAAATAACAGATTCAACAATTGAACCAGCACCTGGTAAAATCAAACCTTTTTGAGGGAAAGTTGAATCAATATTAGTGGCTAAGAAATGAATGTCTTTGTTTTGTAAATATTGTAAAGTTATTGCTAATCTAGTATAGTTAATCTTAGTATCTAATCCAACAATAACTGCACCAACATCTTGATCAATTGGTAAGAATGGGCAAGATTCATGGTTGAATGGTTCGTTTAATCTTGGGTCAGTACCACCTAAGACTTCATAACCTAATTCTTTCAACTCTTCAACGATTCCGTTCTCACCAAGGACCCAAACTTTCTTGTTTAATGGTAATTTAATAATCTTGTTTAAATAAGTCGATGAGGCATAAGCAGAACCAAAAACTTGTTCTTTAGTGATATCCAACCCGAATTTCTTGAACTTGGAGATGTATTCGACTCTTGATTTGGTGGAGTTGTTGGTGACGAAGATGATTTGTTTGTTGAGTTTGTTTAATAAATTGATGGTTTCGATTGAGCCTGGAATAGCGTGGTCACCTAACCAGATAACACCATCACAATCGAAAATAAAGGTGTCGTGTTTGTTTAAAAGATCGGTGACTTGTTGAGATGAGGTGATTTTCATTGTGTGTAGTGTGTAGTAGTACTAGTAGAAGTAGTATTAGCAGTGGAGTGGTGTAAAGTGAGTAAATTGGAGGATATTGTGGGTATTATATATAGAGAGAGAAGAAAAAGAAAATAAATATAATCCAACTAACAATTAATTCTGAGAAGAGAAACAAACAACAGAATGGCCCAGGACCTACCACCACTCAAGGGATACGCCCCTATCCAATGGAAGAGAAACTTGCCTTCCAGGGGCTTCAAGCCTCGCAACTACTTCATCCTTCTCATGGGAATCATGGGCTACGGCTGGTTCTACACCATCAAGGCCATCAGGGAGAGAAGAGAGTTGAAGAGAGAGAAGCTCTGGTCCCGCCTGTTCTTGCTCCCTCTGTTGGTTGCAGAGGAGGACCGCACTGAGTATCGTCGCTACAGGGCTGACCTGGACAGGGAGAAGGAGATCATGAAGAACGTCAAGGGCTGGGAGGCTGGGGAGAGTGTTTATAACGATGGCAAGAAGAGAAGCAACACTTTCACCTGGATTTAGCAGCTATTATTACTATTTATTTATCTATTATTACTATTTATTTATTTATTATTATTTATTACTATTATGACTATTTATTCATATTTATACACATTATGCTCTATTGCTCTGTACTTATACTAACACTACTTCTATTACTTACACCACTTTATAATTTCCGAACTCATCGCTTCACAATAAACAAACACCATTAAAAGTTAACTTCACCCACAATGCCCAACCACGCCCTCCACCTCCTCGCTGCAATGCGACTGCTCAATGTGCTGAACTCACCCATCCAGGACTGTGACGAAGTCTTCAACTACTTGGAACCCTTGAACTTCATCACTAGAGCCTTTGGTAAACAAACATGGGAATACTCTCCAGTCTACGCCATCAGATCCTACGCATACTTACTCCCACTATCCATCATCTTGAAGCCATTCACCGTACTGAGTGACACCTTCCATATGTTCCCTTCGTGGTGGTGCTTCTACATAATTCGTTCTTTCATTGCAATGTTTACTATTTATTCAGAATATCAATTATATCGTTCGTTATCCAGAAACTTCAAGAGTCAAAACTATTCATATTGGTATCTTCTATTCACGCTAGTCAACACGGGCTACAGTCATGCATCCATTGCGCTATTACCATCAAATTTATCAATGAATTGTGTCACTTTAAGTGTTTCATATTTAATCACGTTTATTAAATCTAAGAAAACCCGTCATTCTTTACTCTCTATCAAATGGTTTATCATAGGTTCATTATGGGGATGGCCTTTCAGTGCTGTACTATCCGTTCCACTAGTCACTTACATCTTAATAATCTCATCAAAGATAATGTTGAATAGATTTATTTTATGGTCTTTAGTTGCATTCTTCTTTAATTTAGTTGTTATTATGCAGATTGATTATTCTTTTTATCTTAAAACAATGGTCGTTCCTATTAATATTGTCTTATATAATGTGATTAATACAAGTGATGTCAAAGGTCCTGATATTTTCGGTACTGAACCAGTTGAATATTATATTTTCAATTTATTGTTGAATTTTAACATCATTGCAATTTTAGGCTATCTTGGTTTGATTTTAATTCCAATATTAGGAAAGTTTAAAAACATTAATGACACTGGATTGAACTCAAGACAATTATTCACTGTTATTTCAGGATTAATGTTATGGAGTTTAATTTTTTTCAATCAACCACATAAAGAGGAAAGATTTTTATATCCTGTTTATTCATTGATTAATCTATCTGGGGCAATAATGATTCAATTTTTGTTAAATTTAGTAAACAGATCAGCTATGTTCATAAGCATTCCATCAAACATCATCAAATCAATCAATAAATCAATGATTTATTTATTAGTTTTATCAATTTCAGTAATTTCAATATTGAAGACAATTTCATTATCTATTAATTATAACAATTATACAGAATTATATAAATTCATTCCTGACACTCATTCAAATGATTTGATAAATTTATGCACATCTAGAGAATGGTACCATTATCCATCTTCATTTTTCCTTCCATCAAACTATAGATTAAAATTCACAAAATCTTCGTTTGATGGATTATTACCTGGTGATTTCCTAGAAACTGATTCAATTTTAAAAGGAATCCGTACTATTCCGGACGGTATGAATGATATGAATGAATTCGATCCTTTGAAATTAATTGATTTAAACAAATGTGATTATTTCATTGATGTTGAACAACAAATTGATTTAGAAAATGGTGAAGTTGATTTTTTCAATAATAAAGACTGGAATTTGATTAAATCTTTAGATGTAATTGATGTTGCAAATAGTAATGGATTAGTTAAATTGATTTGGGTTCCACAATTCATTAAAAATATTAATCATAGATTAATCGGTAATGTTTCATATCAAAAAGTCGGTCTTTTTAAAAGAAATGAAAATAAATAAAAACACACAAAAATCATATACATAGGATCATACAATAATAGTTTCAAATTATAACGGTGTAAAAATTAAAACAAAAATATATAAGTTCATATAGAATCTATAATAATGGAGTAGAGAAAATAAAAATCTATTTAGATAACATTGATTCTCTAGCTGGACCAGTACCGACCCAACCAATAGGAACATCCAAGAAGTTTTCAATGTATTGTAAATATTTCTTTGCATTTTCAGGCAATTCATCATATGATTTAATTTGAGTAATATCAGTTTCCCAACCTGGTAAAGTTTCATAGATGACTTCACAATTACCTAAATCAATTAAATCAGCAGGGAAAGATTCCAATTCAACACCATTTAATTTATAACCAATTGCGATTTTAATCTCTTTAAATGAATCTAAAACATCTAATTTAGTGATATTTAATTTAGTATATCCATTAATTGAATTTGAATATTTTAAAACAACTAAATCTAACCAACCACATCTACGTTTTCTACCTGTAGTAACACCAAATTCAGCACCAATAGTTTGTAGTTTTTCACCATCTTCATTTAATTGTTCAGATGGGAAAGGGCCTTCACCGACTCTAGTGGTATAAGCTTTAACAACACCATAAACTTCATTGATAGCTCTTGGTGGAATCCCCAACCCGGTCAAGACACCACCAATACCAGTTGATGATGAAGTAACGTATGGATAAGTACCGAAATCAATGTCTAACATTAATGCATTAGCACCTTCAACTAAGATTTTTTTCTTATCTTTGATGGCTTTTTGCATGAACTCAATTGAATCAACAACAAATGGTTTTAATAATTCTCTATATTTCTTATATTGTTCTAATTCAGCTTCAACATCATAACCTAATTCACCATATCTTTTTTCTCTTGTTGAAACTAATCTTCTAAATCTTGCTTCAAATTCAGCCCAACCACCTTCATTATCATTAACTAAATGATGAACTCTAATACCTGATCTTGAAGCCTTTGTTGAATAAGTTGGACCAATACCCTTACCTGTTGTACCGATAGATTTCTTATTTCCAGATAATTCATTTTCTCTTAATTTATCAACTCTTTGATGGAAATCAAAGACTAAATGGGCTCTATTTGAAACGAATAATCTATCTCTACAATTCAAACCTTTCTTTTCTAAATTTTCCAATTCTTCAAAGAATGAAGGGATATGGACAACAACACCATTCCCAACCAAGTTCAAACAGTTTTCATTGACTAAACCAGATGGTAACATATGGAAATCATATTTAATATCACCAACAACAATAGTATGACCTGCATTATTACCACCTTGACAACGAGCACAAATGTCAATGTCTTCACATAAGATGTCGACTAGTTTACCTTTACCTTCATCACCCCATTGGGAACCCAAGACGACGTCAGCCATTGTAGAATTTATAGAGTAATTAGTTAGTTAATTGAACGTAAAACGTTATCCAAATCTTCTAAAATTAGTTAAAAATTCTTAAATCGTTGAAAAGATTTTTTTTTGGCCCAGTGAGAATCCAGAAATTTTAAGACTCATCACATGAGTGAGTTCCGGGGGTGGTGGGGATAATTGGATACAGAGTGGGTATCTTGATACAATCCCACTCTTTTATGAGATATCACTATATTGAGGCCACCAAAATCTTCTATGCACCTCTCTCCCACAAAAACTCCCATCAAATTCACGCCCCAAAGTCACAAATTCAACTAAAGTAGAGACCCTCGGAACTTGTGAAATCACATGTAAATTATCCCAATACGGAAATATCCTAATGCGGCAACAAATTCAGCGTTACGAAGCCCCGCAGATCCAACAATTTATTTCAAACTCATCGCTGTAAATTTGTGTTGTTTATAAAAATGGCAGAACATTTTTGCTGGAGACCAAATCACTCCCGTTCAGCCATGTCCAAACAACCGACAAAGAGTCAGAACTATCGACAACTACTGAAGAGAAATTCCAGGCATATTAGAGCTGAAATCACTGATGTTAATGTATCAAAAGAATCAGTATTAGATGTTAATTCATTTTTAGAATCCAGAGAGTTTGAGATTAATCAATTGATTAAATCGCAATTGAATTCAAGATTAGCTTCAAGTTCAAGAGTCTTCCAAAGACTGCCTAGGAAATTAAGAAGACGTACCGCGTCTCATAATGTTAAAAGAATTCCCAAAAGATTAAGAAATAGAGCCATTAAAGAAATGTCAAAGAATGAAAACAGTTTCCAAATCACTAAAAAGAGATTATCATCAAGACAAGTATATAGATTGAAGGCGATCAGATCACTGTTGAAATTATCAGCCAGAACAAACATTTCCAAATTGTCCAATACTGAAAATAATTTAAAATTAGGTAAATTGAAAATAAGACAAAGAATAACTAAAATCAATAATTTATTAAAAGATCATCAAAATTTCCAAAATTTAAACAATAAAGTCGGTTCATATGACATATCATCAACTAACAAATTATCAAATGCATCATTTGGGAAATTGAAATATCTTAAAAGACAAACACAATTCAAATGGTTATCAACTCATATTTGGCATTCTAAAAGATCGCACATGATTAAACGATGGGGATTTCAAATTCCTTATAAACCAACCCAGAAATGTTTTAGGCTATCACATAGAAATTTCAATTTGACAGGTGGTGTATGTTGGGATAAAAGTTTCATAGGGACTTTAGTATTAGAAAGTAAAGAACATGAAGAATTGAAGAGATTAATTAGAGTGATTACAAGGAATGAGAAATTAGGTATGAAGTTTTTCAATAATGGTTGTGTTAATGATGTTTTAATCTATAAGAATGATGAAATTTTATCAAAAGTTACAATTTTATCATTTTTAAATAAAGATAATTTGAAAATTGTTTTAAGAATTCATCCTTCCATCTATGAAGAACTTTTCCAACATTTGCTTGAAATCAAACATGAATCAATAGATTTAATAGACTCAAGATACGCAATTGGTTCAATTGATATAACTGGTCCAATTGCATTACAATCATTAGCAACAATTTTAAAACCAGTTGATTTTAAAACTAAAGAATCTGAAATCTTTACAAAATTATGTTGTGAATCAAACATCCCTGATAAAACCATGTTTACACTCATGGTGAAAGATCCAAGATTAGCTAATAGGAATAAACCAAGACCACAAAGTGGGATTAATGTGAATGATGTTTTAATTGATATGAAGATGAATAAAAACAATTTAAATGATGAAATTATTAATCAATTATTGACTTCAAATGGAAGAAACGAATCTTACAAAGATCAATTATCACTAAAAGAGATCAACAAATTGAAGAACAAAAATGCAAATCAATCTAATAACAATGGATTTCCAATCATAATTTATAATAATAATAATATTTTCACTGTTTTATTGCCTTGGTATTGGACATTACCAGTATGGTATCAGCTGAATCATATTGCTCATTTAAATCATGGTGGGACTTTCCAATCACATCAATTTCAATTTGAAAAAAACCAATTATTTTATCCAATTGATTATCAATTTACCAAAAATGGACATTTAGAAAATATTTTGACTGGTTCAATTAAGAAAGCAAAATGGGAGAAAAAGCCAAAATCAAAGAGATTACAATATAATAAACTTAAAATCCATAAGAATAATGATGATTTAATTGAATATAATAAAGGTGAAATTGGTGATGCATTTATTTCAGATTGGAGATATTTACAATTACTTCAAATTGGATTAAACAAATTAAAACAAAACAATTCAACCACCACTCCCGATCAGTTAAGAACTTCATCATGGGATCCTGAAACTCAAGAACGTAAAATTGAACAATTACATGATGTTTATGAATTTGTTAAAGATGTTCTTTCAAATGATGAAGAATTAATTTTATTAGAACGTCCAAAAAACGAATTCATTCCTATTTCATTGCATGACAAACGTTCAAATCATATCAATGAGCCACAGACTCAAAAAGACCCATTACCAATCATCCCTATTTCGATCGAACTACCATTCAAGGGTTCACTTTCCAGTAATGCTAGAATCTATTCAATTCCATCAAAAGATTTATCTGATTGGTTGAAATGTAAAGATGCATTGAAAGTTTCAGGTGCCAAAGATAACGAATTAACACCACCTGTTCCTCATTCTTCAAATTTAATTGGGTTTGTCACTAGTGGTTCTTATAATTTAGGTAAAGGTTACAGTACTGGAGTTGGAGCAATTGATGCGAAATATTTGATTAGCCATAGAGAGAATAAAGAGAATTATTTAGTGGTAAGAAACGTGGGACAAGATGTTGGTAGAATATGTGTATATAAAGAGATTGAACTGTGAAATAATAAACATGTGTTTATACTTTTCTTAAAATGAGAGAATTTGTAAAATTGAATTTAGCAGGTAACTAACAAATATGAAATTCTGAATAAGACTTATATGATAGAGTAAGATCCACTAACCATGTCCAATTTCCAAGTACACACGTCTTAATCTCAACCCCAGACCAATAATATAAATTATTTCATCTTTCTTAGTATAGGCCTACTTTGGGCCATATGAACAAAAAGTATTCAAGTCAAGCCGGAAGCAGTGTACATGAAAGTGTTTTTAAGTTGAGTGGGAACCATTTAAGTGAACAATCGCTACTCTAATATGGTTCATTGAGAATTTCGTTGATTCGCCTGTACTAATATCTTTTTAGAGAGAAAAAAACATGGCACAAATTAAATTAAGTACATACTATGAATTTTCAAGAATTTGGTGATAGAGAATTCCACAGGTCAGGTAAACTGCCATGCTTCCAAGTTCCCAATTGCTCTGGATTGCCCAAAGTGTTGATTCATCGAGTAGCAGTGACCCTACCACTCACCCGGACATTTTTCCCGTTCCGATTTTCGACTATAAAAGAAACAAATCCGCACTTTTTTTTCTTCACTTTAGACTTTTTTCCTTTCTTCATACTTACCTTAAGTCACCATCAGAGATCAACAATTCTGCATGGTCGGGGTCTCTGGTTTGCATTGCACTTCGCATCTGGTGGCCCTGCTGACGTCTCCTTGTGGGACGGGTGGGGCTTATAATTTTTGATTTTCCATTCTTGATTCTCATTGTTGGTGGTTGTGTTTGATGATTCTGTTGTTGGACGTGATTGTTGACTCTGAGGTCAGGTTTCTTCGTTGGGATGTGTGTCGTGGTTAATGTACCATGGTGTTGATCCTAATTCTTTTTCAATTGTTTGTTCCAGGTGGAATGAAGAGTGGAAATTGATACAGAAGGCGTAGAATATCCTACTGAAATATGGAAAAGGGGATTGTATTAATCGAACTGTACAGCGTAGAACAAACTGTCATCCCCACAATCTCAACATTCTCATTTCTAGCAACTCTCGAATCTCGATAAATTTCGTTTAATTTTAAGCACTTGACCGAAATCGAAAAATCGTTATCAAAAAATTAATTTTATCACAGAGATGAGATCAATAGAAAGTATTTAAACTGATTAGAATCCCCCAATTTCACCACCTTTTATTCATCCGATCCACACAACTAAATGACAATCAGCAAGCAAACTTTATACTACGGAACCCACATACACACCCCTATTCTCGGACAGTGTGAGATACTGATGAATACTGGTATTCTAGTCGATATTAATGGTACAATTCAACGAATCAAATCAAATTCTACAATTGATGAAATATTAACAACTTTTAAAATCGACAAAGATGACGTCTTGATCATTGATTCAACTTCAACTCCTAACAAATTCTTCTTCCCGGGGTTTATTGACACTCATATCCATGCTCCACAATATCCAAACAATGGTATTTTTGGTAATTCAACTTTACTAGATTGGTTAACAACTTATACATTCCCATTAGAATCATCGATGAAGGATCTAAACAGAGCTCAATTAGTCTATGATAAAGTCGTTAGTAAAACTTTGAATAACGGTACCACCTGTGCTTCATATTATGCTACAATTGATCCACATGCAACCAATATATTAAGTGATGTTTGCTTAAGTAAAGGCCAAAGAGGCTTCATTGGTAAAGTTTGTATGAATGATAACGCCCCTGATTATTATTTAGAGACACTTGAAGAATGTAAAGAAACAACACAAATCGTGGTTGATCATATTAATAAGATTGATCCAAATAATGAAATAGTTGCACCTATTATAACTCCAAGATTTGCTCCAACTTGTACTTCTGAATTATTGAATTGGTTAGGTGATTATAAATTAAAGAACGGATTACATTGTCAAACTCATTTATCAGAGAATAAAAATGAAATTAAATGGGTTCATGATTTATTCCCAAATTCAAAATCTTACACTGATGTTTATAATGATCATAATTTATTAGATGACAAAACCATTTTAGCTCATTCAATCCATTTATCAGATTCTGAAAAGGATTTAATTCGTGAAAAGGGATCAGGAATCTCACATTGTCCAATTTCAAACTCTTCAATCACTTCAGGTGAATGTAGAGTCAGATGGTTATTAGATAATAAAATCCCAGTTGGTTTAGGAACAGATGTTTCTGGTGGATTTTCACCATCTATTTTAAACGTTGCAAGACAAGCAGTGCTAGTCTCTAGACATCTAGCAATGGAAACTGAAGATGATCATGATAAATTATCAGTTGAAGATGTTTTATATTTAGCAACTTTAGGTGGGGCAAAATTAGTTGGATTAAATGATAAAATTGGTTCTTTCATAAAAGGTAAACAATGGGATGCTCAATTAATCGATTTAGATAAAGAAGATTCTCAAGTCGATATCTTTGATTGGCAAATTCCTGAAATTGCAACTGATGATTTTAAAAGAAAATGGCATGATATCGTGGCTAAATGGTTATTTAATGGTGATGATAGAAATACTTCAAAGGTTTGGGTTAATGGTAAACAAGTGAAATAGATGGAATAAATTTAGCTACGTATTATACATCAAAGTAGTCCATCTCTATCTCTCTCTATATATATATACAATTAATAATAACTAGGACAATAAAGTAATGGTAAATTTGGATGAGATTCTTGCCATTGTGTTAAAATATCAGTGATTTTATCTTCAAATGGTTCAGAACCATGATCAGTCTTTGCCTTCGATGCAGCATCTGCCAAACTCTGAGCCAATAGTAATATCCCCTTCCCACCAATCTTTGCATTTTCATCATCATCTTTAATATCAACGTTAATTACATGAACGATTTTATTTAAATTCCCACCACGATTTAATAAATCTTCACAAACTGAATCAAAACATCTTTCTTCACAAGTGAATACAAAATCAAAATTCTTTTGACCATCATGCCATTTTTCAGGTGCTGGTTTAATCTTTCTATTACGATCCAACATTCTTAATAATCCATTCCTTGTGAATAATTTGGTGTTTTGTGCCTCAAGATCCTTATAGATCTTATCGTACGGTGTCCCGAACGGATACACGTTAGGCTTGTCTATGCTCACACCAGGAAGTCTCACTGCAGAACCTGTACCGTATGACGAGACGTTAAAGCCTGCATCTGCTAATACTTTATGTGATTCCATTGAACTGATTTAAATGTGTTAGATTTCATTTTAGGCGATGTGAGTGGTGAGAAAGGACATACCGGTTATTATTGGATGCACAGACTGTGCAGAATGTGAGTTCACTCATTATGCTGGAGTTTTGTTTATTGATGCTGATTTGTCTTTGTGAACCAATTTCGTTTAATTGTTGTCATGATGGAAATCTTTATTATGAATTTTTCGGTATACGCACGACTAACAATATTATCAAAGTATCAGAGACTTAAATTCTACAGATGAAGTATTAGTTAAAAGGTAGTATTCGTGTATAATAAATAATTGATTCATTAGTTTCTTTCATTAAGTATTTCTTCGTCATTTTTTTCACATTTTTTATAGTTAAATTATTTGGAATCTTCAGTAGATTTAGTAATTTCTTTTATTATCACAGGCTCTGGGGAACTAACATCAGAAGTGCCAACAACATAAGGTTCTTGATCAACGTCACTTTCAACTTCAAAAGGCGTTGAAATATCTTCATCTTTCTCAATTATTCCCTTATCAATAGTTTCATAATCATCAATGATTTCTCCAGTATAATGTTCAAATGAAGTATCAATTCCCCTTTCCTGAATTTTTTTAATTGGTTTTGGAATTGAAATTACTGAAGAGTCCTCAACTTCTTTGACTTCTGGTATTTCATACCCTTCAATTATTTTCCCACTATCTTCTAATTCAATTTTGTTTTCCTCTTGGAAATCACCTTCAACATCTTCTTCAATTAAATCTTCATATCCAACATCAACATAATCATCGCCATCTTCATCATATACGACAAATGATGGTTTTCTATTCAACATTTCTGATTGGATATTATCTGGTGATATATGAATTATTGTGTTTTTATTTTCAATTGATTGAATTTTGGATTTCCAATTATACCATTCTTCTTCATTTTTAATTAATATACCAATTAACATTGATGGATCAACTTCTGAAATGTGAATCTTTCTAATTTTCTTAGTATGAACTGTGTCTAAACTTATAATATTATTATCTTCATCAAGTTCTAATGATGGTTGAGGAACATGAGGATCAAGATAAAATAAATAATCACCTTGATAACCAAAAAAATAATGTGATGATGATGGTCTACCACCTGAGATCCCACAACTTTCAAAAGATGATAAAATACTTTTCAAACTGTTCCAATAAATTGAATTTATATTTTCAACACCTAATCTAACACCTAATAAAATCAAAGTAGGTTTAAATTTTTCATTATCAGGTTTAAATAATTTAAAGAGATCTTGTTCATAAATATCACCAGCATCACTTCCAATATAAACATTTAAGCCACAGTCATACTCAGATGATAATGCTTTTAAACTTCTTGCTGCAGCTGAAGGTCCAAACCATTCACCAGCTTTCTTATTGCATAATTCTTTACCCTTTTCAACCATTCTATGAATAGAAAATGGATATTCTGGAGAATCCATAAACAATTTAACAATTTCATCATGTTCTTTAATGGTGACTTGAGGATCAAATTCCCAATCTTTATCCAGTTTATATTTTAATAAAGCATTAGCAAATAACGTTTGACTTGTTCTTATCATACAACCCCATCCACAATCAGTTGTGAAATGATCATTATTTAGTTCGTTTGTTTGACCACGGAGTATATTTTTCAAGGATAAAGGAGATGGACCATCGATATCTCTTTCTATTGGTTTGAATTGAGTCCGATATGTGAACCAAAGTTTTGAATTAACTTCATCAATGAATTCTTGTGGCCATGGTATACTTGTAATTTCCATTTTTTTTTGAGCTTGGTTAATGAATGGGAAACTTTGAAGATAGTTCTTGACCTCATCAAATGGATTATCAATTGATTTATTATCTGATTCTTCATTTGTCTCTTCTTCTTCATTATCTTTATTGACAGCATTAGACTTGAACTCTTTTCCAAGCACATGGATGGGGTTTTCCAGATCCGTGTTCTCGAGATCTTTATCCCAGAATAGCTGAATCATCCTCTGTATTCCATTTGTGGTAGATGTCATTTTTGGGTTGTTATTTGTTTATCAAATAATATTGTGGGATCCTTTTTGCATCAAAATGACACAACAGCAAACAGGGGATCGCGAAGTGTAGATTGTGAGTAGAAAGTGGTTGCCTCGAGTGCAGTGGAAGGGCAGAGATGGTGGTGTGTAGACTCTGCTCCAAAATAACCAGCAGTTTCTCTGATTTGAGCAGTACAATTTCACCCCAAAAGTGACATTTTCTTTGTATTTTGAAATTAATTTGATGTTTATCTTTTTGGTTCCCGCACGCACTCCGCAAAATTTGCACACGTGACTAAAAGTGGTTACGAATCCCTGGCGCTCATCTGAAGTAAAGATTTTGATACCAGCCATATTAAAGAGTTGATACCCACATTTAAGCAGCAGTTCATACGCTACAATCCACATTAAACGACCAATCAGATCCAAAAATGTCTAGAGGAGGTTGCGGTAATGGTCGTGGTGGTGGAAGAGGCAACAAATCACGAGGTGGTGGAGGTAGAGGTAAAGACAAATCAAGAAGACGTGGTGGTAGAGGTGGTAGAGGAAGAGGACGTGGTGGATTCAATTCAGGAGATTCAAGAGACTATAGAGAACTAGATGATCTGGAGAATGCTGATTTTGTTTCTGTTACTGCACCACAGAATTCAATGAAGGCAAGTGCAATTAGATCATCAAGGAATAGAAAGCATCGTTTACAAGATGAAGTATTTGAAACTGAAAATAATATTGAGAATACAATGAAATTACCATTAAGGCAAAGACCTGTTGAGTTTGTTAAAGCTATCACATATGACCCATCACAAGATTTAGTTAGATTATTAAGTGAAAAATCAAAAAATAAACAGGTTGAAGAAAAACATCCTCCTATTGTTGAAGATGGTGAACCTGAAGTTTTGGAATCTATTGAGAAAATCGATGTTGAAATTATTACACCTGATATGAAAGATCAAATTATTGGGGATTTAGATGATATTAATTTTTCTTCAGAAGATGAAGTCGAAGAAGACGTTAAAGAATTGATCCTAGAAGAAGTTGAAGAGGAGATCCAAGAAGTTATAAACCAAGAACCTGTTGAAATGATTGAAGAAGAAGAAGAAGAAGAAGAAGAAGAAGAAGAAAAAGTTATCAAACAGATAGTTGAAGAGAAAGTTGAAGTTCCAGAAAAGAAACAGAGCACAAAAGAATCTAAAAAGACCAAACATAAAAACAAACATAAAGACAGTATTGACAAGCAGTTACAGCCTACCGCTAAGAAACCAAAGATTCAGCAAATTCCAGATGATCAATTATTCTTTATTGATGATAAAGGTGATGATGTTCCAGAGACCATATCAACTGCATTTCAAACTCGTGAATCTCCAGAACCTGTACTTATTAAAACTATTTTAACTGAATCTAGACAAAATAAACATCCAAAGAAAGTTAATGCACCACCCTTGGAATTCAACTCATCTTTCCAAATTGGAGGTGTTGTGTTACAAACTGCTCAAGATTCAAAGGGTAATGTATACACTGATATTCCAAAATCAAACAAATCAAATAATAAAAAATCTAGAAACTTATATCAATCTTATGAAGAATATTTGAAAACTATCATGGATGATCTATATAGTGAGGGAGAAGATGAGGAAGATGATGGTCAAGGTATTTTTGATGAATTGAATTCAGATTTTGAAGAAGAAGCAGATTTTATCGCTAGTGCACAAGACTTTAATGACGATGATGATTCAGATGATGATGTTGATATAAACGAAGACATTGATGATTTTGATGATGATGATGACGTCTCTGATGAAAGTGATGGTATGTCAATAACTGTAACAACGGTTAGAAATTTAACAATTGATTCAGATTCAGAATTTAAAATCAAAAAATCTGATGAACCAGAATATGGATTTTTACCAGAAGATTATGAAACTTTTGATAACACAATAGTTGAAACCATTAAAGTAAGGTTTGGTTCTTCTTCTAATCAATATTTTATTAGATCTTTCACATTAACAGGAAGTCATGATTTTGAATGGATTGAACAAGAAGATTTTGAAGAATTTTTATTAGATAATGGGATGCCTGAACATAGAATGAATGCATACTTTAGATTTATTGAAAATCAAATAAATCCACCTCAACTAGATGAAAACCAATTTGATTACCCAATCAGTGACTCTTCAGAAGAAGAGGAAGAAGATTTTGGTAGAGGTCAAATAGATTCACTAGACTCCGATGAAGATGATTTTGATAATGAAGGACTAGAAGATTTAATCAGTTTTACACAAAGATATAAAGGTGTTAGAAATCAAGAATATGAACCTACTCAAACATTGAAAACAAGAGGTAAAAAGAAGAAAGAATTAATCTTAGATCATGTTGAAGATGAAGATATTAGACGTGTTCTAGAAGAACAATTTCAAGCAATTAATGAAAACAGAAAGAAGAAAAAACAAAGATGGGATCAAAATGTCGCAAAAGAACATGAAAAGTCTCAAGATTTATCTTTGAAATACCCATATACTTTACATATCAAAGAAATTAGAAATGAATTTGAATCATTTTTCCAAGATAAAAGAAGAAACTCTTTGGCTTTCCCACCATTAGATCCTCATGGTATTAAAACCGTTCAAAAAATTGCATATTATTTCAATATGAAATCAAGAAAATTTGGATCTGGTAACAAGACTCATTGTGTTGTCATTAAAAACAAACGTACATTCCGTTCTCAACCAGATTATCATTCTGTCAATCAATTAATGAGACAAAGACCTGTTTTCAATAGAATTGATCAAAAGAGAGCAAAATCTGAAATCGAAAATGAAAGAAGAAAATCTTCAAGAAGAGGTGTTCCAAGTAAAGCCCATGTTCAAGAAGGTGATATCGTTGGTGAAAACGCCCCTGAAATTGCAAGTAATAACGTTGGTAGATTACTGTTAATGAAAATGGGTTGGTCTCATGGTCAAGGTTTAGGTGCTGATAACAGAGGTATTGCAGAACCTGTTGTTGCCAAAGTTAAAAAGACTAAATTGGGTATTCGTTGACATAGAAAGATTTAATATAATCATTGTTAGTATATGATATAAGAGAGAGATTCTCACAGATAGAATAAGATTGATTTTGGATCATCATTAAATTTTAAATTATATTCTAAACTTTCCTCTATATATTAATATGCTCATATTATTGTTGTTTCCCTTTCTTCTTCTTACCTTTAGACTTTGACGGAACAGGTGCTGCGTGTCCAGTAGTTTTCATATGTTGAAATAATTTATTTCTAGATGGAAAACCAGTGTTACAAGTAACACATTTTTCAGGACCTTCAGAAGGTTCAGGTGTAGGTGAATTTGTTGCAATATCTTCTTGAACTTCAGACATGCCACTATTTGGAGCTGGCGAATCTTTACGGACTCTTTTTGATTTCTTTTTATTCTTTTTGTCATTAGAATTTGCCCAATCATCATCTGAATCATTGTTAAGTGACATACCTTTTTCTATAGCAGCTGCCAATGAATCTAGTTCATCAACTTCAGGTTCTTCTTGGGTTGTAATATTGACTGATTTATTACCATATTTCATTTTCTTTTTTTCTTTCTTTGATAATTTCTTAAATACTGGAACCTCTTTTTCTGATTCAATATCTAGATCACTTTCAATAACATCATCTATTTCAATCTCAACTGGACCTTCTAATTCAAGTTCTTCTTTCACGGTTACTTCATCTTCTGAATTTTCTGAATCTTCGTCATTCAAATCGTCCAATTCCTTTTCAAGTCTCCTTAGTTCTTCATCAATATCATTCACATCATTTGTGTTATATTCAAAATCTTCATCTTCCTCAACTTCTTCTTCGTCTGCTGTATCAAAATCACTTTCATCAGAAATATCATCAATACCTAAAGTGATACCTTCTTCTTTCATTTCCCTTTTCAATTGAGCTAATGCTTTTTGATGTTTTGAACTTTTTTCATGAGTTTGAAATTGATTCTTAGTTTTAAAAAATTTATCACAAATAATACATTCAAATACTTCAAGTTCATCAGTTTCTTCTTCTTTTTCAGAATCTGAAACAAAATGTCTTTCAATTTCAGAAAATTCTAAATCATCTATATGTTGCCAATTTTGAGCTAAAAATTCACCTCTCTTTTCAGCATTTAATGCTTTATCCTTTTCTATTTGTTTCTTTAATTCTTCTTGTTGTTTCTTTCTCTTTTCTTGTTCAAATTTAGCAGCACCTTCTTTAGCTCTTGAATCTCTCTTCTTCAAAAATGTCACAAAACTTTTAACAGTTTCGTTAAATTCACGACGTGCAGCATCTCTGAATTTCTTATTCTCTTTTTCCATTGCCCTTCTTGTACGACGATCACCTGCAAAAGAATAACGATACTCATCCTTCCATGAAAATGTCTTACATGTGGCAAAATTACTCCATACTTGATAAAACTTCTTGACTTGTGTTGCATAATCTGATTTGGTATTACCAAATTTTGGATATAGTATATTAGTTGTATCTGAAAAATCATCATCTTGATATTTTGAATAACCATCTAAACCTTGTTGTCTTCCACTCAATACTTCTTCTTTAGCCAATTGATCAAATAAACGGCCTGCAACAGCATACATCCCTGATGGTGAATCATTCTTGACTGTATATAAAGATGGATCAAAATATTTCATTATTTGTTCAACTGTAGTTCCCATTACTTCAGGTTCAACATCATCAAAGTCATTGTTTCCATATACATCACCGTCATCTCTTAAGATCTGAGATTTATGGGAATCATACCATGCTCTTTCTTGTGGATCAGATAAAACTTCATAAGCTGAACGAACTTGTGCGAATTTCTTAGTTGCACCTTCAACATCATCTGGGTTTTTATCAGGATGATATATCAAAGCCATTTTTCTATAAGCCTTTTTAAGCTGTATATCAGAGGCTGTGGAGTCAACTTCCAATAGCTCATAGTAACAAGTCTTCATTGTTTGTTGATTAATGTTTAT
Source organism: Phaffomyces opuntiae (assembly GCA_003707165.2). NCBI lineage: Eukaryota > Fungi > Ascomycota > Saccharomycetes > Phaffomycetales > Phaffomycetaceae > Phaffomyces > Phaffomyces opuntiae. The sequence goes on from PPNH02000014.1 coordinate 145,529, forward strand.
TACATTTTGAGTATTAAATCTCATCGCTTAATAGTTTTCAGACTTTTACATCCAAACACCACACATTCATACAAGATTTTATGTGTCAAAGAACTCCAAATGATTATAATTGGAGCTGACTTATACTGCTTAGTAAGTGAGTCATAGCAAGACCTTGGACTCTACTCTGATTTCCTTTTAAATATTGACTGGATACCTTTTTTCTACAATCTTCTATTGACATAAGGAAGCCATAAACATGGACTTTTAGCTACTGAGATTATTATTATTGATAATCGCTATTACTCTTAAAGATAACCGAATCTTAGTTCTAACAGATTATAAATCTATTTATATCTACGAATCATGTGTTTAAACCAGTAAGATTCAATTGACTGAGACAACACATAACACCAGAAGATTTTAAATAAACACAAACATGATATGGAAACTCTGTATTCTTTCGAACCTATTCAAATTCACTCAATAAACTATAGATCGAGTCGACAATTTATTTCTCTCCATGCAAAAGATTGATCAGTTTAAATCCTTTTCCCTATCTTCAGATATGACTTCTACTAAATTGATTGCATTTGGGTCTTCAAAGCTGGCGTTCTCACCACCAAACTTCTTATTCCATTCTTTATAGAGTTTCAAATCTCTCAATCTGCATTCTGACCTTAACACTATTAGGACAAAACCACTCCAAAAGATTAAAAATGGATCAATCATATAATAGGCAACCTCACTTGAATTAAGAACACCATCCCAACCTTGGGCAAATTCAACCAATCTAAGAATACATCTCAGAACAACGAATGCCATACTGAAAACAAGACCCTTAATGAATATTCTCCAGTTGTTGTAACGAACATTCAAAGAATTGGCATCAACATCATTTGAAATTGGAGTAGGTTGCTTAATGATTTTAATATAAAATTTTATCACCACTACTAAAAAAGTTGAAAAGAAAAAAATTTGCAAACCAAATCCACACATAGCCATTATCAAACCGGTATTTCTTGTATCTCTGCTAGCCATCATACCAAATCCACCAGATTGAATCAAGAAACTGATAATATCACCACCAACAAAAAATACAGTAAGAAATCTTGTGGAAATCAACGAATAATTCTCAGCTCCTAAGAAATTTTCAATTCTATTAAAGCACATGAACATACCAGCTGTCATCAAAGAAGGAGCAATAAGTGTAAAACACTGGGATACGATAAAAACGTTCAAATCTGAACCATTATCCCTGAGAAAGATTCTCATAATGTAACCTACAATTTCAAAGAACAACCCCAGTCCAATTGGAATTAATGGCGTGGTTACCGATTTATCAGCCTTCACGTTAGCAGTTTCCTCGAAAGGATCATTATCCAGCTGTTTTAAACGATCATTTAAATCCTGATTAGGATCACGTTTACGAAACCTCCAGTAATTCAGCAATAATGCAATCAACTCCAGTGCGAAGGCAACAACAAATATAACGGCAGCAGCAACTGAGATATTGTAGTGCAGAATGTTGTAAGCTCTCGTCTCTCTCTTCACCAAAGTTAATGATTCCATCTGTGTATTCAACTCAACTCATTACGAATAAATTGTGGGATTAAAAGAGGCGAATTCAGTTTATTTATATCTTTACTCGAAGTTTTTTTACTGGGCATGAATAAAATGACGAAAATTGACGTAAACAATTAGAGTGATTTGAAGCACTGATTGAATGAATAATGTGGATCAGAGCAGTTGTCAGAATATCAATAGATTGAAGTACTGCTGGAAAGTACTGTAATTATCTCTAATTATAACGTGTATTCGGCACAATAAAAACAAATTATATATATATAAAACTATAGTTACTAAAATCATGAATAGATTGAAACTCACACAATATCGATATAGTGATCATTGATATATCTTCAGTTTATTAAATTAGTGCCTGAATTCAAAACTTCTAAATCTATCTATAATGCTCTGAAATCATGTTGATACATGAATTAAACATCCAGTGAAGTTTGAACAGTATTCTTACACTCACATAATGTCATAAATGATGGTTAATTGGATAATTCCATTCTCGTGGTTTGAATAAATATGAATGTTAGAATCTGAGAATCAAGAATCGAGAACAAGAACTATACAAGTTCTTCTTATGGGTGCGAGTGCTACACACCGTAGTAATCAGACAATAATCACTTGCTGGGGTCTATCAATGATTCAGATTCAGCTACTCAGCCTATTCAGCCCATCGCTTAGTCAGCTTTTTTTTTCTCGCTGACTAAATTTTTTTTTTCAGCTTTGTGAAAAATTTATTTTAACCAAATCAGATTCAGTTAATTTGTCATTTTATATTAATCGAATTTATTCATTCTTTCATTCAAATTTGTTAAAAACTTGCACTTCACTAATAAATTATCATTAAGTAATTAGCTGAAAGATATCGCTTATTATCAAAATGCTTCACTTAATACCGTCAAATATTGTATTGGCATTATCACTTTCAATTTATTACTTCTCTGGTGGTAGATTTTCCATTATTTTATTTATCTTAGTCATTTATAACTTATTCATCAAGAATGAATCCAATAATAATACCAATAAAGAAGTAACCACTGAACATCAACATAAACATAAAAATAACAGTGGTTGTGGTAAATTATGTACCTGTAAAGATAAAAAGAAAGAACTACCAAAGAAAAAATTATCAGATTTAAAGAAATTAAAAAGCTTTGGTCAAAAAATCACCAATAATGATGATAAAGAAATGTCAATTGACTTCACAACTGCTTTTAAAAATAATACCACTGTTGATACCACTACAAAACCAAAAGTTAAAAGAGTTCCTAAATTAATTAAAGGTAAAGGTTCTCAATCAAAATCTAAAACTCCTCCAAAATCATGGACAAAAGCTGAAACTTCATTATTAGATTCAAATATCATTATCTTTTACTCCTCGTTAACTGGATCATCTGAAAGAACAGCTAAGAAATTATTAGAAAAATTATCAAATTTAAATGAATTAAAGAATAAGCCTCAAATTTTCAATTTAGATGACGTTAATGATCTTGATGATTATTTCATTAGAGTTCCAGATTTACCAAATGTTGTTTATGCTTTAGTCTTGCCATCTTATGATGTTGATTCTCCAATTGATTTTTTCTTGGAAACTCTAGAAGACACTTATCAAGATTTCAGAGTTGATAAATATCCTTTAAAAAAATTATTAGGTTATTCAGTTATCGGGTTAGGTGATTCTGAATCATGGAGTGATAAGTTTTGTTATCAAGCTAAAAAGACTGATTATTGGTTAGGTAAATTAGGTGCAAGAAGAATTTTCCCATTAGGTGAAGTTTGTATTAAAACTGGTGGTGATGCAAAAATTGAAGAATGGTTAAACATGTACATTGATGCACTAAAGGATGATGAACCAATTCTATATGAATACATTGATTCAGATAATGAAGATGATCACAATGAAGAAGAAAGTAGCTCCAGTGATGAAACTTTGGTTGATGTTGAAGATATTGGTAAAATTGCAAAATCAGAAACTCCTAATAAATTATCAATTTCAGAAACTAAAGAGATGGTTGCTAAAAGTTCCCCAACCTATAAGAGTTTAACTAAGCAAGGTTATACTATTGTTGGTTCCCATTCAGGTGTGAAGATTTGCAGATGGACTAAATCTGCCTTAAGAGGTCGTGGTTCTTGTTATAAACTAGCTTTCTATGGTATCAAATCACATTTATGTATGGAAACAACTCCCAGTTTAGCATGTGCAAATAAATGTGTATTTTGCTGGAGACACGGCTCAAACCCGATTGGAACACATACCTGGAGATGGCAACTTGATGGTCCTGATGTCGTGTTGAATGGAGCTTTAGAAGGACATTATTCAAAAATTAAACAATTGAGAGGTGTTCCTGGTGTTGTCGCAGAAAGATTTGCTGAAGCTTTCAGAGTGCGTCATTGTGCATTATCGTTGGTTGGGGAACCAATCTTCTATCCATACATCAATGAATTTTTAACAATGTTACACGAAAAGGAAATTTCATCGTTTTTGGTTTGTAATGCTCAACATCCAGATCAATTAGAAAAGTTGGTGAAAGCTACTCAATTATATGTTTCAATCGATGCTCCTTCTAAATCAGAACTGAAAAAAATCGATAGACCTTTATTTAAAGATTTTTGGGAAAGATTAAATAGATGTTTGGATATCTTGAGAACTACCCAATCACATCAAAGAACAGTTTTTAGATTAACTTTAGTCAAAGGCTTTAATATGGGTGAAGTTGAAGGATATGCTGATATGGTTGAAAAGGCTAGACCTGCTTTAATTGAAGTTAAAGGTGCTACTTTCTGTGGTTCATCAGATGGTAATGGTAATCCATTAACAATGCAAAATATTCCATTTTATGAAGAATGTCAAAAATTTGTGATAAGTCTTACTGAAGAATTAAATAGAAGAAACTTAGGGTATGGTATTGCTGCAGAACATGCCCATTCTTGTTGTATTTTGATTGGTTCAAATCAATTTAAAATCAATGGTGAATGGCATACACATATTGATTATGAAAAATTCTTTAAATTATTGAAAAGTGGTGAAAAGTTTGATAAATTAGACTATGTTTCTAAAACACCAGATTGGGCATTATGGGGATCTGAAGCTGCTGGTTTCAATCCAGTTGATACAAGACATATTAGAAATAAAAAGAAGAAGATTTTGGAAGAGATTAATGAATCTTAGAGTGTATATCATTTTATATTCATTTACCACGTCCACTGTAGGAATAAAGAGAATATAAATATTACTAACTAGTAGTCGACACGGTCAAACCCTGTGGGAACAAAATGGAGATGGAAAATTGATGGTCCTGAGGTTATCTTGAATGGGGCATTAGAAGGACATTATTCAAAAATCAAACAATTAAGAGGTGTTCCTGGAGTTGTTGCAGAAAGATTTGCTGAAGCTTTTAGAGTACGTCATTGTGCTCTATCTTTAGTTGGAGAACCAATCTTTTATCCATACATCAATGAATTCTTATCAATGTTACATGAAAAGGAAATTTCATCATTTTTGGTGTGTAATGCTCAACATCCAGATCAATTAGAAACTTTAGGAAAAGTTACTCAATTATACGTTTCAATTGATGCTTCTTCTAAATCAGAAATGAGAAAAATTGATTTTATTCAAAGATTTTTGAGAAAGATTAAATAGATGTTTGGATATTTTAGATTCATTTAGTATTAGAAAAAAGTCCAAATATCATCACCGACCCAACAGTTATATATAAGTTTTCAATATTATCATATATGTACTGTAGCTGTACATTTAAATCTGGTATCAGTACCTATACAACCATGAAAGACGAAATAACTTGACTTAGTGAACTTATCAGAACCTTCGCTTAGTATACAATTATAAATTCTAGTGTTCTCTCCGTGTTGAGACAGAATCACGACCCTGATACTTAAACACCATCAGTTACACCATTCCTCTTTGGGTATTCTTGTTCACCAGACAGTATCAGTGAGTTCAATCGTGGAGTGTTGTAAACTACTATTTCCCAAAACCGTAATGAAGTGCATTCAGTAGTATTACGATGAACTGATTATATCAAGTCTATCATCGCTGAATCATCCTGGTTTGGATCAACAGAGAGGTCAACTGATATTACAGCATCATGTATACTTTCATTAAACTTATCAACAACATCATTCCACCAACCAATCCCGTACCCTGCTATACCAATCAGTCCTGCTGTGACAATTGAACTGCTGAATACTTCCTTGCGCAATAGTAGGGTTCGATCCAACCTTCTCTAGTCAAACGGTGGTTGCAAAGTACCCAATCCCTCCAAATCGTTACAGACCTGTGAGCTGTTAATGAAGTCATAATAATTACTTTATGTCGTGTTGATAAATGGTGAGTGGAAGTTCCCCTACTTTGCCAATCTTCCCAATGAAAAGCTTTCATATTTAAAGATCACAGAGCCAACCAAAATAAGTAATGAAAGAACGACTATAAGCTATAAGACATGTGGACTTCATATTTTCTACCAATTGTGAACCTATTTTAACCGTGATTATAAGGTAAAGGTAAAGTCAGGACTAATAACTTAGATCTGCTCCAGTATGGCACTGTTCACTAGTAGTATGGATAACTATATGTTGATTTATAGGATAAAACATCTCCATAGACAATTAGTAACTAAACATGATCGTTCATACTACATTAACTCCGGAATTCCGGGGAATCAACAATCTCATCAAAAACATTGATGGATAACAAAAAAAATGCTTATGTCTTCAGCTATGTTGAGGCTCCTCATGTTGGGAATGTCCATAGGTGAAAAAGATAATGAAGTTTGAACTTGAATAATTACTTTTCAAGCCATCCAATCTAAACAGAATTCGAAAATGGGAAAGTTCCAGGTGCTGTTTATCATGGTGGTTCAGATTTAATCAAAGTTCAATCAAAATCGAAAGTGAAGTTGTTGCAATGTGTTTGAAACTATTCAATGGACCTTTAAATTCAGTTGGTACTACTACATCAGGTGGCACTGAATCATTATTATTAGCATGTTTAAGCGCTAAAATATATGGATTAAATATAAAGACATTACACTGTTTATGAATTACGGGACTTATTAAGTTCAAAATGATGGCATTTAAGTACATTAAAAAACCCACCTGCATTACATTTAGCATTAATTAAACTAACAATTGATATAGTTGATGAATCAGTTGATGATTTGAAAAAAAATGTTGCTAAATTGATTGAAGTTGGTAGTGAAGTTGAAACTGATACTTCTGCTTTATATGGCGTGTATAAAAGATGCGTAATATTAAAAGTTAAACTGTTATTTACTTGAATATCGAAGAGTCAATCAAGTACTACAAAGTTGTTGATTCAATACCCATTTCATATTATATTACTACTTCTTTTAACTGCATAACTATCAATCCAATTTTTATGATCATTCATGTAGAACATGGAAATCTGATAGCCATAATAAAACAACTTGTGTATGTTTCGCTTCACAATATATTGTGGTACTATTTATTCCTAAAAACACATCGATGACGTCATGAATAAACACCAATTATCAGTGTAACTCAATAATTACCTTCAGATTTTGTTGATGAATCTATCTTTTTAATTACATGTAATGAGTTATCAACAGGTTTACTGTCAGGTTTCTTAGTTTTTTCATCTTCACTCCAAATTGGATAATGAATAGCTAAATATGTACCCAGAAAAGCTGGGATAATTCGTTCAATATATTTCACAGTTCTGGACATTAGTTAATAGTTAATATTTTAGTTAAAGCTTAAATGAAGTTATAAGAAAGAGAGAGAGAGAGATTTTGAAATTTATTCTACTTTATATATATAGAAGTTTGAGAAGATCTTCTCTTGAAGGCCTAATTCTTTCTCTTCTTTAGTGAATTATTGTGTCTCTACTTCTCATCTAATTGACTTTTGACGCGAAATTTACGCTTTTGGGATGACTGGAATTATTTGTATCACTTTGTGTGTTAGAGTACTAATATCTATATAGAATAACTGCTTTTAATAAACTAATAATTTGTTATATTATATATATTCAACTAATTATTACGGTTACCTATATATTATTTATTGTCGTGATGCGGTGTCGTGAGTTATAACAATAAATGTGAGACCAGTTGAGACCAGTACTTATTAGTTGAACCATCTCCATCAAGATCCCGACTGTTATCAAACCATGTCACACTTGTAATATCGTTGGAGTTTTGAGCTTAGCTAGTAACCAATCTCTTCTCCATAAAGCCACATTATACATATAGAGAAGTATCGAGAGACTAAACCCACATCTTCATTAAATCCGGTTTAATTCCGCAGAGTCAACATTAAATTTTCAAGCTCATCTCATAAACATTTTTTACTCTGGAGTCTGGAGTCACCAATGGACTCAAAACTACAGCGAATCCTTCAATGGGCAACTGAAAACGGTGCTACTATTGATCCCTCATTACAATTCAAAATCTCATCAGATCGAGGAATCTATGCAATCTATAAAGGTGAATCGTTAACAGAACCATACAATTCATCACAATTAGAGATCCCATTGAATTTAATCCTAACTAATGAGTTATCTAACAAATATTTCAATAAAGTTATAGAGACAGGGAATGTGAATAGTTCATTGAAGTTATTCTTATCCAAGCTGAAGTATGATCGTGAATGGAACGAAGAAACTGATGGTGTTAATTATCAAGAATATTTCAAGACATACGTTGATTTGTTACCTGTGACTGAACAAACTGGCTCTTGCTTCTATTGGAATGAGCATGAATTGAAGCTATTAGAGAACACTAACCTTGGTGGCTCCTTGGATTCAAAATTTGAAAGCATTGTTGATGAATGGAGAGATTCATTATCAGAATTACCAGATATTTATAAAACTGAACAATTAACAAAAGATTTAGAATTTTTGGATATTTATAAATCATTATCAAGATCTGAATTATTGGAAAGATTAATCAATGTTGAAAGTTGGACAAGTATAGGTGCATATTTGTGGTCTTGCATAATATTCACATCAAGAGCATTTCCTAATCATATCATCAATAATAAAGTCAAAGATGGTCAAGCTATTTTACTACCTGTTATTGATTTATTAAACCATGATAATAAGACTAAAATCCAATGGAATCATATCATTCGTGATGATGGAGAATTTTTCGCGTTACAAAACGTTGAATTATTACAAAATGGAGATGAAGTTTTCAATAATTATGGTGCAAAGGGTAATGAAGAATTATTAATGGGATATGGATTTGTTATTGAAGATAATAAAAATAACTCAATCGCATTAAGGGTTAAACTTCCAATTGATGTCATTAAATCAGCTAAATCAAATGGTGTTATCATTCCTAAGATTGATGATTATACATATCATTCATTTGAGAATAATGGTGTTAGAAAGAAGGATGATGAGATTAATGAAAATGAAATCAAAGATGGTTTGCTTTATTTTATTAATGAATTGAATTTAGTCCCTGACAACTTAATTTCATTATTTCAATATTTGGTATCTAAATCAAATGAATCATCAAATTCATTAAGATGTAAATTTCAAGCATTACAAAATTTGAAACAAGCATTAGAACAAAAGGAAAAACTCATAAAGAAAAAACCAGAGATCTCAAACATGGATCTAATTGATGAAACAAGATTTCAAAATTCAATGATCTATAGAAATGATCAACAAATCTTATATAAATCCTCAATCAATGAAATCAAATCAATAGAGAAAAAATTATTACATCAATATAAATCAAATGTTTTAAATCTTAAGAAATTATATAAAAAGGATGAAAGACTTCAACAATTACTTTCGACTCATTTAAACATCACTGATTATGAAACTATTGAATCTGAAGACATGATTGATGCAGTTTATTTTATATGGTTGATTCTACATGGTGAAAATCAATCTAATGATGAATCTTACAAAGCACCAACGTGGATTGTGGAAGAATATCAACGTTGTGAAGTCGATGATGTTTCAAGTGAACAATTTGAAGGATTGGAGGAATTTTTACAAACTAATTTTAAAGAATCTGGTGAATTATTGAATTTTCTAAATTCAAAGAGTTTAAGTAAAGCTAATCAAGTTTTAAATGATAATAGTTATACTAGATTGAATACAAATGAAATTATTCTAGTTGAGAAAATTGAGTTATAATTAATATATGGATTGAGATTCATGGGATATTTTACGTAGAGTGGAGATATTAAGATTAATAAGAATTTATGAATCCTGTATGGGGGTATGAACCTTGTATGGAGCGTGTATGAGAGATTAATTATACTAGGGTAATGAAAGGGTATCAAAACTGGGTGAAAGTACTGTAATTCTTTCAGTTGTTTCTTCCTCTTTTCTTGATCAAGTTTACCATCATCTTCTTAAGCTCTGGAATCTTTCTTCTTCAAGAATATTATCTTTTAACAGTGAATTTATGTCGTGCTCTCCATTGTCAAAGCAAAAAGTGGAGCAGAAGATTGGATGTATCAGAGAGTACTCAGTTTTAATGATTCAAGAAAGGAATTGTGAAGTAAACAGCATCTAGTTTACGAGATAAAACACTATTAGCCTAATTATCATAATCTGTCATTTTTTACTGGTATATTTCTTCTTGATAAATTGAACCGATTTTGCATTTAACCAGGATTTGCCTAATGTCACCACCTCGACAAGAGTCAACATGTCAATACGACGCATCAGAAACTACACAACCAAGGCTAAAGAAGCTGAAAAGGCCTTCACTGAAAGATTGAAGCAATTAGAGTCACAATACGAAGAAACAGAATCATTAAATTTCAAATCTCTAATAGATAAAGATGACAGATTATCTCAAATCCACAACGATTTAGCTCAAAAGACATACAATCATCAGAACCAGCAAGCCATCAATTACACTAAGATACCCAAATACGCAAGTAAGCAAACTGTGGAGATAGCTTCATCACAGCCATGGACTGGAACCGAATCACAATCTGATTCAACATTAAGAATGCTAGTGGATAAACACAAACCGTTAAAGAAAGATCCTAATCTGAAGAAATTAGCAAGAGCTAAAGAAACAGTGCTGGACTATACACTAGAGAAAAATAATCCTAGAGATAAAATGGATGAAGACGCCAAATTTAAAGAGATTTATCATGAGAGATTCACTCCCATTGGATCATTTGATAAGATCAAAACGATAGCAGATGCACGAATCGAGGAAGCGATGAAGAAAGGTGAGTTCAACAACATTAATCGTGGTATGAAATTGGATAATTCAATAGGGACCCATGTTGAACGTACTGAGCATCATTTGAATAATATCTTGAAAAATCAGAATATTGTCCCTCCATGGATTGAAAAGCAAGGTGGCGTGAATGCTGAGGTTGTGAATTTGAGAGATGAAATGAAAAAGAAATGGAAACATCATATTACCCATTACTATGATGTTGATTATAAAATTATGGAAAGGGAATTCCAGAAGAAATTAAAGAGTACTTTTGATCATCAAATCCATCTTGTTAATAACTCGTTGAGAACCTACAACTTACAGGCTCCTTTACATACGCAGAAGCTCTATCTGCTTATTGATAAAGAATTTCAAAGTTGCTTTGATGAAGTTGATATTGAAGCTGTGAGAGAGGAAGATAAACTGAAAAAATCGCAAAAGATAGAGAAACCAAAGATAGAAGAACTGAATAACGGATTCTCATTGATGTTTTGGAAATGGTGACGTTTCTGCGTGTAAATAAAATTGTGAATAGATTGTAAATAAAATCATTTAATAAAAAACTGAAGATTATTTATGCATTTTTGAATGAACATTAACAACAATGACTGGAGGTAAAAGTGTATGCATACCTTGCTGATGAAGACACTCAGTATATTAAAAAATTGAAAGTAAAATGATTCTCATAGACCAGGTTCAGAAAATTTAGTATGAGGAATTTCATGATAAATTATATACTAATAAGCTATGAAATGCAACGCTGAGTAAAGATTGTAACAAGAGATGTAACAATGAATGGAACAATTAACATCTAATAAACATCTAATATACGGATCAGGCTAACAAATACAATTGTGGAATAGTATGTTAATTGATTATGGGTTATTAACATATTTACTATTATTTCTATACAAATGAATATCTCAACTTCATAACTAGTTCTCATATTTGAATACTTAGTCAGAACTTAGAACTATTAATAACCAACTCAATGAACTTCTTATCAAATTTTTAAATATTCTCAACTATCATACCATATATTAGACTGAAATAATAATTTGAAGAAAAGACCCAACTATAACCATTATAAAATCAACGAGCTAATTAGAATGAAGGTGTTTACTTTTCTTTTGTTGTTAGGTTCTACTCTTGCTTCACGTATGGTTCTCACTAGAGAATATGAAGGGACCTTGTACTCAACTCTGAACCAGAAATTTAGAGATGCTGTTAAAGAGTGTAATGAATTGTTAAACTTCACAATCGGTATCGAAACTTCTTACGTCTATGGACCTGCACTAATTGATGAACAAATGAAGGAGGATGCTTATACGGGTATAGATGAAGATTACTACGATTGTGTGTCAACTCGAGTTGATAGAGCTCCAGTTGTTGTTTATGCTTCTATTGCTGATTATTATGGTGTTGATGATGAAGAGGATATTTCTGATGCTAGACTAAGAGCGAATAATTTAGATGGTTCTTCTCATCCAAGTGTGTTTGGTAAGAATAATGGTGATTCAAGTCTTTTCTAGTGATATTTCTGGAAATTGTTGGTCCATTTCAGTTGACCAAATAAACGTTATGATGAAATAGCTGTAAAAGAATTAGAATTCTTCTCGATTATTGAATAATTCATACCAGTAATGGTAGCTTCTGAAATGATGCTAGATTAGCTAGAATCTTTGCATTTTCATCATCTAATATAAATGTGGTGTAATTTTCTAATAGCTATAGAAGAATTAGCCACTTTATTAATATTGAAGCTGTGATAGAGGAAGAAAAACTGAAAAAAATTGCAAAAAATGGAGAAACCAAAAATGCAAGAACTTGATAACGGATTCTAATTTCTCGTTGAAGTTCTGGAAATGATGACACTTTTGGTGTAAATAACTGTAAATAGGTTGTAAATAGTAAATATAATAATAAACTTTTGTAATTTTGTTTGTTTACATTTTCCCAATAAAGAAAACAAAAACAAAACAGAAAAAAACTAAAAATTGTATTAACAAAAGCCACAAAAAACTTGAAGAAAGAGACTTCTGCTGGTACAGATCATGGACAGACTATCGAGGGGAAGACTAAAGGATAGACCAATGACCGTCGCAAGAACTCCACTCACAAAAATCCAGCTAAATGGGGGGAAACTTCCGAATCGTCTGTCAATATCAAAACAACCTTCATACATGGCACCAACAATATCTGCTACAAACAACATAACATCACCTAAAAGAGTCAGAAGACTGTCCAATTCAAACATATATAGAAAATCATCAACACCATTACAAATTCTAGAAGCTTCTAATGTCCCATTAAGACAGTATACCTTAAATGATTTTGAAATTGGTAGAAAATTGGGTAAAGGTAAATTTGGTAAAGTTTACTGTGTTAAGGATAAGACAACAGGATTCATTTGTGCTTTGAAAGTGATGGAGAAGAAAGAGTTGTTGGAATATAAAGTTGAAAAGCAATTCAGAAGAGAAGTTGAAATTCAATCTAATTTAAGACATGAAAATACATTAAGATTATATGGATATTTCCATGATGCTACAAGAGTTTATTTGATATTAGAATACGTTGTTCATGGTGAATTATATAAATTCTTGAAAAGAAGGAAAAGATTTGATGATATTACTGCTTCTCATTATGTTTATCAAATGGCAGAAGCTTTAGATTATTTACATTCCAAACATATAATTCATAGAGATATTAAACCTGAAAATATACTAGTTGGTTTTGATAATATTATTAAGATCAGTGATTTTGGTTGGAGTGTTCATGCCCCATCTTCTAAAAGATCAACAATGTGTGGAACTTTAGATTATTTACCACCTGAAATGGTAGAAGCCAAAGATCATGATTATAGAGTTGACGTTTGGGCTTTAGGTATATTATGTTATGAATTATTAGTTGGTCAACCACCGTTTGAAGAAGAATTTAGAGATTCCACATATAGAAGAATCGTTAAAGTTGATCTAAGAATTCCATCTTTTATAGGTAATGATGCACAGGATTTAATTAGAAATTTATTACAGTATAACCCAGAAAAAAGATTTCCTTTAGGTGAAGTTAAAAATCATCCTTGGATTAAAAGAAACATGCCATTATGGCCACAAAAGAAAACGATATGATTTGTTTAGAAAAAAAAAACTATACCATTTATTTATCTATTTACACTGTAGTTTGTTCTATTTACCTAATTCTCTCATTTATCATCTTTACCCTTTGCGAATCTTTTAATCCAATTTTTAGTCTTTTTATCAGTAATTATGAAGACTCTACCACTTTGATTCATTCTACCAGTTCTACCAACTCTATGAAGTAAATCAACTGGAGTATTTGGAGTATCATAAAGAATAACATTTCTAACCCCAAAGAAATTCAAACCTCTTGCACCAATATCAGTGGTGACTAAAATCTTTAATTTTTTATTATCCTTTGAATCAGTTTTAAAATTTTTTAAAATTTTAATGTTTGAATCTTTAATTAAATGATAATCATCTTCTTTTTTAATTTTTTCTTCAATTGAATTCAATAATCTTGGAGGATTTATAAAAATTGAAATTTTTTCACTTCTATCCTGTGGTGTATCATTACCTGTCAAACCAACAACATCATGGTTATAATTACTCTTTAATTTCCCAACTAATGGTTCAACGTCCTTTTTATTATTAACGAAAACGATACATCTTTTCTCATAATCTCTTTCAGTACCATCTGAATGAATCGCGTATAAAGCCTGTGCTAGTGCCTTGATCTTTGAACCTTGATATGGTTGGATTTCTGAATCGATTAGATGATATTTGATTGATTTGGGGGATGTGTGTAAAGTTGGAGAGATTAATAATTTTGGTTCTGTTAAAGATGGGAAGATTTTAGTAATTGCTGAATTTAATTGATTTGAAATAGTAGCTGAACATAAAATGACTCTTTGTACGTTAAACATTGATTTCATTGATTCATACGTATCTTCAATGAACGATCTGTCCATCAATGTGTCTGCTTCATCAACAATTAAGAATTTAACACTTGATAACACATGTTGTGAATTTTCTAACATTCTGATTCTTTTAATGGTGTTTAATTTACCAGGTGTTGTTATCAAAATATCAATTCTATTTTTGAAAGCTTCAACGAATTGATTATGTGTCGTTTCGAAATTCCATTTGAATGGTTTCAATTCAATTTCTTTTTCAATGTCTTTTAAATTTAAATAAACTTGATCAACTAATTCTTGAGTAGGTAATAATATAACAGATCTAATAGCTGCCCTTTTTTTAGAATTTTCCCAATCATGAACCAAAGTCTCTTGTTGTTTCAAGAAATCTAACAATGGAGTCAAATAGGCCCATGTCTTACCTGAACCTGTCTCTGCTGCAATGGTATAAATCTGTAAATTTGTATCCATTAAATGTTTTGAAATTTCATGAATTGCAACGGTTTGAATCTTTGTTGGTTTGATTTCAATCTTGTCTAAATCTTTATAATTTTCAAAATTTTGTGAATTTAACACGGTTTGGTTACTTAATTGTTTGATAGTTAAGTCTCTTATTATTGGTGAGATCTTCAATTCATTAAATGAAGTGATTTTGTTGATTAAACTCTGACTCTTGTTTAACACTTTGTTTTCAAATGATGTAAGAACAGGCAACTCGCTTTCTCTCTTCTTCTTCTGTTGTGATGATCTATTGGTATTGTATGCATTTCTGCTGTCTTCTAACGTTCTGGGTGTTCTGGAGCTTGATCTTGGTTTATTAGTTGAATCTTCATTAAAGTCTTCAGCTTTCAATGGAATTTTCCTTTTTTTAAACACTTGAAGTCTTGAGTTTTTGGCAAGTGTTTGACATGACGAAGTGAAGAGCCTCACTGATTGAGATCTGGAAGTGCTGAACATGAATAAATTCTATGTCTTAATGGAGTTGAATTTTAATTAATGGAAAAGTTTTAAAACTTTTCAGCTCATCGCTTACTTAAGCAGGATATATATGTATTGGAAGTGTTGATGGTTCCATTGGTTGGAGGTTTACAGGTGATTCCTCGGGTAAAAGTGCTAATATATACACAAGTAATCCATGAGAGTTCTCATAACTAAGAAAATCTACGTTTTAAATGATTTCTGTACTGGTTTGAGTCGAATGTGACACTTTACTTCTCCCATATAATCAAAATCCAATAAATCAGCCAAATTATAACGGAAAATTATAAAATGAAAGACATTTAAATACTAAATCACATGGTGCTAATCCACTCAACCCACCACACTCCTCCTGTTATCCCATTTCATCGCTTTATTTCACTTCTAGTCCAAATCCAGAAAACTTTCACGTGATCAAATCTGAAATTTCCAAAAATCGACGAAATTCAAACTGATTGAAAAAAATCAAATGGACAAAACAATAAAATTCAACTAAAAACACCAGAAAACTGAGATGAGTTTGAACGAATTGATCAAGAAGTTGGAAGTCTACTCCGCCGATGAAAGACACGAGGAAGTCTACGAGTCCAGCATTGAAATTTTGAAGACTTCACCTCAAGATTCAAGAGCTTTGAGATTGACTATTGTTTCTTTAATCAACCTTGATAAATATGAAAAGGCATACAAGATCTTGAATCAATACAAACCAAATGAAAAAGATCCCTTGAAATTGGAAAAATTATACGTGTTATACAAATTAGGGTTAGATAAAGAATTAGGCGTTGAATTTGATGAACTGAAAGATGATGAATTAAATAAAGGTTTATTACATCTAAAAGCACAATATTTATACAGATTAGGTTCATATGAAGATGCTTTGGAGATATACCATAGTTTAATTGATACCATTGAAGATGAAGAAGAACTTATAGATTTGAGTATTAATGAAAGAGCTATACTTGCAGATGATGGAAATACCAATAATATTAAAAAAACTCCAACTGATGAAGATTCATTTGATTTAATCTTTAATGAATCTTTAATTGAGTTGAGTTTTAAGAACTATAACAAATCATTGGAACTATTGGATTTGGCTGAAAGTAAAGTTAATGAGTTAAGTAATGAGGATGATAAAATCATTGAATTATTACCAATTTTATTACAAAGATCATACGTTTATCAAATTTTAGGAGATTTTGATAAATCTAAACAAGTTATATCACAAATCAAAACTGAAGAACTAAAATCAAATGAATTACTTAATGTTATTTACAAAAATAATTACATTTCATTATTTCAACCAAAATTCAACATCAGAGAAGCATTTTTAAATCTAAAGGAATTAAATTTACCAAATTCAATCAATTTATTAAATTCAAGATTCTCTAAAATTCAAAGATTTAAATTAGAAAAAAACCACTCAAAACTATCGTTAATCACAAATCAAAACATTAATTATAAAGATTTGAACTCATTATCATTAAAATCTTTAAAAAAATCAAATATCTCAATCAATGAATTAACTGAATCTCAACAAGCTAAAAGATCTTTAAGAAATGCATTGAAATTGAAAGATATCCCAAGCAGTTTAATCGCTACACAATTGAACGTTAATGTTGGTAATTTCGATGGTTGTGTTGAGATTTTAGAACATTTAGATGATAAAGATTTATTGATTCCTGGTATTTCAAGTTTATTATTATCATTTTATGAAGTATTAAATTCAAATAATAAAAAATTACTTCTATTTGATAAGATTTATAATCATTATAAAGAATTTAATGACTTTAATGAAAATGAATATGATTTCTTGAAAATCATATCTTTTAAATTCTTTGAATCTTCTAATTTGAAAGCTAAAGAATTATTAATAAAATTATCAAATTTTAAAAATGATGATTTAGTCTCTATTGTCCTTGGTGATAAAGACACAAATCAATTAAAACCAATTGATGAATTAACTCAAGGTTTAAACGTTGAGGAATTGATTCAAGAAGGTATTGAATTAATCTCAAAACAAGCAACAACAAGTTCGAAATCTTATAAAGTCACTAAAAAGAGAGTCCAAATTAGAAAGAAATTACCAAAGACTTATGATGCTAATAAAGAAGCTGACCCTGAAAGATGGTTACCAATGAAAGATAGAAGTTACTACAAACCTAAAAAGGGTAAAAAGAAGAACGTTATACAAACTCAAGGTGGTTCAGCAGATAATTACACTGAAGAAGATATATCTTCTAAAAAGGCATCCAATAACAAAAAGAAAGGTCGTAAATGAAATTACAAGATATAATCACTAATGTACATTTCTTTATTTTCATGATCACTAAGTAAATAAAGTATCTTCTTCTCTTAAATATTCACCAATATCAGATTGTCTATAAGCTACTATAGCATTTGGTTGTAAATTCTTTGATTCTAAAGCAGATTTAGCAGAGACACCGAATCCTAATGGGATATCTTTCATAGAGTAGACTATAACACCTGCATGTTCTGGGATATCATCAGACATTCTACCAATATGGGCCTTTAGGACATGATTACCGTATAAGAATGGCATTTCACCATTTGGTTTGATCCATACTTTATATTTAGCGTACTGTGAAAGCAAATCAACGGAGGTGACGTGTAATTTGAATTTACCAGACTTGGTGAATTTACCTAGACAGACCCCCAAGGACATCAAATTTGGTCTTGCGATTGAAGTTGCAAATTTAGCTATTTTATCTGAGACGTAATAGACTCGATCTTTCTGTAGTCTCAGGACGTGTGGATCTTCCTTGTTATCCACGAGAAACGCGATGTTTCTCCCGATGTAATTGGCGAGCTTCTCGAACACGACTTTGGTTTCTTCCTCAGTTAAAGCTCTCATCCTTGTGTCTTTTTAAGTTATTCTTTAACTATTAGTGATTTTAATATGAAGAAAAAAAAATTTTATGCGATGAGATGAAAATTTTATTTATCGAAAAGTAAAAAAAAATTCATACTAAAATTCATAAATTCAATCTTCTAATAAAAATGAGTAATGAACAGAATTTGGAGTCTTCTACAGGCGATAACGAAAGGGGCCAACACGCTGATTCAACCAAGGCAAGAAAGTCTGATTTCAGCGACAAAAAGAGCTCAAAGAAACAAAAATTTGAGAAAAAATCAGAGTGGGTATGTTTCAATAATCTATCAACCAAAGCCAATTATACTAACTGAAGCAGTGCTGAATGGAGTCTACCTAGAGAAGCAGTCACCCCTATTCTAGATGAAAATGGGGAACCAATCAAAAGACAACCAAAGAAGAAAGTCGCTGTTATGATTGGTTATTGTGGTGCAGGATATCATGGTATGCAAGTTAATCCTCCTCATAAAACCATTGAAGGTGATCTATACGAAGCAATGATTAAAGCTGGTGGTATTTCTCCTTATAATGCCGTTGATCCTAAGAAATCAGGATTCATGAGAGCTGCAAGAACTGATAAAGGTGTTCATGCTGCTGGTAATTTAATCAATTTAAAAATGATCATTGAAGATGAAGATATTTTAAAGAAGATTAATGATAACTTACCTGAAACAATCAGAGTCTGGGGGATTGAAAGAGTCAATAAGGCATTTGATTGTAGAAGAATGTGTGGGTCAAGAGTTTATGAATATTTATTACCAACTTATGTGTTTTTAGCTCCAAAACCATCATCTGCATTGGCTAAAAGAATCAAAGAACAAGAAGAATTACATCCTGGTGTCACTAGAAAAGATGAAGAAAGTGAAAAATTCTGGCAACAATATGAAGAAGAATTGAAAAAAGCTGATTTTTCACCAGAAGAATTAGAAAAAATCAATAATTTCAAACCTGTTCCACATGATGAATTTGATGAAAATGATTCAACCATTCAATTGATTAGAAAATATAAAACCATCGAAAATGATTTGAAAAGATCATTCAGAGTCTCAAATGAAAAATTAGATTTAATGCGTTCAGCAATGAATTTATACCTTGGTCATCATAATTTCCATAACTTCACCTTGGGTAAAAGTTTCAAAGATGCAAGTGCAGGTAGATACATGAAAAACATTGAAGTTGGTTCACCATTTGTCATTGATAAGACCGAATGGGTTTCAATTAAAATCCATGGTCAATCATTCATGTTACATCAAATCCGTAAAATGATTGCAATGGCTTCATTAGTCGTCAGAACCGGTTGTCCATTAGAACGTATCAATGAAGCGTTTAATTCTGAAAAGGTTAATATTCCAAAAGCTCCAGCTTTAGGCTTATTATTAGAACAACCAGTTTATGAAACTTATAATCAAAGATTGAGTGATTTTGGATACAATCAAATCGATTTCACTAAATATGCTAAAGAAATGGATGCCTTCAAAATGAAGCACATTTATGATAAGATCTACGCAGAAGAAGTTAAAGAAAACACATTCAATAGTTTCTTCAATTTCATTGATTCTTTCCAAGGTGATCATATCTTTGATTTCTTAACAGCTAAAGGTATTTCCAAATTAGATTCTTCTGAACAAAGAGAAATTGCCATCCCAACCGAGAAAAACGAACCAAAGGAAATTGTTGAATGATTCTTCAACATCACATGACTCTGTATACTAGAATAGAAACACAAATCTTCTACTTGAATCCAATTGTATCATGTAACTTAACTATGGCCCGGAACTGTCTCTAATAGCTAACAATGAATTACGAGGGTGAAAAAAAATCATCAAATTTCGACAAAAAAAAATCTTCAAAAATAAAGTAAATAAAACTGACTTGATTCCAAAGATTTGAAGTCATTATGCTCAGATTAAACGTCAGATCACTTTCGCATGCTAATCTCATTGCATCTAGAGCTTCATTCCATACTTCTTCTGCAAATTTAGCCGCCAAACCAGTAAAGGCAGTTGCTCAAGGTTTTAAAAAGGATGGTGAATTCAAGAAAGGGAAGAAAGGTAGTGGTAGTCATAAATTCTTCCATGAATTCGTGAGTACCAGTAAATACAACACCAAAGCCCCAGAGTTAGAACTTCCACAATTAAGCAACGAAACGCCATTGAATACCGTTGTCACGTATTCTGATTCACAATATCAAAGATTAGTTCAATGTGGTTCTTTTAAAAAAGATCAATTTAACGAATTATTTGCAAGACCAATAACGTTAATTAGAGATGAAACTTTATTGATCAAAGAATTCATTTCAAAATCATTGAATTCATCATCAAAGGAAAATAGAATCTGTTTGATTGGTGAAGGTGGGATCGGTAAATCTACTCTATTAGCACAATCTCAAGCTTTATTACCTGATGATTCCATCATTTTACCAATTTCATACGCTGATAAATTAGTTAATGGAACAAATGATTTCTGGTTAGATCCAAAATTACAAAGTTATACACAACCAATGTATTTACATAAATTGTTAAGAAAAATTAGAAATATCAATGGTAAAACATTATCACAATTAAAATTATCAAAGGATTATTCAATTGAAAACACTGTTAAAAGTAGACCACCTTTGAAATTCAACACAAGCACCACTTTATTACAATTAATTGAAACTAAATTATCATCAAGACAAAAAGGTGCAGCATTTGAAATTTTAATGGATGAATTATTATTACAAGATTCAATTCCTGTCTTCTTAACAATTGATAACTTCGGTGCATTACCAGCTGCATCATTAACTAAATACAGAAACGTTGAAAACAAGGCAATTTCAATTGAAGATTTACAAATCACTAAAAAGATCTTTGAATTAACAAGTGGATTAAAATCATTTAAAAAAGGTGGGATCATATTATCAACTTCATCAGATGATAAGCCATCAATAACATTGAACGCGGGGTTAGGATTAGTTGAAGCTGATTCATATGCTAGAAAATCACAATATTATCCAGAATTAAGTCAAAAATTAAATGGTGTTAAACCTTTTAAAGTTTCTAAATTATCAAAGGAAAATTGTTCTTCTTTAATTGATACTTTGATTGAAGCAAAGGCTTTTAGAGTTGATGAATTGAATTCAAATTCAAAAGAAAGTTTAGTTGATCAAAAATACGTGTTAAGTGGTAATGGTAATCCATTAGAATTATTGAAATCAATAACAATGTTTTATTAAAAAAATGTCTATATTTAAAAATATAAATCATCTCCTTGTATATAATTCAAACATTGTATAGAATAAATTATGAATAATTTTCTAATTATAAGAATCCCTCCTTGTGGTCAGTTGTAATGATTAAATTTACTTGATTTCATAGATCTAGAAGTTATAGTCAGCCAATTGTAAAGCAAGTCTTACCCATCTAACTATTTATGCTTTAGTAGCAAATACAAGTTCCAAAATTATTCTAATCTTGGTTCAATGAACTCTAAAAACTTCTGAAACATCATGAAATATATACTTTTGCACTCTCTGGTACTTCCAAATTTCTGTTCCAAATTTCTGTTCCAAATTTCTGTTCCAAATTTCTGTTCCAAATTTCTGCTCCAAATTTCTGTTCCAAATTTCTGTTCCAAATTTCTGTTCCAAATTTCTGTTCCATTTTTTGGTTCCACAAAAATTTTTGTTTATTCAAAATTAATATTTCCTGTCATTTTTTCAAATCCACAAAATCAAATTATAATCGATAAATCATGCGTCTAACCACAATTTTATTATTTGATGTAAACACTGAACAGTATACTAATTTAACATCATAAGCTGACAGAAACATAAGAACATTCCTTTCAAATGACTTGAAACTTGTACTACTTGATTTTTTTCCCATGATTTTGCGAGAAAACATGTTGAAATCGGCAATGTTTTTTTAATTTTTTGAGATATTTACCAAACTTAGACTATTTATATTCAGGCCCTCTTCTCTTCACTACCCTAACTGCTGAAAGTTGGTCTTATCACTACAAAAAGTGTTGATATTTGACGAATCGGGGAATTTTCACGGATTCTGGATTCTCGGAATCACACGACCCGAGTTACTCTTTTTTCATTTTGCATTTTGTGAATGAACTAAGCAGTTTTGTAATGTGTAATGTCCCGTGAAAGTCACATGAAAAACCTCAAAAGCTGAATGTGAAGCACTTAGTAGCTTTATAAAGTGTATAATGATGTATACTATGTGTGTTGGCTTTATTCAGAGTGCTTTGGTGAGTAAATTTATCTTTTACGTTGATTTCAATCCTGCTTATTTATGTGATGAAAATCCGATGCTTTACGTCTAATTCACAGAATAATTGTGTTCTGGTCTTTGAGACGGGTGTACCATCTTGAGTTGTACAGTGTTATACCCATAAGATTTCTGATTCAGTGATGCACTGATGCTCCTCTCAGATCTCTTAGTTTGCTAAAGTGAGTTTAAGAGATAAACTTGATTTTGTTGCTTCTCTTCATTAGATTTTCAATTTCTTTGACTTTAAAATCAGTTGGAGATAATTGTGGTTGTATTTGTATCATTGTACGATTTATTTATTAGTTCCACAATTTAGGATTATTTTTTTCTTTAAAGGATTTACTTGATGTTAGTAAAACTTAACAATATAATACAGTTTATAAAAGTATACAAAAATACAAAAAAACATCATTCAATTCTTGATTTTTTAGTGCTTGGTTCATTATCATTATCTTCATCATCATTTTCAGAATCATCTTCATAAGTTGGGATTTGTTCAAAATGTTCTCCATTATTGAATTCCGTTTGTTGTAATGGAGGGTATCCATAATCTGATGGGTTGCTTTGTAGAGGTGGTTGTTGAACTGGTGGGTAGCCATAATCTGATGAATTATTTTGTGGATGTGGTTGTTGAGAAGAAGGGCGTCCATAATTAGAATGATTTGAATTTGAAGATTGTTGTTGTTGATGTCTTTCTTTTCTTAATTTTATTCTTTCGTTTGCATTTTTTTCAATTTCTGGACTTATTTCAATTAATTCTTCTTTTGTCACTGAATCTTCAATTGATTTCAAAACTTTTTGTAAAACCGTTATGAAATTACCATCTGATTTATCATCTCTAAATCTTAATAAATTCCATTTTTGATTTTCATCTTGATTACATTCAACAATTCTTTCATCTAATGGTTCATTTAATGACTTCAGTTCTTCCCATTTCTTATCGTCAATGGTTAACTCTGCAAAATATGAATAATTACCACCACCATTATGAACGTGTAATTCCAAACCTGGTTTGACATCATAATTAGGATATTGACGATCTGGATCTCTTTCATCTAAATCTTCATCTGTGAAAATTGGAATGTTTAAATGCAATCTGAAATCAACTGTGTTTTCTTCAGATGGTTTCCATTTTAATAATGTCTCATCAGTACCAAACATATATGGAGTTTCACAGCAAGTAAAGATTAAACCATCAGAAACATGAGGTAAAGAATTCAAAGTTTCAAAGACTCTGGGTATCTTGTAAGCAGGACGCATATATTTCATTGATAGTTTGAATGGGAAATTAACACAATCATTTGCATGATGCTGTCTTAAATCAACATATGGTTTATAGAATTCCCTATCTAGATAACCTAATCTTTTATCAAGCATTTTATGTAATAAATTAGCTCCATTCATTGCCAAACAGTCAAACATCAAAAATCTTAGTTCTTTACCGCCATCGGGTTTCTTGGACACGACGATTTCTCCATCTATCAATGTTCCATTATGGAATGATCTGATATCATTAGCAAGAGGGAAATGAATATCAGGAACTCTATAAAAATTGTTTTCTCTTGTTATTAAAAAGACAGCTTCCTGACCTTCTGGATCAATGATACAGAACAACAGACAACGTAAACCATCTGATTTCTCACAAACGAAATAGTCTCTTTTCAACAATAACTCTTCAATGTGTTTCTTTTGGAAACTTACGGGTTGAGAACCAACGAACCCGAAACCTCTCTTCCCGACCAATTTAGCGACTTCCATTTGTAGATGGCGGTTGATGTCGTCCGGCATTACATCCCCGGGAATCGTTGGGACTTCTCGACCTTCAAACATGGCGGAATTCAGCTGTTTTTATACGAATTTTGTATGAAGAATTTGTTTGTTTTGATTAATTCAAAAAATTTAACTCGACAAATCTTACGTAATTCTTATGTCAGCATTTTTTCCATTTTCCATTTTTATTTCAGGAGATGAAAAACGAGAAATTGAGAAATTGAGAAAAGTTTCCAGATGAATCAAGCCAGAATTATCATGCCGGGAGGATTGAGTCGTCACAGAGGCAGCAGTGAGCAGACACACGTCAAGGCCCCACAGTCGGAGCATCCAGCTACAAGAGTCGCGGATTACGAGTTCATCAAGAAGCTGGGGCAAGGTACGTTTGGTATCGTCTACAAAGCAAAATCAAAGAAATACAACAACACTTTGGTGGCAATCAAGCACGTCTTATATCGTGTTCAGGACACTGCATTTTCAATCACATCTTTCAGAGAAATCACAGTCTTGAAGAAACTCAAGCATGACAATATTATTGAACTAGTTGATTTCATAGATGATGTTAAGAATGATTATCTAAATAGCAATATTGGAGCTAATAAACTAGCAGCATATAAGACAGACAACGTGTTCTGTATGGTGTTTCCCTATATGTCGTATGATCTAACGGGGATCTTACAAAATCCAAACATCCAATTAACTGAACCTGATAGAAAATCAATCATGTTCCAATTATTTCAAGGTATTGATTATATTCATCAAAAAGGTTATTTGCATAGAGATATAAAGGCTTCTAATATTTTAATTCATAGATCTGGACTTTTGAAGATTGGGGATTTTGGTTTGGTTAGAAAATACTTTGGTAAACCTCCAACCATAAATACTCATGGTGGTGGGGATCATCCATTAACTGAAGTTGTCATGACAAGATGGTATAGGGCCCCTGAAGTCTTGTTTGGGAACAGAAAGTATGGGACTGCTGTTGATATTTGGGGGGTCGGTTGTATATTAGGTGAATTATATGAAAAGACTCCAATTTTAACAGGTGAAACTGATATTGATCAAGGCTTGAGAATATTCAAATTATGTGGCTCTCCTAGTGAAAAGATGATCAATTATGGACGTTGGAAAACTAATAATAGCGTTCTTCAAGCTAAAATAACGGTTGAAGGTAATTTAAGTGATAGATTTAAAGAAAAATTGTCAAAAGAAGGTATTGAGTTATTGAAAGGTTTATTACAAGTTGAACCTCAATATAGATTCACTACTGCAAAGGCATTAGAACAAGCATGGTTTCATATGGATCCATTACCTTCCAAACTTGTACATACAAACTTCCCTGAATGTCATGAAGCTGATGCAATTCAATTAAATAAAGAAAAAAGATCAAAGACTCAACCAAGTCCAGGTACTTTCAATAAAAACAATAATTACAATAAAGGTAAATCAGTTCCATATAATCAACTTCCAAATGATCAGCAACAACAGATTGCTCAAAATAATGCTTTAGTTCCAGTGAAATCTAATCAACCAATCAATCAATCATCATCGCTAAATAAACCATATCCTCCAATTCCTCAAAAACCTTCATACCATCAAGCACCTTCTGGGCCACAAGCTTATCAGAATAGAAACCCAAATTACTATAATCACTCATATAATCAGCAACCAAATCAGGGTTATCCACCGCATGTCAACAATAACAATATGAACAATACTAATAATTTCAATAACCAAGTAAATTATTATCATCAAAAGAAACCAGATAATAATAACAACAATGGATTTTATCAAGGTCAAAGAGACAGACCATTCAACAACCAACCAACTAACAATTACAGAAATCCTAATAACTATTCCAATAATAATAATTCACCAATGGGAAATCAAAGATACAATCCACAGCCATATCCAAGACAGCCATTTAGAGACACTAGAACAGACAATAGACCAATCTCAAGAGATTCCACTCCAACAAAGCAACCTTACAGTGATGCCAATGCTACCTATGTTGCTCCTCATAAACGTTCCTATCCATCCAATGGAGAACAGGGAAACTCAAACGTAAGAAGAACAGAAAGAGGGCCTGGAGATTCCCATAATGAACAACCACCACCTAAAAAACCAGCTCTGGAATATTAAAAGGTGGGAAAAATTACTTAATATATAATTTTTATCTGCATTTTTTATCGTGAATAAATTCATGTCTTTACGAATCACAAATTTTGTAAATTGGAGTCGACTCTTCTCTCTTACTGTTGTGTCTCTAAAAATTATATTTTCCTTTTCTGTTTGTAAATTCGATAAAACTTTCAAAAATTTTCCATGTTTTCCATACTTGAAAAACCATCAAATCAAGCCAAAATTTGAAATTCTTCCCCAAACAATCCATCAGAATGAGCTCTCTGCCCACAAACACAGTGGATGAACCACAAGCAGCATACAGGGCTAAAAGAAGATCAGCTAAAGTAGATTACACTGAAAAAAAAGAGGATGAATTTGAGAACGATAAGAAGAGTTCTAATGGTGTGAATTCATCACCTGTAAAAGATTCATCTCCAACGAAGAAGAAAAGAAAGGGAAATCAATCCACAAACTCCTCGAAGAACAGCAACAGCACTTCAAGATCCGAATCTCCTGTTTCTATCGCAGAAATAGACATGGATCCAAATAATCCAATCCCATTCAATTTTCAACCTGATATTAAAGACTCGAATTTCTCAACCATTTTGGATCTTGAAGGTGCAATCATTAAGAACAAAATCGAGCTTATATTGAAAGACGGGACTTCTATCAAGAAGGATGATAACGTTTATATGATTTGTGAACCACCTGGTGAACCCTACTATATTGGTCGTATTATGGGTTTTGTTAATAAGGACAAACATCAAGAAAGAACTAGACATGTTAATGAACTATTTAAAGAATCTGCTAAAAATTACTCTTTTAAAGTGAATTGGTGGTATAGATCAAGAGACATATCTAAGCATTCAACTGATTCAAGATTAGTTTATGCGTCAATGCATTCAGATATTTGTCCACTTCAATCATATAGAGGTAAATGTATCGTTAAGCATAAGGATGAAATAGAGAATTTAGATGAATATAAAACTCATTCCAATCAATTTTGGTTTGATAAATTCTTTGATCGTTATATGATTAAATTTTATGATGTTTTACCAACAAGTGTATTAACAAGTTTACCAATCAATTATAGAACTGCATTAAATAAGAGATTTCAATATATTTTTTTAGAACAAGGGAAAGTCAAAGATATGTTACAACAACCTAAATCATGTGTCAAATGTCATCAATGGAGTTCTTCTAATGATTCCATTAAATGTTGTGAATGTGGTGATATTTATCATATGTTATGTTTGGATCCTCCATTACTTAAAAAACCAGCAAGAGGGTTCGCATGGTCTTGTCTTCCATGTAATAAGAAAATAGAAAGAAAGAAACTGATACAAAACAGTAATTCATTAGGTGGTAAAAAAGTTGAAGATATAAATAAATCGATAATAAGTCCAGTTTTGAAATCAAAAGAGATTTTACCAATCACTAAAAAATTACCATTATATGAAGAATTAGCAATCCAGTTCTTAGAAAAAGATAAAAATTTATCATTTCAACAAAGAAGAAACGAAGAAGAATGGATCTATAGATATTTAGGTATGCATGCCAAATTAGAAGATGCTTTAGATGTCGAAGATAGTCCATATCCAAGAGCTGCATCTCGATTAGGACCTAAAAATCAATTAACTGGTATAAATCTAGATTGGTTTGATCATCCTGTTGTTTATTATGATGATTCTGAATTAAGACCTGATTTTCAAAATAGAAATCACTCAATTCCAACTGTTGGAAGAAAAAGAAAAATTGATGGTAGAAGAAGAAAAATGAAAGATTCATTAGAAGTTGAAGATTTAGTTCCCTTGAAACTTCCTGAAGAGTATCAAAACATTGATCCTAAAGAATTCCCTGGTTGGTTACAACATCGTCCAAAGGGTTATATTGAAAGAGGTGGAGATGATGGTAAAACTGCAACTTTATTATGGAAAAATCCAACTTCATTACAAGGTAAAGAAGATATCAATGAAATTAATGAAATATTAGATAAATATGTTAAAAGTTGTGATTTTATCGCTAAAGAAATTGGTTTATTACCAACATCACCAAATTTTCAAGATGCAATAATGAAGAATTTATTTGATAAAAATTATAACATTGAAGAAGCAATGAAATTAAATAAATTAATAACTAAAACTTCATTAAAAGAACCACAATTCACACCAAAGGAAATCACAAAATTTGAAAATGGGATCAGGAAATATGGTTCTGAATTATGGCCAACTTTCAAAGAGGTTAAAACTCAACCATTTGCAATGATTGTCAGATATTATTACCTTTGGAAAAAAACACCAAATGGTCGTTTAATTTGGGGTAATTATTCAGATCGTCGTAAATTCAAATCATCATCAAAAGTCACTGTTGAAGAAAATAAAAAAGATCCAGAAAATGATATTGGTAACATTAATGACGATTCATCATATGATATGGAAAAAATCTCTAAAAAAGATGTCATTTGTAAACATTGTCATGCAA
This sequence comes from Phaffomyces opuntiae, assembly GCA_003707165.2. Taxonomy (NCBI): domain Eukaryota; kingdom Fungi; phylum Ascomycota; class Saccharomycetes; order Phaffomycetales; family Phaffomycetaceae; genus Phaffomyces; species Phaffomyces opuntiae. The sequence goes on from PPNH02000014.1 coordinate 174,737, forward strand.
AACATACAAGACAATGGCATAGATCACCTGGTCAACAATTCACTGATGATTCCAAAACGGTTCAATATGCATTATGTTTAAGATGTGCTAGATTATGGAGAAGGTATGCTGTTGTTTGGGAAGATCCTAATGAAGTTTATAAGAAAACAGGTCAAAAGGGTGGGAATGGATGGAAGAAGAAAGTTGAACAAGAATTATCAACTGATGCTGATTTAATCTTCAAAAAAAGAAGTGAAAACTCAATTAAATCAGTTACACCTGAAATTGTTATAACTAAAAGTGGTCCTGCTAAAAAATCAAATTCAACTGAACCATTAGATATAATAATTGAAGAAAAAATTGATGATAATAAGACAAATAATAATAAAAAGGATAAAAGTCCATTAGTTCAAATATTACCAAAACCAACTGAAGAAGAATCTAAAAAATCTACTAATAAAAAATCTAAATCCAAAGAAACTGAACCAGAAACTGAAACTGAACCTCAACCTCAACCTCAACCAGTTAAATTATATGTCTCTCCAATCATGAATGATTCCAATTCCACGACAACAAATGGATCTTCAAACTCCAACTCATCCACTCTTAACCTTCAAAGATCAATTAATGAACGTTATTATCAAATATCAAGACCATCATTCAATGCAAAACCCAAGTTTACAGATTATAAAACCACACCACGTACAGTTCTACCATGTCCTGAACCTGAACATGTTGATCCAATAGAGCATTGTTTAGTTTGTTTTGAAGAATCTAAAATCAATGGTGAAGATTTATTACATTGTCCAAATTGTCGTGTTATGGTCCATCCTTCATGTTATGGTATTCCTGAATTAAATTCTAAAGATGGAATTCAACAAAATTTGAAGAATTATAAATGGTTTTGTGATTTTTGTTCAAATTCAACAAATCCTATAATGATAACTCATGATATCACATGTAAATTATGTCATGGAAGCAATATTGATTATGGTGCAATGAAGAGAACGGTTGATGGTTATTGGGTCCATGTGATTTGTGCAATTTTATCAAATGGTGTTAAGTTCCAAGATATTGAAACATTACAACCAGTTACAGGTGTTAGAACTTTCAATACTTTGTCTAAAGAGGAAATGAATTGTTTACGTTGTGATGAATGTGAAAAAGAACGTGAACAATTTCGAGAACCATGGCTTTATGATTATAGACAATTAGACATTGCTGAAAAATGTTCAGTTAAATTCAGATTTGAAGAATTATCAAATGATGTAAAACCTGATATGAAATGTGTTAAGATTGGGAATTTAATAGGTAGAATTAAACCAATTTTGATTTGTACAAAGCATAAAGATGTTCCTCATTTATATCCATTTACTGAATTAGCTAAAAGATATAAACAAAGTAATAAATTATCATTGTTACAGATATACCTTGAAGATAATAAAAAATCAGAAAAATCAAACATTAATGGTGTTGCTTTAAGATATAAAGAATTAAATGAATTAATCGAATCTGTTGAATCTAATTCCAAGTCTGAATATTCTAATGTTGAAAATAACGTTGAAAATGACCAAGAGTTAACAAGATGTTCAAAATGTGGAACTTGTGAAACGTTATACTTTGTTGAAGATTTATGTTATAGTTGTCACAAATCCCAAGAAATAACAGAATCACCAGACCTTGCATCTAATGAATTAACTCTTGATGAAGATGAAGACTATGATTGTTCAAAACATGGAATTAGACTTAATCAAACGAGTTCACTTACAAAACTTCCTAAACTTTCACCATTAAATATTTTTCAACCTTGTGAATCAATAACAGGAAAGGAATCATTTGAAAAATGGAGTAATACATTCAACCCATTTAAAGATGAAGCTTTTAAAAAGAGATTCTTGGATCAACCTTACTATGTGCTTAAAAGAAGTGGTTATGCCTGTTGGTCAAATTGGTCACCTAGTGATGATGAGTGAGGATTCAATGTCGAATATGAAGACAATTGAAACGAATATATAAAACACTAATTAGGCTAACATCTGTAGTGTCCATGAGAATAGAACCATCTATCAGAATAACAATCTATATTCTTTTACACAAAGCCACAAAATCCGGGGTATTTATGAGCCGTAGAAATCTCACACAGTGTTTAAAATAAATTTCCATCAATTCTTTTACTCGCAAACACTTCAAATTTACACTCAATTGTAACAAATGTCCAGAACTGTTTTACTTACTGGAGCCTCAGGCTTCATCGCCTTACACATCATCGACACTTTACTCTCAAAAGGTTACACCGTCATCGGTACTGTCAGATCTCAATCCAAAGCTGATAAAATCACTGAACAATTCAAAGAATTATACCCACAAGGTAAATTATCATTCGAAATCGTTCCTGACATTTCTCCGGCTGATGCCTTTGATCAAGCTTTAATCAACCATCCTGAAATCACCGGTGTCTTACACACTGCCTCCCCATTCAGTTATGGTCTTGATAAATCACTCGAAGATGCTTATTTAATTCCAGCTACTCATGGTACCAAAAACATCCTTGAAGCCATCGTTAAATTCGCCCCACAAGTGAAACAAGTCGTTGTCACTTCATCATTTGCTGCCATTGTCAATCCTGATAAAGCTGGTGATAAGGCATTCGTTCATACTGAAGAAACTTGGAATCCAATCACTTGGGATCAAGTTATTGGAACTAATGAACATACAGCTTATAGAGCATCTAAGAAATTAGCTGAAAAAGTCGCTAGAGAATTCGTTGTTTCCAATGATGTTAATTTCACTTTAACAACAGTGAATCCTCCTTTTGTCTTTGGACCTCAAAAGTTCACTGATTCATTATCAAATCCAACTTTGAACACTTCTGCTGAAATTGTTAATGGTTTATTATCTACTCCAGTCACCCAAACTGAGTTAGTTGAACAACCAAATGGAGTTGCTGTTGATGTTAGAGATGTTGCATTGTTACATGTCTTACCATTAGAGAATGAAGAATTAGCAGGTAAGAGATTATTCCCAGCTAATGGTACTTTCAATGGTCAATTCTTATTAAACATTATCCATAAAGAATTCCCTGAATTGGATGGTAAAGTTGGTAAGGGTGATCCAACTGCTGATGCTTTATCAGCTGCCATTGAAAAGGGTTTCTACTATGATAATTCTAATACTTTCAAATGGACTGGTATTAAAGAATGGATTCCATTAGAAAAAACCATTAAGGATTCAGTTGGTCAAATTTTGGACTACAAGAAATAATTGATTCAAATTATGGCTCAATGTTGCTATGTTTGATGGTATATAATTATATGTACCCACTCTTTAGAGCATTTTCAATTCTATCTATTTCATCTAAAGAAGTAGCATTCTTAAGATCTTTCTTCAATGATTCTCGTTCCTCGTCAGTTAATTTCTGTAGGACTCTTTCCACTTGCTGTGTTGCCTTATCTTTATCCTGAGTCTTGATTGTATAGGATTGTAATAAAGATTGAGCTAATGGTGATGGCTCTTCAAAAGTCCCAAACAGTTCAACACTTTCAATTCTCTCTTGCTTCTTGATCTTGTTGAAATCCAAGACACTCAACTGTGGAAGCAGCCAGATGACAAACAGTCTATAATGATCCAAAGTGGTGATGCCATTGTTCAATAAATATAAACTGTGTAATTGATTGAAAGATCTCAATGGTAAAAGATCATTAAAAGAGTTCAAATTGTTAGAAATCAACGATAACGACTCCAATTGCGGAATGAACTGCGCCAGATCGTGCTGAATGTTGCTGATTCTGTTATTGGCAGCCAACACACATCTCAACTTGAGCAACAGTGGGAAATTGCCCAATATTCTGAGATCGTTGTCTGTTAAGTCCAAAACTTCATGGATGTCTCCCACAACGTCGAGATACTCCAGCAGGGGCAACTCCAGAGACCTTAGACTGAAGACTCTGTCGCCGTTTGTGTTGATTGTGGAGGAAAATGACTGGATCGAGTTCTGTGTGAGTCTCATTTGGATTATTTGATGCTCTTTATATATTCGATTTAAGTCTAACGGAATAATTTTTCACGTTAATCATAAAATGCGCTTAATTAGTTCAAGATTGTTATATAAAAAAAAATTCTTCAATGTTTCGTTTCATTCCCACTAAGAAACTCCCCAATCCACCACCGTCATGTCTCCAGTGAACTACTCGCTTTATTTGGTCACAGACTCTTCACTCGTGCCAAAAACCCGCACTTTCTTATCTCAAATCCAGACTGCTTTGGACAATGGAGTCACAATGGTCCAATTAAGAGAGAAGGACCTCTCCACCAAAGATTTCATCAACAGAGCCAAACAAGTCCATGAACTGACAAAGAAGAAGAATGTTCCTCTTTTAATCAACGATCGTGTTGATGTTGCTCTTGCTATTGATGCTGAAGGTGTCCATGTGGGGCAAGATGACATGGATATTGCAACGGTTCGTCAATTGATTGGACCAGGTAAGATCGTTGGTTTGAGTGTCAGTAATCCAGATGAGGCTCGTAATGCCATCAATGATAAACAATATTTGGATTATGTTGGAATTGGTGCAGTTTTCAGCACAAACACAAAGGCTTTGAAGAAGAAACCTTGTGGTTTTAGTGGTGTTCGTGATATTCTCAAAGTCTTACACGAGGAAGGTGGTGATGATATTCAGACTGTTGCTATTGGTGGGATCAATCGTACTAATGCCTCTGAAGTTTTCTATACTGCTTCTATTCCTGGTAAATCATTAGATGGTATTGCTGTTGTCTCTGCAATTATGGCTTCTGAGGAAGTTGCAAATGATACTGTTGAATTACAACATATTTCATATGATCCTGAAGTGTTTCCTACCAGTCCATGTTTCAAATTAAGACCTGATTCAGATCGAATCAAGAATGTTAATTCATATAAACCATTAACTCATCAAATCACAAATAACGTCGTTAAGAATTTCAGTGCTAATGTTACTTTAAGTGTTGGTGGTTCTCCAATAATGTCTGATTCCATTGCTGATTTTGAAGCATTATCAAACCTTGATAATTCTGCATTGTTGATAAATGCAGGAACTGTCAGTTCTACTGAAAGTTTCAATGTTTTCTCAAAAGCAATAACTGCTTATAACCTCAATTTTAAACCAATTGTATTTGATCCAGTTGGCGCAGGTGCCTCAGAGTTCAGAAAATCATTCACTAGAGGGATCTTAGATGCTGGGTTCATCAGTGTTATCAAGGGTAATCAAGCTGAGATTTTAACATTAGCAGGAATTGATGTTCAAATGGAAGGTGTTGATAGTAATGAAAACTATCCAATTGATTCATTAATTCAAAATGCTAAAAAATTAGCATTATCAACAAGATCAATTGTGGTTATCACTGGTAAAGATGATATCATAATTGAAGGAAATGTCACTGGATTAAGAAGAATCCCTGAATTCGTTAAACAAAGAGTATTGATTTTAAAAGGTGGACATCCATTAATGGGTAAAATTACAGGATCTGGTTGTTCTTTAGGTTCAGTGATTGCTTCATTTGCAGGTGCCAATAGATTTGACTTATTTTCTGCCGTTATTACTGCTGTTGCGTTATATAAACATGCTGGTGGTATTGCTGGTGAATTAAATCAAAGTAAAGGACCTGGTTCTTTCATGGTTTCATTCATTGATGAATTATATAAGGCAAGTCAAGAAAATAAACCAGAATCTTGGAATATTGAATATGAAGAGAGATAAATTACAAGTGTATATCAATTAATGATTCTTCATTTCCATAATATATACATTTTATTCTTTTTGATTATCTCTTTATTCTAATTAGTGTATGATAAATTAGATCTTTGACTTGCTGATTTATTTGGATTTTCTTCATATTCTCTCTTTGCAGCAGCAAGAATCTCATCTTCTTGTTCTTTAGTAAATCTATTAACGATATCATTTGGTGAAGCGAATTGAAATTTACCTAATCCAAAATCTCTATCTGACATTTTTGAAAGAATATATAATTGCATTCTAACATATTTAACAGCTGCTTCTAAATGAACAAAATCTACTTCTGGTCTAGCATTAAATAAATTTCTCCATAACGCAGTTGCTAAAGTTGCATCATCACTTGCAAAACCTTCATCATATGAACAAACTAACCCTCTTAATTGAGAGTTATAATCTTTTAAATATTGATCTGAAATCCTAGATGAATTAACGTTCATCTCATCATGTAGTCTTAATTCCATATCTCTGAAGAATCTATCAATTAACTTCTGTTGATAATTTCTACCATATTTAAATGGTAATGCTCTCATTCTAACGGATAAAATCCACGTATGTAATGCAGTTATTTGAAACCATTGTGAGAAAGTTCTTGGTAATTTTAATCCATCATAGAAAAACTGTGCTGTTTCACTTAATTCTTCATTCTCAAATTGTAATCCTTGACTCTTACAAATACCATAATAATGAGATCCGGCAATTGGTCCTGCTCTAATTCTATCCATGTCTAATCTTAATGTAGAAACGACAAATTCACCAATATTTTGAGCAATACTCGAGATTTCATACCCTTCTTTTTCATATTTGGAGTTGGATAACAATGGTCTTTTCTTCTTTGGTATAACTGGGGCTTTGTTTTCAGGTAACTGTATATGAATCATTGATGAGTATGCAATTTGTGAAGCTGATACTTGATCGATTTTAGTGATGTTTTTAATGTCTTTTGCAGTGGTCACGAAGGATTTGTGTCTTATCTGGGATAAGTTCCCTAGCTGTCTTTGCAGTTTGAATGAGTTGGCTGATATTCTCAACATTTTTTATCGATGTTTTTGATATTTAATTCTGTCAGCTAAATTTTTCATATTTTTTATTTACAAGAATTTTTATTTTTTATTTTTTTTTCTTTTTTTAATGTGCCTCGAACTGGCCAATCAAAAGAGCGGATATCATAATTATTTAAAGAGTAAGTAGTAAATGCTACAATAACTTTACAACTATCTCATATAATACAATATTTATTGTTGTTCAACGTCTTCCCTTTCTGGTCTTTTCTTTAGGTTTAATCTTTGGACCTTCATAATGCGAATGTCCAATTTTCTCAATTGCACTTTGATTAATCCAATTTAAACATCTTTGTAATTCATTATCATTTCTAATTGTTGCTAATTGTTCTTTAGAAGTTTCAACTAATTCTTTCTTCTCTTCATGTTCTCTCAATTTACGTTTCTTTAATTCTCTTTTAGCTATTCTTGATGAAGGTTTTGATCTATCTCTTTTAGCTTGTCTTTCATCAATTCTTTTTCTTAATTCTAATTCCTTTTCATGACGTTCTTGTTCCAATTTTTCTGCTTGTGCAATTGATTTTCTTGTTCTTCTAGCATCACTTGGTTCAACTTCTATCTGTTCAGATGTTAAATTTTCTAATTCTATCATATCGGAATCTCCTTCAGATAATGTTTCATTTTCACTTCCTTCACTTTCTTCTTCTTCTTCTTCTTCCTCCTTCTCAGAATCTGTAATGACTGTATTATTTATAATTTCAATTAATTTTGTTTCCTCATCAGAAATAGAATCTAATTTCAATGCTTTTCTTCTTGAATTAATACTTGAAGTTAACTGATCTTTTAAACTTTGTAATTCTTTCAATAATTTAGATTCTCTTTCACCCCATTGATTCAACCATTTAATTAAAGTTTCAATTTGTTCAACTTTATCATAATATCTCCAATCTGCAAATGTTAACAAAGGATCTGGTTTTTCTTCAATGATTTTTCTTTGACATGGCTTGATTCCTGATGCAAATGCGCCATGTTCATCAACTAATAAATGACCATCAGCTGAATTAATGGTTGATTTTAAGGAATCAAATTTGATATCAAATAATTTTTCTGAATTTTCAATGAATTTTAATGGTAATGGTAACTCTGATAAATTTTTTGATTCTTCATCTTTTTCATCCTTCATTTCAACATCTTCATCTTTCTTTATCTCCATGTCTTGAACTTCTTGATCTTCATCTTCTTTAGTCTCTTCTTTTTTCACTTCTTCTTCCTCTTCTATTGCTTCTTCTTCTTCACTTAATTTTTCCCATTCTTTCACCAATAAACTTTCCAATTTTAAACCATATTTCAAATCATCTTCAGAAGGACCTTGAACCCATAATCTACCCATTAAATATGTCTCTTGTAAAAATTCTCCAACATCTTCGTCATCTTCATCTTCAACATCGTCTTCTTCATCTTCATCTTCATCATCAACACTTTTACCTTTACCACCAAGATTTGGTAACCCATTATTTTCAAACCACCAATATCTATTAAACATTCTATCTTTACCAATATATTTTACCCTTTGAATATCTAATTCAGAAATTCTTTTTTCAAGTGATCTTCTATCTAATCTTAAAACTTCAGCTAATCTTAATTTAACGGTTCTAGCAGCTAAAAGTTTTGAATATTCTTCATTGGTTTTAGCAACGTTCAATTCTTCTTCAGTTGGTTCAAGAGTAAGACCAGCTCTACGTCTTTTTCTATTTGTAGTAGATTGAGCTTCAGTTGATTGTTCAGTAACATTGGTATTACCAAGAAGTTCACGGCATTCTTTATCAATATCTTGAGCTTTTTCATAAATGGCTTTATATTCTCTGATTTTATCCAATCTTTCTCTTCTTAATAGAGTTGATTCTTCCATGCATTTATCTAAATGATTTCTGATTAATGGTGTATTGACGACTAAAGAACATAAAATGTTTAGAGTTTTAATTCTTAATTTTATTGATAAATTATGGAAAAAGTTATATTGTAAGTTACCTGGTGATACACTAGAATCTAATGGAGCTAAAGTATCAAAAATTTCTGCAATTGTGGATTTTAATGATTTAATATCTCTAATTTCATCTAAAACACCTAATAAGATGATTTGGAAACTTCCATCTTTGAAAGAATGAGCTTTCAATCTTTCAGTCCAAGCAGTGTTTCTATAGGTTAGATATTCATCTACTCTGTTTGTATCTTCTTCTTCTTCCTCTTCCTCTTTTTCATCGTTTTCATCTTCTTGTTTAACTTCTTTCTTCTCATCTTCTTGTTTAACTTCTTTCTTTTGATTTTCATCTGTTGTACCATTCTCCATCTTAACAACACCGTTACCATTACCATTTTCAATTGGAGCAGAATTATTGTCTTCTTTGATTTCTTCACTGATAACATCGATTTCTTCGTCTTCATCTTCATCGTCATCAAAATCTTCCGGGATAGGAACAGTAACAGATTTACCATCAGGTGCTAAAAATGCAGATAAAACAGCACAAAAAACTTCATCAATTAAAGAACATCTCTTTTTGGAAGAGTCCCATTTTAATGCAGTTAAAAAATCATCAAATGTGAATGTGTCTAAAATCAAAGGAATTCTATAAATATTTAAAAATGTCCATACTTCGAGTGCTTCTTGAACGACATTGCCTAGTTCCTTGATTTTTTCAGGTATTGGTCTTTTGATGGTTGTTTCTAACGATAAATCTAGATCTTCTTGAACTGTACGTTTTGGTGGGGCAGGTAATTTAGGAGGTTCAATTTTACCTTTTGTAGAATTTGGTTTTCTGCCAGGTGTACCTTTTTCTTCTTTGGATTTTTTGGTGGACTCTTTTGGACGTATCGAAACAGCTTGAGGTTTTGATGGTTTGACTTTTACTTTCTCTTTGAAATGAGCTAACTCTTGAGGTAATTCAGTTGGAATTCTATATTTTTCTGCATATTTTTGTTTAACAATCCATGGAGCACCTAATTTGGGAGATCTTGTAACAGATAATTTGATGAAAGTTTTGACAAACCATTTGGTGAAATTGTTTCTATCTCTTGTTATTTGACTTTCATCAACAACTACCTCTGCTTGATTATCAACTCTTGAAACTCTATATTGACAATATGCTGGTCTTAATACGTTATCAGCACCCATCACAGCATTAAACTTGGCCTTTTCTCTAATAATACATCTAGCTTTGAAATCACTTTTGTAATCATTCAGTCTAATCATAACAGTCTCACCTGGGTAATAATCATTTTTGAAAGTTGAATAAACATGATCAACTAATTGATCAATTCTTGGAACAGTACAGAATTGTACATGTCTTAATAGAGGTTCTTTTAAATTTTCAGGGAATTTCTCTTCGACTATTCTCATTTCTTTCATTTCAGAATCATAAGCTTCAAAGAATGTTAAACATGAATTACCAGTAATTTCACAAACGAATTTTTTGGTATTATAATAGTCCATTCTTGCAAGATATTCATCATAAGTTAAGTACCATTCTCTAGTGTATGGAATGTACCATGTTTTTATGTTAGTGTCCACTGGAAGGGCAGGTGGTTCGGGGAACGCCACTGGTTTTCTTTTAAATAAGACCTGAAAAGATAATGTTGTTAATAATAGGATCAAAACGCGTGTTGGAGATTAAATCACACTTACCATATTGATAGATCGAAATTTTCAATAGAAATTTGTGTCTTGTATGGATCTGAATATGAACCAAAATTATCTGACTAAATAACTGGCGATTGTTCAATATTTGAAATCTTAAAGAATAAGTAAACTGTTTTATTCAATTCTGTGTTTTAAATTTTTTGATTTTTTTTCTTCCATTCAAAAATTGAAGTTTATGCTCTTTTGGACCCTCGGAAATTGCACTATCGGATTATGTAATCAGGTCGGATATTAATTAAGCCACATGCATCAGCCATGTACATTCCCAAATGGGTTATTTCTGTAGAGAGAACTGAGTCCGGGTTACATTTAGAAGAAACCACGCAAATAAAATAAGTGAAAAGTTTTCTTTTTACTCTTTTATATATTCTAATCAGACGTTATATTACTCTTTATTCTATAGCTACTATAGTGTTCTTTTTTCTTAAGTTTATCCTTCAAAGTTAACTTACGTGTCTTCACAAAGGTTATGAGATATTATTGAAACATACTAAGTTATTCTTTATTTAATTATCATTATTAGTGTGCTTCTTCCATTCCTT
>PPNH02000015.1:0-185597 GCA_003707165.2 Phaffomyces opuntiae
TGTAGGGTTTGTTCAATTACGTCAGTATTCGTTTCACTAACCATAATGTATTCAGTTGATTTTCTATACAAAATATACATCTTCAACTAAGGAATCAACTCCTTATATAGTTTTCATATGGTGGCTGTTGTAAACCTTGCAGGGTTTGTTCAATTACGTCAGTATTCGTTTCACTAACCATAATGTATTCAGTTTATTTTCTATACAAAATATACATCTCTTCAACTAAGGAATCAACTCCTTATATAGTTTTCCTATGGTGGCTGTGTACTCTTAACAGCATGACCATTAATCACTCTAGAATCTTCTTTTCCATTCAGATTCTTTTTCTTTATTTCTTCTAGAACTTTCTAGCAAAGTCCTCATTTTTCTAGAACCTTCGACCACCTTTTCCTTCGGCATGTCCGGCGGTCTTTATCAATGATCTTCTAAATCATATCATTACAACATTATCAGGTTTGATTCTGATGGTGATTGTGCCCCTGATGCTTCTGATGAACTTCATTCTGTTAAGCTGACGTTACTCTAAATGAATTTTCTGCTGATGGTTGTGATATTGCGGTTCCATTTACTTGGTGCATTTTTAACCTATGAATAAGTTTATTTCATTGATCACAGATAGTTGTTTGTTATTACTTTCTTTTGAAATATTAGGTTATACCTAGTGTTTGTTGTTATATAAGAATGATGTCTATATTTTTACCTATTAGTTTGTGTATATCATCATATAAGTGAAGAGTGTTTCAACGTTGATTATATTGAGAGTTTTATGGTTCTTTAACCGTTTCCAGTTTATCTCACTTCAATTAATTCTGTTTTTGACAACAATTTCAATGAAGCTGCTTTTTTAGACAAAAGTACTTGTTGTCAAGGATGCTATGTTGCCTCATGTACTCAGTATTAATTAAATATACATCGTTAGTTTCTCTTTACATTATTCAACAGTTTGAATCGGTATTCTAAAATGTCTTTTTGATGAAATAGTTTTTTCGGGCGCAGGTTTCCATTGGCAACAATCTAGTGGCGCTACCTACTATGTTCCAAATATCTTTCAAATTTTTTCATCTACTATTGCCATTTTTCAAACTTTCATTTTTTATTTCGACTGTGAGTTTAATTTGACTTGTTTTCAATTCAAAACCAAGCCAACCTGTTTGTAGAGGATTTTGACCGATAATTTGGATGGTTTTTTTTTTGAATGTCGGTCCAATCTTTGAAGTTGGCAGTTTGTGAACTTTGATTAGTGTCTTCTAACTACGACCATACCTACTGAATTAAGATCAGGTTTAGCTTCTTTATTGGTTTTTGTTAACAAGGTTTTCTATCACCATTGTGATATCTCGGTTTTACCTAGATTCACTGAATAGATATTCGGTAATAATCGCTACTCGGTATGTTAGTATAAATACAGAATAAGTTAATTCATAACATTCATAACTTATTCTTTTAGTTTTTATATAATTATCTATTCTTTATTCTTTATCATTATTATTATACTACAGTGTACTTCTATCGTACTTTAATTAAGAGAGAGCTTGCCTCATTGGTTGGACTAAATGACTAGATTAGGTTTGTGCAATTCATTTTTTGACAACTTTTATTTTCAATAGTGTTTGATAGTATCTTGTTATTATCAAATAGAAGTCATTTTAAGATGATCGACTCAGTTCGTTTTGGTATTCATTTTTTGGTAGTATCAAAACATTTTTTGTTAGTATCAAGTCTAGAATTTTGATTCAAAAGTATTTTTATTTTGGTGTCTTCATAAATCATTCTAATCAGTGATTCATAGGGCTAAGCACAAGATATCGGGCACTTCATGTTCTATTTAAATTATAATTGCGTTCTATTCTGTTGTTGAATTTTGTTTCCAAATGGTTCCTGGTTATTCTTTCTCCTGAAATTAAATAACATCAACGGTAATTACTCTATTTTACATTTTGTTTTGTATTTATGATTATTTACATGGTACTACAATGTCCATCATCATACTGTGGTGCTAGAGTCATTATCGCAGGTGTTCTTAATGGATTTTATTTTGTCGTTTTTATTAAAATTTATCCAATCAGTGATATTAACTCTAATATCGATGTAACTGAAGAGTTATTTAGAGGCTTTTGATAGGTTTCAAGTTATTTTAGAGGTTGTTAATTACAGTTCTACTTTAATTCTTTATCAGGGGCAATTACTCTTCCAAATTTGCTTCAAATCAACTAATCATACCCAATTAGATTATTAAATGTATACCTTTATATGAATATCTACTGAATTTAATTTGCATAGTTATCTTCATACGATCTTAAAGTTGTTTCACTTTTCAAAAAAATGTATCAAATATGCATTTTGTACCATTTTTGGCTCTATAAAGGCATTGTAGATCTTCAAACTCTGATTTTATATATGATTGCCAATGCTTTAGTGTAGATTCTTAATTAATTGTGTAAGTTTCTACATTTTGCAAAATTAGTTTAGTTACTTTTAATGTCAGAGACATACCCAAACAGATTCTAGGGTATGTATTTTCTACTCAATATCGGAGAGGAGGATAACTAAAGCAACTGATCCTTAATTGGTCTTTGTTTTATCTTTCTAAATCTCAGCGGCTAAAAGTTGAACTCAATGAATTTGAATACTCTCAGGAACAGAATAAACATTTTCAGATTTTAGATTACCAATGATGAATTGGTATCGAAACTGAGTCATAAAGTATAAAGAAATAACGATCTGCAGTAACCTGAACTGGAAATCTAAATTTTCAAATTGTAGTATAAGTGTAAACACAAAGACAAAACTCAAAAAATTGAAAATGGCAGAAAAAATTTATTTCATCACCGGTGCTAGTCGTGTTATTGTCTTTGCATTAGTTTGAAGTTTATCATTTATGGTCAATACAATCATTGCAACAGTAGAGTAAGAACTTATGAAACTGCAACTGTATTGAAAGAATTATCTTATTTCCATTCAAATGCTCATATTGTTTAATGGGCGCTTCATCTTAGTTTTCAGTTGATGATCATCTTAGTTTTCAGTTGATGATTTAGACTCAAAAGGCATTGCTAAAGATGGTATCGATATCTATGCTTCGAATGCTGGCTTTGCAAAAATTGACGCATATGTTCCAATTTTACAAACGAACAGAGACATCTCGAACAAGTATCATAATACTAAAACTCTTGGGGGTATTTTCGTCTTGTAATACTTAACTAAAAAAGACACTAGAACGACCTCCTTCACTTCAAGCTCTTCAGGTAAATTGAATCAACTCTTTCCGTTTTCCTGTTCTGCTATGGTAAATTCAAAGGAGCCATTCTGTTCTTACTTTATCATCTGAATTGAAAAGTGAAGGATTTACTGCTATTTCATCCAATCCTGGCTTTGGTGGAATTGATTCATTGAATGGATTATATGATGAATTGAATAAACTTAGAAGCTTAAAGAGTACTACAACATCACTAAAGGAAAGTGTTGTAACATTAGCTGAACTCATAAATTCAAAGGGTATTAAAGATTCTGGTAAAAGAGACAATTATGATGGTACTATTCTTAAATATTAGATCTCTAGTTTAGGAGTAATTTTGTTGTTTTTAGTAAATTTTGTATTGGAAGTTCTAATTGTAAGTGATTACTTTGCTTGAAAATTATTTCGAGCAGCATTTTCTAGACTGTTTTGTTAACCCGAATACTTATTACTATTCAATGATACTGAAGATCACTTCCGTTGATTGAAACTTAACTTCTAAATTAATTTCAACCTGTAAGACTGATTCGAGCGGTACTATCAAATCAGTGTATCTTATATTTGAGACTCACTTTCATATTATCTGACCCTGAATATCAAATTGGCCATCAGAATTTAGTAGTATCTGGGCGTGGAATCTATCAAAACTCCATCGTTTGAAGAAGTGTGACTTTAATTCAAAAACAAGTCAACTATATAGATGTGTAAGGGCTCATTAGTGTTTGTATCAATTAAACCTTATATTTGTCAGTTAGAAGTTACATTCAACATTGGCATTATCAAAGGTTATAAATATCCAGTACTCACAGATACATTAACTGAAATTTAACCATATTAACTAAATTTCCGTATCTGTATTATTGTCGCGATATTAATTGAGCATGGATTTGTTTGTAGCCCAGAAGAAATAAACAAAATTACGCGTTAATTTTATAGTATTCAAAGGTAAAGGATATTTAACATCTTTAGATTTACAGCAAACATGCCTTCTTTGCGAGATTTAGCCATTGTGCTGATACTAGGGAATTATATTGTTGCTTCTGCTTTGTATCTCGACTCAATTGATCCCTAACCTATAGGTATTTTACTTGAAAGAATTGTTTCAGAAGGTGAAAGACATTATCTTTTAGGACAATATGGTCTTGATGATCCTCACAATCTAGAAACTGCTTTTCAGAGATTGATGCAACAACCACATGATAGAAACTACTTCATGTTGATAATCGGGGTTACTCCATTTGTTTTCGAAGATATTCTACTATCAGCTTATGCAAGAGAGTTTCAAAGTAATGCTCCAAGATTGGGAGATAAATTACTAGATGCAAGAACTTCATTAGGTTTAACACTTCATTATTTAAGAACATCAGCTGATGATTATACTGTAGGCATTCTGTTTGGGATGACTGAATCCTCTGTGTCAAGATACGTTGAAAATGGTCTTAAGATCTTTTCAAAGGTATTACAAGAAGATTTAAAGTCTTACACCAGAATCAGTTTAAGATCGAAAGATCTTTATGCTGATAGCCAGCTTGTATCTGATGTCTATGATAGAATTAGAGGTTGTGTAGGCTTAATGGATTTCGTCTTAAAATCGAGAAACTAATAGATCCTATGGAAGTTCGTGCCCACCAAAGTGGTTATACTAAAAGTTTTTGCATAGTCAATCTTATCTGTGTCTCCCCAGCAGGAGATATCATTGTATGTATCTTAAATCACCATGGCAAGAATGCGGAGTCTCAATTAGCTAGAATTTTAGAGCCTCAATTCAGAGATTCATTTTTATCTGTTGATCCATCATTTTATTTAATTGGTAACATGACCTTTAGTAGCACTGAAGGTGTGTGTACACAGTACGATTGTTCTGGGGAGGAGGAGCAACGTAAGCAGCTAGTAAGCGCACGTCAATCCATAGAATGGGTTATAGGGTCAATACAGAAAGGGTCTTCAAGAATTACTACTCCACTTCCATTTGAAAACGTAGAAAAAAGAAAAAACATACTCATTTGTACAATTAGACTTCATAAGATCAGAGTCTCAGTTATGGGTAACGATCAAGTTAAGAGAACGTAATTAAATGGTGAATTAGATCCTGATATGGACAAGATTTATAAATTTACTTTTGCTGGTAATGAAAGATGGCCAAGTTCATCAATGTTTCACACCTAAATACTAAAACATTAATATATATTATACCTATTTATTCGCACCCGTAACAAAAACACACACCAAAGGGAACGTAATTGAAACTCTCACTCTCTTGTTATCAAAAATAATGAAGTGATACCAATATTCGAATCCAATTAATGAGTGAGATTACAAAGATTATCACACAAACTTAACAGGTTAGTATTAAATCAATCAGTCATCATCATCATCATCATCACTTTCATATTCATTAACTAAAGATATTGGTTTTTGAGTTTCTTGTTTTTTCAAAAGACTTAAATAGTTTAACGAATTTTTATTAAAAGTCTTTGTATTGTTATTGTTATTGTTATTTATTTCATTAGATGTAACACTTCCAATACTTTCTGTTTTGTTAATGCCTTGATTTTCTTTATTGTCATCTTTATTATATTCAATTAAAGCTATTTCATGACTCTTAACCGAGCCATCATTATCTTTAATCACTTTCTTATCATCCACATTACTAAGATCATTATTTGATTCAATAAGTTTATCAGATTTTAATTTCTTATTCAATAAACCACGTATCACCGATTCATTATATTCTTCTAGTTCTCTTTTCTTCAATTTTTGAGCAACTGGATTAGGATCTTCATTTGCCCATTTGATCACTAATACATTATCATCACCATCATTTAAAGATTGTCCCATCATTGCCTCTTTGGCGAATTGGGCATTATGTTCATTCTTATATGAAATGAATGCACAATTTTTATTATTGATTAAATTAATTTTTTTGATTTTACCAAATGATTTAAATTTCAGATTTAGTTGATCTTGTGTATGTTTATCGATTTTCAAACCACCTATGTATAATGTTGTGTTGATATTGTTAAATGAACCGATACCATTCATGTCATCTCTATAGTCACTGAACTTTTCACGACCAAAACAATCTATTGAAATTGGGAAAACATCGAAATCTTGAGGAATTCGATGTAAGTATTCACATTTTTTACCTCTTATACACATCCCTTTGGCAAAATAAATACAGAAAAATTGCTGTGTTGTAGATTTGGATTTATCAGCATTGGTATATCCTGAATCTTTCTCAACATTTAGTTGATATTTGGATTTGATTAATGATGGGCTTGATGAAGCGCCACCAGACCATTTGTTATACCATATATTGAACACTGTCCCAGCTTGTGGGGGTAGGGTTTCTTCAAAATCATCTGGGTTAGCCTGAACCCTAGCTGGTTTTGTGAGACTCATGATCTTATTGGTAATTTAGTAGATTCTTTAATTTTTGTATGTGTCAATTTTTTATTTTCAAATTGCTAGGGCCAGATGGAAATTCAGTACATGATAGAGAGATTCGAGAACAAGTTTCGATTCATACAAATGATTAAATAAAGCTATATACATTTTAAACTATTTAAAAATCCAAACAAAAAAAACTCATTAATACATTAATAAATAAACTTTTAACCTTCCTTGTAACCTCTCCTAATCTATTCATTTTTTTCGTTAATTTTATCGAAATTAATTTCATCCAAAATTTCTTTGGCACCTAATTCAATTAAATTCAAAGCTAATAATTCACCAATTTTACTTGCTTGATTCTTATAATCTATTTCATTATTATCAAAGTCAATTTTGCGGGTGATTTCATTTTCAACATGTTTTGAACCATCAATTGAAATGACAATACTTTTCAAATTTAATTCATTTGTTGATTCATTGAATTTAGATTCAACACCAATTGGTACTGAACAACCACCTTCTAAAGTTCTTAACAATGCACGTTCTGCGAGACAACAAACGGTTGCATTTTTATCTTCGATGGATTTAAGGATAGATTTCATTATTAAATCATTTGATCTAATTTCAATACCTAAAGCACCTTGTCCGACAGCATGATACATTATTGATGAATCTAATCTTTGTGTGATTCTGTGATCTAAGTTCAATCTTGTTAAACCGGCAGTGGCTAA
This sequence comes from Phaffomyces opuntiae, assembly GCA_003707165.2. Taxonomy (NCBI): domain Eukaryota; kingdom Fungi; phylum Ascomycota; class Saccharomycetes; order Phaffomycetales; family Phaffomycetaceae; genus Phaffomyces; species Phaffomyces opuntiae. Next base: position 7,363 of record PPNH02000015.1, read on the forward strand.
GATTATACATTCAAATGGGGTAGTTGGATCATCTAATTTGGAGATTCTTGTCTGTAAATTACCTCTAATACTTTGAAAAATTAAATTTGGATAGTTTTTCTTCAATTGGGCAGATCTTCTAACTGATGAAGTACCAACAATGGAACCATTTGGTAATTCTGCTAAAGATTTATATTTGGAATATGAAGCCATTAAAACGGCATCTGATGGATCTTCTCTTTTTATGATACAACCTAATTCAAATTCTTCAGGTAAGTTGGTTGGCATATCTTTTAAAGAATGAACAATAAGATCTAATTGATTATAGTCACCTAAATCCTGTAATAATAAAATTTCTAATTCTTTTGTCCATAAAGATTTCCCACCAAATGAATATAAAGGTTTGTTTTGAACTTGATCACCTAAAGTGGTTAAAGCTAAAATTGGTAAAGAGATCATTGGAAATTGATCTTTTATTTGTTGTTTAATGATTCTTGATTGAGCAATTGCCAATTTAGATTTTCTACCACCAATAAATATTTCATTTGGGATATATGGTAAATCTAAAGATTTTGATAAGTTTATCGAACGATTTAATTGATCATCTGAGATATTAGTAGATGCCTGATCATCTTCAAATATGATTGAGTCAGAAGTTGAAGAGCTGTTGGAGTTTGTTGAAGAGGAAGAGGGAGAAATACTTCTTCTTGTGGATGATGATGTATTGTTTAACGGCATTGTTCTGTAGGTGTTTGAAGGGTTAAAGAATTGCGTATTTTGGTCCATTGAAGAGAGCATTGTGTAGTAGTAAAGAGTGGAAAGTGGGGTGCAGTGTAGGTATGTGATGAGTGGATAAGAAGGAGTAAAGATATTAGGATGAAGATGATTAAAGATTTAAATGTTAAAAGAAAATAAAAAATTCTCTCAAGTTTTTTTTATAAAATCAAAGAAAATATCCCGAGTGGAAATTTTACCTTAAAAAAGAAATTTTTTATCAAATTGACGAATAAAAATTGATTATTTTGTAATAAGCATAAAAATTGGGTGGATTACATAATGCTGATATAAGCAGAGACAACCGGGGGGTTTCATTGACGACGAGAGATTGGGCAAGCAGCGGGGGTAAGAGTGTATGTTGTGGTGCATTGGAGAGTGGTGTATGTGGCGATGGCGTTTTCCGTAGCCTCTTTTACCCATGTCAATGGTTATTTAGCTCTTTCTTATGGCACAATTTAAGCTTATATTTTCAAAAAATGTTTACGCAAAGATTACGTAACATACATCGGTTGTCAATTGAACGCCTTCTGATTGGCTGAGAATATATGCGCTAGTTGATTATGTCAGCATTTTCCAATCATTTTCCACTCGTACGTTTTGTCTTCAATTCTCGATCGCTGATTCGTGAGTTGTGATTCTTTGATATTTAGTCGTCAAGTGTCTGAATCATTGGCTTGCCATCAGAGACTAGATTCTAGATTCGCTATATTGAGTGTTCTACTAAACGGTTTGGTATTCTGGTATTCTTGTTTCTGTTCTCGATCGAATAATTCAACGGTGGTGACTTGTGAGTACATGGTATGGAAAGAGCAATCATTAGATCCGGCTACTGTAAACCGGTAATTATTGAAGAGGAGGATATCATGTTTATGATATTATTGTATGTGCAAGCTCAGCGTGGTAATCGCTACTAGTTAGAGTAATAAGTACGATACTAATTAATTGTTAGCATTGTTAGCATTGTTAGTTGTCCTAGCGCTTAGATTATGTAACGATTTTGTGTATCAGGTATCACATTATTTTTTTCCATTTGAACACCTTATTGATCTAAAATACGAATACACCAACCCCAACAATGCTCATAAAACACAACGACAATAACACAGTCAGCTACAGATACAATAACTACACCACAACCAAATTACTGATATCAATTCCAATAATAATATCAGCAATTTCTTATTTGTTAATAAAGCTTTTGAATTCACCTTTATTAATAAATCAGTCAATCCTAGACAAATCCATAACATCAATCATTATATCACTAACGTCATTCCACTTCATCTCAAATCTACACATGTTCAAGTATCAATCTATATTAATGATAAATAAAATAGGGATTCAAATTTCTTCAAATTCAATCATCTCACCATTTGATCTAAGCTTATCAACTCAATTAATCCCATTCAACAAAATCCACAACGTTATAATAAACGAATCATTCTATGGTTTGCGAATCATCTTCACTATTTCTTTGATACTGAACAATTTTGATAAATTTAATAAGAAATTGGTTCTAATCTTTCCAGGTTCAAATTTGAAATTGAACGAATTAAAATTGATTAGAAAAGACATCAAGAAATTTCTATGACTTTCTTTTATACAAATACACAAAGAAAGAGCTTCCCATCGCATCCACACCATCAATGTAGCTCATATTCAGCCATCGTTTAGTACTGTTCAATGTTTTATAGTTAAGAAGTCGAGAGAAAAAATATTATGTAATAAACACCTACATAAAAAAAATTTTATAAACAGATCACAGTTACAATAACAAAAACAAACAACAAAATTTATTCCACATTATAAATGAGTTTAATCAATAAAAGTGGTGTGAGATTTGCCCCTAAATCAAGTCAACGTCGCACAGCTTTAGTCATCCCACAAACTGCCCCTCCAACGAGTTCAATAAATAAAGAACTGAAAAACCAAGATGCACAAGATAGAGAAACTATCAATTCTGATATAAGTGACGATGAAAATGAAACTCCAACACCAGTAAAACAACAAGCTGAAAAAGTAAGAAGAAGATCAAGTGTTGCTCAACCACACGAAACAAAACAGAGAAGATTATCAACGTTGAGTTCAAGAATAGATTTTTTGGGTAGAAAAAAATCGATCATTCCAATTGATAAAGAATCAACTCCATTAGTTATAAAAGATATTAGATCAAATAGTAGTACTGGTAGTGCTAATAAAAGAGCCAAAAGATCAGAGCATAAAATTAATATCTTAACTCCTCCTTCATCACAAGTCTTGAAACCTGTGACAACAATAACTTTCAAAAAATCATTTAGTGAAGACAAAAGTGAAACTGATACAGATGGTGATTTATCAAAATCAAAAGGGAAAGAAGTTATTACTGATGCAACTCCTGCTCCAAATGCAACGATCAGTAATGATACTGGTGCCACCTTACCTACTCCGGAATCTACTCAAGTGACAGATTTTTCAAAAGATGTAAATAAAGTTGAGGTAAATGAGGAAATTGAGGATGGAGGTGAAGCAAAAGAAGAAGATGGAATTGAGGATGAAAATGAAGAGGATGAAGATGGAGATGAATACAAAAATGAAAATAATGATAACGATAATGAAACGAAAAGGAAGGTAAAGAAACAAAATTACAAAAAATCTGATGAAGATGTCAAATCATACCTGATTTATGATGAAGCAACTCAGAAAATAAGACAAAATACACCTAATGACACTCTAGACCAGGAACTACCAGCAGATTTCAAACTGAAAAACGTACAAGAAATATCCAAAATTAACTCCCTAACTGATTCAAAATTAACTGAAAATTTAACATTTGAAGAAACTTCATTTACAATGGCTGATTTATGTAAATTTTCTTTACCAGTTGGTAAAGTGTCAACAAATTTCCAATTAGCAAAAGAAGCAAGTAAATCAAGAAGATTAAAAAAGGCAGATGAAAGAAGATTGAGACAATTAGCTAAAAAAGAAAGAAAACCACTTGAAAGTTATTATGAAACAGAAGAAGAAGAAGTTAAAAAAATCAAACCTGAAGATTTATTGAATGATGAAGCTTCTGAAAACGTTAACACCAATAAACAAACAGTTCAATTGAAAATTGGCCAAGATGGTAATATTATAGTCGATGAAGAATCTAGATTAGTTGATAGACATGCAAACGTTGAATTTTCTTCGTTGGAAAGACAAGAAGAGAACCCATTTGAAAATTTGGTCCATTCAGGAACTTATGGTAAGCGTACTGCTTCTGATAAATGGGATAATAATGAACTATATCTTCTATATCAAGGTTTATATCAATGGGGTACTGATTTTAGTTTAATTGCACAAACATTCCCATATAGAACAAGAAAGCAAATTAAATGTAAATTTTTGCTAGAAGAAAAGAAAAATCCATATTTAGTTGAATTAACACTTTCAAGAAAGATCAAAATAAGTGATTTATCTATTGATGAATACATTGCGAGTGCGAATAAACCAATTAATGAATTGATCGAATTTAATGAAAAGATTAAGTCTTTACAAGAGGAACATGAATTGAACTTGAAAGAATTGACAATCGCTAAAGAAAAGGCCAAAGAAGAAGATTTGTTGAAACAGAAGATAAATGAAGAAATGATTAAGAATAACTGGAATAAACCAAAATCAAGAAAGGAAAGAGCTATTGAGTTACAAAGACATGAAATTGTGTTAGGTTCCATTGATGATATTAAGAAGCAAAGAGAAGATGAAGCCGAAGTGAAGGTATGAAGGTATGGGGGTATGAGGGTATATATTGCTTTTAGAGATGGCGTACTGGATTGTGCTTGTAGTGAGAATATTGTAGTTAGTTGAATATCGGTGTATCATACTCTGTGCTCAGTGCTGTATGTGTGGCAGTACAAACGTTTCGGGTGGCCAAACCAGGAAATAAAAATTTTGAGAAATTTAATGAATTACTGTTAGAAACAAAAGCATCTAGACAGTAAAACTGTTCAGCTTTACAATCCATACTTTTCTAACCAACTCAGTATACTCAACTACAGGTATACAAATACACCGCTATCAGTCACTATTCCCGTATAACTTTCATATTTATCAGTACTTATTCATTCCTTTCCTAATAAAAAGAACCCCCATATTCAAACAACAATACAAGTCATCAACTATCAAAAATAAATCATTATATACATCATGGCTTCCGATAAATTAAGACAATTATCCTCTTTGAAGACAGAACTAGAAGAAAATGCTACGGGGGCTATATATCAAGTAATCAAAGAATTCAATGCAAGATTAGAGGATGAATTAAATTTAAAAATAGGTGATAAAATCGAAGTCATTTCTGATGATAAAGAATATAACGATGGTTGGTATATGGGCAAATCCTTATCAACAGGTTCAGTGGGGCTATATCCTAAAAGTTTCACCAGATTGATTCCAAATTTATCAAGACCTTCCTTATTAAGATCAAGATCAAGAAGAATTTCAAGTCCTACTACTTCAGTGGCTACTAACTCCCCAATTCCCTTGAAAAGTCCAATGTTAACACCAAATTCAAACAAAGTCTCTAAAATTGAGTATCAAACTCCACCTTCAAACACTTATAATGATGATAATGATAACATTAATAATGCATTATCCGATATTGATAAGGCTTTAGAAGAATTGAAGAATGATAGCAAACATCAGGATGATTCAAGATTTGATGACTCAAACACCTCTCTGGAATCTTTAAATCCTGAATTAGTGGAAACTTGGACCTCTGAGCAAGTCACTTCATATTTTAAATATTTAGGTTTTGATAATAATTCATCGGAACAATTCTCAAAACATAAGATCACAGGTAACATTTTATTAGAATTGGAATTGACATACTTAAAGGAATTGGATATATCTTCATTTGGTACAAGATTTGAAATTTTTAAAGAAATTGAGGCATTGAAAGATTTAGTTCAAAATTCCCAATTAAAAAATACTACAAATACTTCAATTCAAAACCATACTTTTGATGAAAAGGATGAGATTTCTGACAGAGAATTATCCTCAAACTCACTGCTATTAGCTGCCCCTGAACTACACAAACAAACAGCTCCATTAGGTTTGAATAAGAAAACTGAAAATGATAACATTCAAACGAAGTTACCATCAAGATCAAACAATAAATCAAATATTCCACCAACTTCTCAATTACCAAAACTCCCAAATACTAGTCCAAACGTTAGTGAACAATTTTTATCACCAAGAAGAGCTCCACAACCACCATCTTATCCAAGTCCAATTCAATTACATAATCCACTTAGTGCACAAAATACACCAATTGCAAATAGAAGAAACTCTTATTATGAAAGTGTTGGACATTCAAGAAAACCTTCATATGATATAAATCCAAGTTTCCAATTCAAGAATAATCATTCGAGAAGATCTTCTTATGATTTACATTCAAGGAACAATAGTAAGTCTATGATTCCTAATCTTAAGAGTGCTTCAGTTGCTGATTTACTAGACAATCATGATAATAATCGTCCTGCTTCAAGTATTTATATGGATTCAACTACTCATTCTAGACATTCGAGTGTTAACTTAAGATCAAACAATTATAATCATTCAAGAAATGCTTCAGATGTGAGTGGAATTTCTACAAAGGAAGACAAGAAACATCGTCGTCATTCTTCAGTTTTTTCATTTTTATCAAATAGTGAATCAAATAACAATAACAATAATAATAATAGAAGTCCTGATGGTAAGAGAAACTCGTTTTTATTTAGTAACTTCAAAAGTCCAAATTCAAGAAGAAATTCAATGATTCAATCAAATAATGAGAAATTACCAACTTTGGATCCAAAAATGTATACACCAACCTCATATGATAACGATAAAAATCGTTCAGTGTCTGCTAAAGATAGAGTTGCTTCCTCAAAATCAACACCAAATGAGCTTGAAGATGATCCATCGTCACCAAAGAGATCAGTTTCATCTGATCTTTTTAAGAACAAAACTTTAAGATCAATTTCATCTTCAACAACTTTGAAAAAAAATGTTAACAACAAAAAATCAACTTCTGCATTTATGGAAGGTATTAGAAATACGACAATCAATGAATCAATTAAAAGCTCCGATTATTCAGGTTGGATGAATAAAAAAAGTGGTATCGCTGTTGGTGTTTGGAAACAAAGATATTTTGTATTACATGGCACAAGACTATCTTATTTTACTTCATTAAATGATAAAAGAGAACGTGGTTTGATAGATATAACTTCTCATAAAGTATTACCAGCTAAAGATGATGATAAATTTGTTTCATTATATGCGGCAACTACAGGTCATGGTAAATTTTGTTTCAAATTAATTCCACCTGCTCCAGGTTCTAAAAAAGGTTTAACTTTCACTCAACCAAAGATTCACTATTTTGCAGTTGAAACAAAAGAAGAAATGAGAAGTTGGATGGGTGCTTTGATCAAAGCAACTATTGATATCGATGAATCAATTCCAGTGTTAAGTTCTTGTGCAACACCAACCGTCTCTTTACAAAAAGCACAATCTTTATTGGCTCAAGCAAGAGAAATGGCCAAAAAGAGAGAAGATTTAAGGAATTTGGAAAAACCTGATGTTTCAACAAACTCATCAGTCTCACCAGATACTGCGTCTTATGACTCTTCAAATTTACCAATCAGTAATCATACCAATATAATTCAACAATCTTCACCAAATACAACAATTAACACAACAGATAATTTGAAAACTCCATATTTGGAATCTCCTTCAAATGGGTTTAACTCTCCTTATGAAATTGCATCAAACACTTTTGTCACTCCAAAATCAAACAATTCACAAAATTTAACTAATGATTATGAAGAATTCAAGCCAAAACCATATAGTTCTACAGTTAGAAGTCCAAGTCAAAGAATCACTAGCAATCCTGCTGCAACAGCTGCAGCTGCATTATCATTATCGGCTAGTTATTCAGAAAAGCACAAATCTTTAGATAACAGAATATAACTAATGAACTATCAAATCTAATATCAAATAAGAGAACTATCAAAATGAAAAAAACCCCAAAAATTAGATTTTCCTTTCTTTTCACTTAATTTAATAAAATTTTTATCATATATTTATGTACATCATATCAAGATTGTAGACCTAGTACAGTACAGTAGATGATAGGAACACATTACAATTATCTTTTTTCTTGGATTTCTAACTACAACTTTCTTAGCTTCAGTGTGGGACAAAAATAAATCATAAGAAATACAAGTATACTATAACTACTACCACTAGAGTCTAGATCAGTTTCAAATACTAGAGTCTAGTAGTTATTCCATCTACTAATTTTTTTTCAACTGAAACCTTTACTGTTTTCTGTTTTTCAATTGGAGACAGCAAAAAACCATAAAGCTTTCTGTTTTCTGTCCACCCTAAAATATGCTCAAAAAGTATTCAGTATGGTAACAGAAAGAGATATTTCATAATAGATAAAAAGGCGATGAATCCGCCATTATTTTCTTTAATTGAATCTTAGAGTAATTCAATTCAAACTTTTCAAATTTTTTACACACACAAATATGACTGATTGTGAATCAAAGACCTACATTCCTAATTTTAGCACTTATAAACCTAAAAATCCTTCCAAACTTTGTCAATCTTTCACTATAGATGACATCGAGAGTGATGAAGAAGAATATGCTCAAGCTACTGAAATAGTCAAAGAAAGTCCTACAGTGAAGAAAGTTTTAGAAGATGTTGAATATGAAGATCTTTTAAGATGTTTTAATGTTATGCTTAATGGTACTTCTTTTGCGAAAGTTTATAATGATGAGAAACATGTGAGAAGGATCATTAAAGGGAGTCCTTTCAAGAATTATGATAAGATCATTGGTCATCTTTATGATGATTTAAAAGCAGATCCATGTGGGTTTAGATTTCCAATATTTCATTCCAATACATTTTTAGAATGGAAACAAACTAAAGCTAAAATCTTAAAACTTGTGGAATTATTCAATTTAGATGCTTTATTTACTTGCGATTTGAACACATATCATGAAATTTTTAGTGACACAGTGACATATCAAGCAATTGATCATCTTTTATGTTATTTTATACTTTCATTAGTTCATTTCAAGATATTTAAAAATGATCATGAAGAACTTAGATTTTTCAATAGATTGTCACATTCTGCATCAAAAGCATTAGATTGTATGAACTTTATCAATAAGAAAGTCCAAGCTGGTTTAAAAGAAGAAAAAAAAACTCAATATGGTAGAAAACAAATCATCAATAGATTCTACATTAAGACAAGAGAAGAAGATGCATTATTTGCAAAAGAAGTCAAATATCAAGATTCTTTATTCAAAGATGATACTGTTAGACTTTATGAGAATTTCGATGGGGAGTTATTAGCTAGAAAACATGAGGACTTATCGTTTGATTTTCTTGAAATTAAATTACTTCAAGTTAGAGAAGTTATTGAAGAGAAACATTTATCACATTCAGATGAATTATTGGAAGCTTACAGAAATCTATCCTTCCGTTCAGATGCTCAAACGATATAAAATAGTTCATAAAATACAAGTAATTCTAATAATATTATTGTAAATGGTATTATAAGTAATTGATAAATCATATTCTTAGGCTCTTAAATTGATTGGGCATCTCAATGTTAACAGACAGCCGTTGCTTAACGGCTTCATTGATATTATATAACAGTTTATCAATTTGTTCAATTAACAAATAATCATCAGTATTAATCCTTACGAAATTTAATAAAGTTTTCAATTTTTCACCATATCCTCTTGGTATTAACTCAATATCATTCATAACTAGATCATTAATCAACACAACTGAACTTCTCTTCATTATAATATCACTCTCTAATCCAAGGATCCCTATTGAACAATCAATTGAATCTTTAACGAATTTAAGCAATCCGATAGCGTTAATTCTTAAAGATTCACCCAATATTGACATTGATGACATTCTTAATTTATTATCAATTTCAAAGTTATTAATTTGTTTGATTGTATTATCTATTAGTTCATCGATTGATTCATTTGATGTTAAAAGTTCATTTTTACGTTGAATGTAATTTAATAGGACTTCACCAATTTTTAACCTATCATCAATTGAATTTTTATTTCCTTGATTATTGAAATAATAATCCATCAAGCTTCTTAATGTTTCTGGTTCATTTGATTCTAATAATTCATTTAATGATTTAATAACGTTCAAATAAATGAATGGTTCAGTGTCGTGTAATTGTAATAAATGTAATTCAATAACATTTTCAATTGATAAGACATTCGACTTTTTTTTAATCAATTGACGTAAAAGATATAAACCGTGAGCTCTTATTGGAACTAATGGATCATTCATGTTATTTAATGCTTTTTCTAATAATTCTCTATCTTTCGTTTCCTCATCATTAGTGTTTTCAATTTTGACATCATTATTTGCTAATGTTTCTTTGATTCTTAAACTCAATGATACACAATATTTATTGGATGGACAATTTGATAGTAATTTTGATATATCAAGTAATGTTTCTTCATGTTTTGATTTTAAAGTTGTTGGGTTAGTTTCTGATATTATTGCAGATAATAATTCTAATAAGACATTTAAATTATCGGAATCTTCAGCTTCATATTCTTCTTCATCTGAATCCTCATCATCTGAATCAACTTGTTCAGATTTTTTATCTTTAGTCAATAAATCAGTTTCTTTGTTTTGAGTTTTGACAATTAGGATATTTTTGATCATTAGTAACACATTTTCAGGTTTTTCCAATAAAGAATCCTTGAAAACTTCATTCAACTTTTCTAATAATTTTAGATCAATAAGGATCAAGAATGGATTTTCTTCATTTAATGAAGTGGCTTTAACATTGTTTTGTAAAATCCATCTGTTAAAAATAATCAAGAATTGTTCCCTTATTAATTCTTTATCATCTATTTCTTTTAATAATGAGATCAATGATTCAATTGACGTTTCAATATCATTCAAGAATTCCAAGTTTGAATAATCTTTATTCATAATGACCGATTTGGTTTTTTGAATACTTGTTAAATTATTTTCAATAGTTGTAACAAAAACTAATTCATCATTAATTTGAAATCTAACAAGGTTCAAAATGATATCTTTCATAAAATCATCATTTTTAGTTATCTTGAAAAAAGACGTGAATACTTTCAGAACAATATTAAAATAATCTAATTTTGATTTCTTTAAATAGTTTAAAAAACTCCATAAATTTAAAAAAATTGGATGAAATAATTCATTTAAAAACTCACTCGATGATTCTTTTGTCAATGATATCAAAACGTTAATAGAGTCATTTAATTCCTTTTCAGAGACAACTGTTTCATTATCTTCAACAACAGGATTCAGCTTCTTCCAAGTCAATCTGAATAGAAAATCATGGATGATTTTTTTATTTAATTGATAAACCCTTTGAATGAAATTCAAAACAACAGATAATAAAATTGGTCTATCGATAAAAACTAAAATCTCATATATTTGACTGAAAACTTTTTTAAAATATTCAATTTTAGTTATAGATTTAGGGACAGCTAATAAGACCTTATTAACGTTATTGAATTTTTCAATATTAATATCTTCATCATCTCTAATCCCCACAATAAAATCAATAAGACTAATAACACCATTTGATCTATTCATTGTTAAGGACGATAACCGGTAAGTCAAAAAGGCTTTATATTTTGGATTTGTTGTGGATTGTAATAATAAGGTATATATAGAGTATAAGTTATAAGTATCTGATTGATTTTCAAAAAACTGGTACTTTGTAATTAAATCTGAATCTTGAATTGAGTGGATTAACACTATTAAACAAGTGAAAACATCAATTAAGCCAGCCCCTTTAACTAACAATTCTTTAAGATCATCATTTTCAAGGAATAATTGCTCGAAATTGGTTATAATTTTTAGTAATAGTTCATTATTTTTAGCATTTCTAATTTTCTTGAATTGAAATAGCTTTGATTTATCATTGAATGATTTTAACCTTCTTTCATTTAATTTTATACCTATATCAACGGGCAATAATGGGTAAATCAATTGAATGATAATAAAATTAATCAAATCATTAAAATATTTTAAATCATGTAGTGAAATGGTTAATAAATTTGATTTTTCTTGATCTGATTCATTTGATCTTTTCACAATAGCAGCTAGCTTTTGGATTTCGAAAATATATTCAAAAGATTTATCAATCAATGAATCAATTTTATGCAAAGAATCATCTGATTCAATTGAATTATCTGATTTGAAATATATTTGATTTAAAGCATCTTGATCGATATCTTCATTAATTTCAAGGAAAGAAGCAAGTTTTTCGAATATTAAATCTAGATCATTCTTATGAAGTTTATTAGGAACATTTAACCCTTTTCTCTTGGGTATTTCCTCCATTAACCTAGAGATATATAGCCTAAATTCAAAGAGAAAGTGTGAGTACTAAATCAAATTATTCATCACAAAACTGAATTCCGAGATCCAAGAGCCCCGGTTTTCCCCTAAATCAAAACATCGAAATGTGATGAATTAAACCCATTTCCACAACAATCAACAGCCGCAAGTTAAGCAGAATGGCCTCAATTGGGAACGATGTCAAAGATGGGTTTGATAAGACTAAAGACTGGGCCAATCACAATATTGAATTCCTCGGTGATTTGCAACTTTTCTACAAACAACGGGCCTTAATTGAAAAAGAATACTCCAATTCATTGAAGAAATTATCAAATGAATTCATCAAGAAGAAATCTTTGAAATCTACTTTGGTTTCAGTCGGTGAGAATCCATCAATCACTCCAGGTTCTTTAGAATCGTCTACCTTGACTACATGGAACTCTATCTTAACCAATCTTGAAAAGAAGTCAAGTTTACACTCGAATTTCAGTAATGAAATCAATTTTAAAATAGTTAATCAATTACTTTCATTACAAAACAATTCAACGAATCTATTGAACTCAATTAATGAATTAAATGAAAATCAAGTGTCTAATCATCAAGAAATCAATAAATCAGTGGAATCTGCTAAAAAAAACTATGATGAATCTTGTAAATCTATAGAATCAGTAAGATTAAAAGATGAAAAAAGTGGTAAAACATCATCTAAATATAATGATAAATTAGTCAAGATGAATATCAATAAGAACAATTATCTTATTAAAATCAATGTTGCTAATAAATTAAAGGATAAATTCTATTATCAAGACATACCTGAACTATTAGATTTATTACAAGATTTAAATGAATTCAAAACTAAAAGATTAAATGAATTATTAATTCAATCTAACAATCTAGAAATTGCAACCAATAATAAATCAAATGAATTATTAACTTCCAATATTGAAATCATTTCAAATAATGAAATTTCATTAGATACAAAAATGTTCATTAAACATAATTCAAATTCAAATAATTGGAATCATCCTCAAGACTTCTATTACATTCCATCTCCAATATGGCATGACGATGATCAACTAATCACTGCACAGAATGAGTTGAATGAATTAAAGAAAAATTTACTCAGTGCTAAATCAAACATAAATAAACACAATGATAGTATTGAATCAAGAAAGGAAGAATTGACCAGTTTATTGAATAAGAGACAAACCATTAAAACAGGAGATACTGAAGTTGATTTTAGTGTCTTAATGAATTATTGTAAATCTTTATCTTCTTATTTATCAATGGATAATAAAAAAGTTCTAAACCAAATTGAAATCGAAACAATCGAAAACAATGTTGATTTATCAAAAGATTTAGCACTTGACGGTTTATCAATTCAAAAGAAAAAAAAAGGGATCTTATCTAAATTTGGATTTAAAAAACCAGAAACTGAACTAATCAACGATAATGAATCAATAATCACACAAGAATCTCAAATTTCTTCAAGAACAACAAACACAAATGGTGGTGGAAATGGAAGTGGTTTCATGTCTTCTATATTAAGAACAAAGTCCGTTAATAAATCAGATGGTATTGGGTCAGGTGTTGCGCTTTATCAATATATCGCACAAGGTGATGATGAAGTGTCAATTGAACCAAATGATTCATTCCAAATCGTTAAATTAGATGATGGATCAGGTTGGACAACTATTAACAATAGTGGAGATGTTGGATTAGTTCCGACCTCATACATTCAAGTCTCTACTCCTGTCAAGAAAAAAGGACCAGACGTTAAACCAAGAAAGAATGTATCAAATACAGCTAAAAATGATAAATTCTGTTTAGTTAAATTTGACTATGAACAGGAAGAAGAAGGTGAATTAAGTATCAGTGAAGGAGATAGAATAAAAGTTTTAAAAGGGGATGATGATGGATGGACTTTGGGTTTGAATGAATCTACTGGTGAAAGTGGTTTATTCCCAACTTCATATGTTGATTTATTGTGATGTTTAGATGTATTTAATGAATTATAAGGGTCGTAGAAAGTACAAGAATGTCAAATATTAGTGATGTTTATTGAGAGTTATCGCTGGTTAAATCAGGTATATAATCTCCTAAAACATCAATGTTCATATCTTTGTTAGTCATCGTATCTTAATCTTTTCGGATCAAGATATACATTAAAGAGATATTCTCTTTAATCGAACAAACTAGATATGAGAGTGTAAGACTATTTCTAGCTTCATGATTCATCAGTCCAATATATTTCAATATAGATTTACCAATACCTTTTTGAGGAATTGAAATAAACCGTTTATATTGAGCAACCAAACGGGATCCAAAGAAGGAGCTTAGGATGATTGTGTTCCCAAATAAGTTCACATTATTTTACCAGCAGCCAGCTGTTCCTCCTATGAGAATGAATTCTTCAAAGTTCGGAAAGATCCAGACATTCGATGGTTCGCTACTTCAGCAAGCACAGAACTATTTCTATATGTCGAAATTAAAATACTCTGAAAGAATGAAAACTTCCGGATTTATATAAAATTCTAGATTATAAAGTTAGTGAATTACTATTAGTTGATCTACCTGGTCTACAACCGCTCTGACTAAATAGTAAATACCCCCAGTACACTTATCATATAGTAAGTTTAATGGAACACAGCCCTTCGTTACAAACCAAGAGTAGAGAGTAATTAGAACAAATTACATCAAATACTAGAAAGAAAAGAGATTTGTCAGTGACATGGATGACAGAGCCCTCGAAAACAAAAGTAGTCTGATGTTCAAATTCTAGACAGTGGATCATAGATTTCAATTATCAACAATTTATGTATCAAAGGTTAAAGATACGAAAAGTGGAAACATTTTTTTTCTTCTATTTTCTAGCAATCACATCTCTTCAAACCACAGCAGCTATAAATATAAATAAGTACACGCGCCAAATAATACAAACCACAACATGGGAAGTTCAGCATCCAAGATAATAGTAAGTAACACAAACACCACTGCCCAAACAAGCAACGAAACTAACTCCATATAAAAGGGCAAAATATTTGGCACAAAAGAAATGAAGTGAGTATAATATTGAAGACAGTAAGTTCTGAGATCTCATAAGTACTAATCATAACTTAAAGGATACTTATGTTGGGACTTGATTCTGCTGGTAAAACAAGTGAGTATCTATAACGAATTGTGTTCTAACATGCTTTGATAGTGTGCTAACTTCAACAAACCAGCCATTCTATACAAACTAAAGCTAGATAAGATGTGAGTATAAAACAATGGCAATATTTATTTCAAACATGAAGATTAACAATCAAATAGAAAAACAACCGGTCCAACTGTGGGGTTTAACGCAGAAACGTTCCAATATAAGAAAGTGAAGTTTAATATGTGGGATGTTGGTGGACAAGACAGATTAAGACCATTATGGAGGCATTATTATCCAAAGACCAATGCATTAATTTATGTTGTTGATTCAAGTGATTCAAACAGATTGAAAGAATCAAAAGAACAGTTGTATAAAGTGATCAAAGAGTTAAATGAATTAAGTAATAAAGACTTTTTAGTATTGATATATGCTAATAAACAAGATTTACTAAATAGTCTTAAACCGATAGATATCAGTAATGAATTCAATTTAAAAGAGAAAATCAATTCAGATCAATTATTTGCAGTGATTGGAACAAACGCATTAACTGGACAGGGACTGATAGAAGGATTGAGTTGGGTGTCTAATAATTACAATTAAAAATGGGGAATATCATTAAATAATCATGAGTACATAATAGAGTGTTTTTGTAATATATGAAAGAAAAGTTTATTCTAATTTAATATCACCTTGTTTGGATCTAACGGTAACAGAACCGTCTTGTTCACCAATGTAAGCCTTTTCAGCATGATTTAAGAATAAACCTGTTTCAACAACACCAATAATATTGATCAGATCTTGGTTTAATTTAACAGAATCTTTAATTTCACCAAAGTCAGCATCAATTAAGAAATTATTGTTATCAGTGATAATTGGACCAGCTTTAGCTGAACCACCTTGTCTTAAGACCGGTTTACCACCTAATTGTTTCAATTGTTCCATGACATAAACGTAAGAACTTGGAACAATTTCAATTGGAACACCTTTTAACCAATTAATACCTAAGTTAGAAGGAGATTTCTTTCTATAATCAGCAACTAAGATGAATTTTTTTGAAGAATAAGCAACTAGTTTCTCTTGGAACAAACAAGCACCACCACCTTTAATTGCATTGACTTGAGTATCAACTTCATCAGCACCATCAAAGGCGATATCAATGTTTGGATATTGTTGTATTGAACCTAGTTTCAAGCCGTTATCTAAAATCAATGCAGTGGATTGGAACCCGGTTGGGATACAAACGAAATCTGCCTTGTTGTCTAATTGACCAATTCTTTCAGCAATGTAAACAACAGTGGAACCAGAACCAATACCGATAACTTTGGCATTTGGTGGTAAATTTTCATCAACTGCTTTGTAAGCTGATAATCTTTTGGATTCCTCAGTTGGATCAGCTAGTTTCGGTAGTTCAGAATATGGAATTAATGGCATTTTGTGTAGTTTTGAGATGGTTCTGATTAGGTGTCTATTCATTTAATTCTGACGGGTTTTAAAAAAATTATGCCATGAGTTGTGTGATTTACTTAAGCGGTCTGAACTCTGGGGCTTGGGTCCTAGGGAGATGTGCATTTAGGCGGGAAAATTAGGCGTGTGGTAAATATTTAGGCGGGAGAAATTGACTGTCCCTAGAAAAGTGTCATTAATGGTGCGAAAGGGGCCTGAATGGGTGTTTAAGTGAAATGAGGGTCGAAGGTTTAAGACTTATATGGACTATGAAATATCAAATGAGTCGTTAATTTTACGGTTATAAGAGGAGTAACGATAAACGAACACCAGTACAGTTATTGGCACGTGATCATAGGTAGGGCTTTCACAAATCCAAGCACCAAAAACTCCTGAAAATGTTTCCCGAACCAGCTCTAAACGACTCTTTCTTACGCTCAATCTTTAATTTTCACAGTCACAATCAAATTTCCGAACAATTTTTCGTATCAACAAAAAAAAATCATTAAAAGTTAACTCTTTACAAATTGTATTAAATATCAGAATCAACAAATAAACAATGTCTGCTGCTTCAAAAGTTTTATCTGAAACTCCATCTGAATTAGAATTACAAGTTGCCCAAGCTTTCTTAGACTTAGAAGCCAACTCAGCTGAATTCAAATCTGAATTAAGAGGTTTACAATTCAAATCTATTAGAGAAGTATGTTTAGTCATGAATATCAATAAGGAAAGTTAGGTTAATGTCAGTGTCAATAGCATACATCATATCAAGAGAGGGACCATCAAGTAAATATAATAGTTTTATTCATATCATTACATCAATTGCTCCAGTTTAGATATCAAGTCTAGTACAACATTATAAACTTGTTCAATACAATCAGTAATACATCCAATATTTTTCAAATTTAGTAATAAATTCAATCCAATAAAAGCACCATTCACATACTTTTGAATACAAATATGGCATCACCTTACTGACTATTTACCCCAAATTTTCCTATAAATGTTACACTTTCAAAATCCAAAGATCTTATACTAACTAATTATTTACAGATTGAAGTTACCGGTGGTAAAAAATCCATTGTTATTTTCGTTCCAGTTCCAACTTTATCATTATACCATAAAGTTCAAACCAAATTAACTCGTGAATTAGAAAAAAAATTCCCAGATCGTCATGTTGTTTTCTTAGCTGAAAGAAGAATCTTACCAAAACCAAAAAGAAATTTCAGAAACGGTCAAAAAAGACCACAATCAAGAACCTTAACTGCTGTTCATGACAAAATCTTAGAAGACTTGGTCTTCCCAACTGAAATCACCGGTAAAAGAGTCAGATACTTAGTTGGTGGTTCCAAAATCCAAAAAGTTTTATTAAACTCTAAAGATTCCACTCAAATTGATTACAAATTAGAATCTTTCCAATCTATTTACAACAAATTAACCGGTAAACAAGTTGTTTTCGAAATTCCAACCGAAAACTAGGAAATTTGAATTCATTTCATTATATATTTAGTATATTTAGTTATGTGTTTGGTGGATAGTTTTTAATGTATAAAAAATAAAAAGAGTAATTATCATAATTATGATTATAATGTATTTCCGTTATGTAATTTATGTCTTATCTCTTATCTGAATAATTCTTCACTTACTCCAATGATTCCGTCTTTGTTATCTTGAACAAATTTATTATAAATTTCTTTAGATTGATCTTTCTTTTGAGCAATACTAACAAATTTTTGATATCCAGCATCATAATCATCATTATTTCTTGAATTATTAACATCTTGTTTAACCTGTTCAATTTCAAGCTGTCTCTCTGTCAACCTCTTCAACATCTCTTCACTACCAACTTGACCTTTCACTGGACTTCCATTACCTGAGTTAATAACAGGACCAACAGGACCATTCTTATCATATAACACACCAGATGTGACACCATATGGATTAATTCTAACCATTTTCTTTTTCTTTTTAACAGACTCTTTACTTGTTGTCTTCACTGTATATTCTAATGGAGTGAATGAATCCTTGGTAGCATCATTATTAACGATTTTGTTATTCTTTCCCATTAAATAAGAAACACCACACCCAAATATAATCCATCCTATCAAATGTTTAAATAATCTTCCAAGGATAAGAATCCATCCATCTAAGTAAAACATGAGGAATGGCTGAATTAGCACTGCCACCGAGGTCACTAATACCCCTAATGCGAATGAATGAAGATGTAATTGTTGTGATGATTCAGTGTTAATGTATGACGATTTAATGACTTGATTGGAGATGGGAAGGACTAATAGTTTCAATATGGTTGATAATTGTGGATTGAGGTTCAAATTATCGATAAAAGTTTCAATTTGTTGAGTTTGTGGATGTTTTTGATACTCTTGTTGTTGTTGTGATGGTGATATTTGAACTGGAATAGTTTCAATCATGGTTTCTAATGATGGATCTTTACTAATTTCTGGTTTGATCATGTACTGATCTCTTGACTGTGGTTGTTGTTGTTGTGATTTTAACTGGGTGGTGGATAAAACGATGTTCTTATTTTGATTAAGCTCGTCAATTGGATACCTCTCTGGTTTCTTGAATGGATTCTTCATGTTGGATCAGTGTGATTACATTTCGAATGGAACTTTCATGTTGGATTTTTCTTTTGTTTACTGTTTTATTAATCGGGAAAGGTTATGCTGCATGGTGATAACAACCTTGCGTTGTGTAAAGTATAGAGTCTAGTGGCACATTTTTACATAAATATCTACGATTATTGATATAAAAGTATACTTAAGTCTGATAACACCTTTGCTATGAATCATGATTTCAATTCATTGTTTCAAAATGTCACTTAGAGAGTTTAAACAAGAATATGTATAGGACAATATAAGCACAAAATTATGTTATAATCAATTCAAAAAATTTAGAATTTTTTACCTAATAAGATCATTTGTAATTGATCGTATAATGAGATAACACCGGCACCAGCAACACCTCTCAAGATGTTAGCACCACAACCTTTGAATAATGAAGCTGGACCTTCTTTAGCTAAAATTTGGGTAAAGGCATCTAAAGCACCTTTATATTTAACAGCTTGACCTGAAGTCATCATCATTCTTCTTCTGACGGTATCTAATGGGTAAGAGGCAGTAGAAGCACCAGTGGTAACGGCCCAACCTAACAAGAATGAAGCTAAGAAGTTACCTTCTAATGAACCAGTTAATAAAACTGGTTTCAAGGAATCATATAAACCGAAGTATAAACCTCTGTAAACAACAATACCAACAACAGATGGTAAGAAACCTCTGTATAAACCAGCAATACCATCAGAAGCTAAAGTCTTTTTGTAAACATCGAATAAACCGTTGAATTCTCTTGAACCGCCAGTACCTTTGGAAGATTTGGCATCATTAGCTAATCTAGTTCTGGCATAATCCAAAGAGTAAACAAATAATAAAGACGTACCACCTGCTAAACCACCTGAAGCTAAGTTACCTGCAAACCATGGCCAGTAACCATCGACTTCTTTTTTGAAACCAAACATTTTCTTAAATCTATCTTTGAAAGCGAAGTTCAAAGCTTGAGTTGGGAAATATCTCAAGACATTAGCAGTATTACCTCTCCAGAATGAGATTAAACCTTCTTCTGCAGAAGTTCTTTGGAAACAATCGATAATACCACTGTAACGTTTTGATAAACGGCCTTGTTTGATCATTTCATCTTGATTTTGAATCAACAATTTAACTCTTTCGATTGGAGCGGCAGCAGTTTTAGAGACGGCAGCAGAGACACCACCCATTAAGAAATCAGCTAAGAAGCTTGGTTTTTGTTGTTGTTTTTCAGCCATTGTAAAGACTTTATCCTTTGTGTAGTGAAGAGTTTTGGAAGGAATAAGGGTGAAATATTTCGTGAAATATTTATAACTCTTGAACGTGGTGGTTTGGACAGTTTGACACAAAAAAGGAAATTCAACGAAAGACCCCAAAAAATTGGACAGTTTTGATTGGATGGCCACTGATTTTGGCTATTTGGAGCAGAGTAGATGCTGATTCCTGAAGGCTGTGGATCAAGTCGTTTGTGGTGTGTTTGTTGAGGGTTTGTTGGAGTAGTTGTTGTTTATTAATG
Organism: Phaffomyces opuntiae; assembly: GCA_003707165.2. Classification (NCBI taxonomy): domain Eukaryota; kingdom Fungi; phylum Ascomycota; class Saccharomycetes; order Phaffomycetales; family Phaffomycetaceae; genus Phaffomyces; species Phaffomyces opuntiae. The sequence continues at coordinate 28,208 of PPNH02000015.1, forward strand.
TGCATTTGTGCCATTATGCACTGTGTGTTTGGATCTTAAATTATTTCTAAGAGTAGTGGATTTTGGTAAGCTTTGGGTGATTATTGGACCTTTTTAGTAGCTACTGGCATTCTCTAGTGCTTCCTAGAGCTTCATCCTTCACTGTTGTAGTCTCTATTCTGTTCATTGTGCGATCTTTGTTATAACTATCCCTTGCTCTTATTTTCATATTGAAGCATTACTCCCTGATATTTCAAACGGACCATTCAGACAACCCCCTCCTCTACGCAACTATCAAATCACCACTATTGTATCCAGCACTTCTCCTAAAATCCTAGTTTCAGCAACTATTAGAACTCCGTGTAAGCCCTAGGGTCGCGGTTAGTAGGAGCTCCACCAATATTACATAATAGTACCCGTCTATATTACGTAATCATTCAAGCAATTTTAAAATTTAGTGTCAGTTTCTGTTGTTTTTGAACCCTCAAAAGAATCCCCATTAAAAGAATTCCCATTAAAAGAACTCATAATTTTACTCGCAAATCTCAACCAATTGACTACGAAAGTAGTCACACACCGTCACCCATATATTCCCACACGATCATACGCCAGATTCCTGAAACGTTTCAGAAAGATGAATAACTTAAAATCTCGTCGACAAAAAATCTACGAGTTAATGAAAACTACAAAAGATGTTTATATACCAACTATATCAAACACTATCTCACAATTGGCCAATGAGGCCACATCATCAAGGGACTTATCAGCTGCGAATCATGTTGTTCCTGATCTAACTGGGGCTGAAATAGAAATATATCCACATTTTACAAGAACTGTTGAAGAAAATAACCATTTGGTTTATTATACACAAGCTAATGGTTGGTGTTATTCCACTTCAGGTTCTTCAAGAAAGAAGAAATTGATATTCACACTGGCTAAACAATTTGTTAAAACAAAGAGTCAGAGTGAAGTTATTGAGATTAATGAACAGCTCAAAAATATAGATGATGATTTAAATACGATTAAAAGGTCAGGAACTGCATCAAGCGATTCATCAACTACATCATCAGTAAACTCATCATTACACTCCTCAATCCATAAAAATGATCAAGATGAAGTATTAAGAGAAAGAATTGCTAATTTTGTTAACAAATCGTTAGGAAATTTAGATTTAACTATTTGTATTGGTGGTAAAACAAATGAAGAAGTAGAACTCAAGGAAGTTAGAACTGATGAGAACGGGAATTTCAATGTTGATATTCCAACTTCATTCAAACCTACCTATATTCAAGTTTCGGTTTCAATGAATGAAAAGATATTCAAATTCAAAGATACCATCTTCCCAGGTGATTCATCATTTGGTATAATTAGTGACATTGATGACACCATTAAAAACACTGGTGTTTGTGGTGATAAACGAGATTTATTTAGAAATACATTCATTAATGATATATCAACTTGGGAAATTCCGGGGGCCTCTGATTGTTATAGATTTTTCAATCAGCAATTTGATATGCCAATTTTTTACGTTTCAAATTCTCCTTACCAATTATATGCCTATCTAACTAGGTTTTTAACAATGTTTGAATTCCCACAAGGTTCAATGTACTTGAAAAAATATAGTGGAAACATATTAAGTTCAATAATGGAACCTAGTCATATTAGAAAAAAATCTCCATTGACTAGAATTTTAAACCATTATACAAATAGAAAATTCTTTTTAATAGGTGATACTGGTGAACAGGATTTAGAAGCTTATATTGATATTACAAGAACTTATCCGGATCAAATCCAAGGAATTTATTTAAGAATTACAGAAGGTTCAATTAATAGAGATACGTTGAGATTAATACGAGAAATTTTAAATAAGAAAGAAGGTGAAATTGATATGGAAGGAGATAATAATATTTCTCATAGAGAAGAAGAAAATTTAATTGATTTAGATAATGAATACATTGCAAACATTGAAGAAAATTCAGCTAAAATTTCAGAAAAAGTTTTAAATAATCAAATTGATTTAGAAGATGGTAAGGCTGATTTTTTCCCAAATACCAATAAATCAGAACAGAATAAACAAAGAAAACCCCCTCCAATTATTCCTAAAAAACCTGAATTCTTACGATCTAATCCAATCTCCAATAATAGCACATCATCTCCTTTAACATCATCATCTGATTTGAATTCAACTCCATCATCTGCTTCATCTTTAGAGAATAATGATAGAAATGGTCCTCCATTACCACCAAGATCAATTCCAGTACCGCCAAAATTACCAATAAGAAGAGAAAATATGAGTATAGTCAGTAATGTTAGTATCAGTACAGATTTACCATTTGATGAAGAACAAAATGATGCTTGGATAAGTAGGATATTAACATCATTAATCATATTAAAGAACGTTAATAAAGATATCAGATTAAAATTATTTGTTGATTTCAGTGAAGTTCAACAAGAAATAATCAAACACGTTAAATAGCTAACCATACAAACATTTCATTAACATTAAGTAAAAATAATATATTATAATAGTAATCATATATACAAAGAACTCATCACCAATGTATATAATGAAATAAAAAAAGAACCTCCAATTCTCTTAATTTCATTCATTGAATGATATACATATATCTTTTACTAACGGAAAGTTTTTTGTTTCATCAGTATTGGATTGATTTTATTATTTGATAATGAATGATATATTAATCATGAAAAATGCAGAAATTCTATAATTAGATGTGAATGGTATTTGTCTTTTCTAAGCTGTTATTGATTCTTTAACATCTTCAACTTTAATGTTTTCTTCAATATTATCTTCATCAATTGTAGATGAAGCTTCAGTCGAAACGATATTGTTGGAATCTTTAGATTCAACACTTTTATCATCTTCGTTATTGGTTTTGACATCAAAATTAGCGTTTTGACCATCACCATAATCCTTGATGTTTTCACTAGAATCATTATCATTATCCAATTCTTTCTTAAATGAGGTGAAATCAAATGCATTACCGTCTTCTTCTTCATCATCTTGTAAGAATCTATTATTTGCGAATTTTTTGAGAATTGCTTCACGACCTGTTAATTTTTTAGCTTCTTTTTTATTTGAATTTAATTTTCTAATTAAATTAGATTCTTTCCATTTAGCAAAAGTTTCAACAGTGATTGGAGTTAATCCTGTCTTTGGTAACTTATCTCTTTCTGTTTCAATGAATTCTTCTAATGTGATCTTTGGTTGTTCGTCTAATGCTAATTTTTCTAATCTTTTTTGTTCTTTTGTTTTCAATACAAAACCTTCTGGTAAAGAATGTCTATATTTACATTCAGAACCACCATTAGGACATGTCCAGAACCAACCATACTTGGAATTCTCAACTGCTTCAATGAAATATTTACAAACAATATCTGTAGTTGTTATTGGATTACCATGTTTAGATTTAATAACTGATCTTAGTTTTTCTTCATCCCAATTATCCATTGTATCTTGTAATTTCTTTTCTTTATCATCAGTGTATAAATCCTTCTTTGCTGCTTTCATATGAACGTTCATATCATGACTAAATTTACATTTGGCACCTTTCATACAACGACCACCTTTGAAATTAACACATAAAACAGATTGTGGATCAACCCCAAATGGAACTCTTTGTTCAATTTGTCCAAATAAGGCGGCAGCTTCAGCTTTGGCTAAGTCTGCAGCTTTCTTCTCTTCAGCTTTACGTTTGGCATTAGCTAATTCCCTTTTAGCAGCAGCTGTACTCATTGCTGTACTTTCAACTTCTTTAATGAATTTTTGAACTTTAGTGGATTTGTTCTTGTTTTTCATACCGAATGTCTTGTCAGCAGCAACTTTTTTGGCATCCTTCTTACCACCACCAGCATCTTTTTGTTTCCCTTTCTTTGGAGGCATCTTCAAGTCTTTTGAATTCTAATTATAAAAATTTTTCACCTTCTCTTTAAATTAAATTAATTCTCTTTGAAAGTGAAAAAAAAAAAAATGTGAAAAAACTGCGTAATCCGGTAATCTAGCACGTGACTTTGGGATGAGTTCCGGCCTACTTAACACTACAATTACATTAAATCGTAAATTCATACTTTATTCTTCATCTTTCTTCGATTGTAATCTATTTGCCAGCTCCTTAAATGATTGATTTAGTCCTAGTCTTTTTAGAACTATCTTTTTAAACCAGGTAAATGGCATCCATAATGATAAGAAATAAACAAAATTGATCCCGCTACCTCTAAATAGTTCATAGTAAGTTTCACTTGATTTACCCTTAATGATTCTTTCAATATCATTGATAACATTCTTAGTGTATTCTTTAGTTGGGGTTTTATTATCAGAATCAAAAGTCTTTAAAATGATTTCGCCATTTGAATCTTTATAAATTGAATTTTTTCTAATTTTCTTAAGATCAAATCCCCAAATATTACTCTCAACACCACCTGTCAAGACTTTAACAACTTTGATTCCAAAATGTGAAGTTTCTAATGCTAAAACTTTAGGAATGTTACCAAATGCTAATTTACTTGAAGAATAAGCGAATAAAAATGGGGATGAAATGTATTCAATTGCAGAAGAAGTGAAGACAACTGTTGATTTATTTTTGATTAGCATATCTTGGAAAGCTTGAATCACTTCAACAGTACCAATGACGTTAACGTTATAGACGTTTTGTAATGTTTTTTTAGGTAAATCAAAAATGGACCCTTTTTCAGAAATACCTGCGTTGTTATATAAGATATCCAATCTTCCACCTGTTTGCTCTTCGATGTATTTTTTAGCAGATTGGATTGATTCAGTTGAAGTGACATCAAGGGCGAAGGTATCAACGCCATGCTCGATCAATGGTTTCATTTTATCAACAGATCTTGCCCCTGCAAAGACTTTATAACCTCTATCAGCGAAATCCATGGCTAATTGGAACCCGATCCCAAATGAGGCACCAGTGATGAAAACGACTTTTGAATCTAACATAACTTTAAATTGAAACTATTATAATACTGGTGATGAATATATCAACCCCTAATGAGCTTATGATTTAAAAGTGGATATTCGATTTCATTTAAACTTAATGGTGAAAATTCATCCCGGCTTTAGATGGATTTACGAGAATTGGGTGATTGTTAAGTCCAGAATAAATCCAAGCGATGTTTGAGTGTTCTGTTTGTGGTATCTCTCTTTATTTTAAGCAGAAATAAAATCTCTGATTTGTAGGTTGTTGAACTGAGAAGTCAACCTGATTTAAATACTTGATTAGCTTCTATTATCTGTCTCGAGTTTTGGAAGAAACTCATGGCCTCTTATTGGTCATAAATATTGTCAACCTACCCACTATTTCCCAGTGCTGACAGCTGGTTGCCAGGCCAAGTACTTGACTATCGATGAGTATCAACTATAAGTTGTTGATAATTAACTAGTTGTACGCATATAGTATTTTGTACCACCTCGTCAGATGAAATATGTTTTACGAGGATATAAGTATAATAATCAACTTTTTGTGAAAAATCACTATTACTAAAGTTTCTGAGAATCTTTTGAAAAGTAGAGTTATTGTAATTAGAGATACATTGAATGAAATATTTTAATATGTGTATTTTGTTTTCCACACTTACCAGTTTCTCCCAGTTTCTCCCAGTTTCTCCCAGTTTCTCCCAGTTTCACACAAAAAAAAACTCTTTAAAGCGGTAAAAATTTGGTAGAATTCCTGAAGAGAAAGGTTTTTAAAAATCAATAGTAAAAAGTAAAAAGTAGTAAAATAATAGTGAAGGACACCACTAATGATGATTTTAGAGACATCACCGAATTTGTACATGTGATCGATCCTTGTTCTGAAATACATGCATGGTATTCCAATTTCCCACTTATTCACGTTTGAAGAAGAGTGGATAAGAGAGAGATGATGAACTTTTGGAGGTATTACCTGAAAGCGACATTTTCAAGTTGTTGAAAAACTGAGGTGATGGATACAAAGTTGAAAGTTGTATTAAGAATGTGATTTAAGGTAGTCATTGCAAACTACTCAAGTTAATCAATTTCAACAAGTATGATACTAATAATGTGGAAGACTGATGATAGAAGACTTTAATATTAAAACAATCGACAATAATCGCACCTATTAAAGGTTTTAATGAGAGACAAATCTCAACCAATCATAAAATCAAAGAAATACCTTTAACAATACAAATGGTCCTGATACCAGAGACTCGATAGTACTGCTTAATAGCTAAATTATTAGATTAACTTTGAATCACATTATATCAAACAACACACATTTACCGTCAAACCTGGGGAAAAATTCAAATACTATCTAAACATCTTTCTTAGATTGTAATCTTCCTGCTAATTCTTTTAATGGCTCATTCAATTTAAACCTGTACATAATTATACTGTTAACCCATCTAACTGGCAAAATTAAAGTTAATAACCAAACCATTGTAATTGATTCCCCTCTATATATTTCATAATAGCTTTGCTTTGAATTCTTTTTGACAATGTCTTCAATATCATTAATGACTTTTTTCGTGTATTCTTTAGTTGGAGTTGGTTTAGTACTATCAAAACCATCTAAAATTAGGTTACCGTTTGCATCTCTAAAGATTGAATTTTTATCAATTCTATTGGTATCATATTCCCAAATCCCACTCTCAACACTACCTGTCAGAACTTTAATAACTTTAATACCAAATTGTGAAGTTTCCATAGATAAAACTCTAGCAATATTACCAAATGCCATTTTACTTGAAGAATAAGCGAACAAAAATGGAGTAGAAAGTAATTCAATTGCAGAGCCAGTGAAAACCACAGTTGATTTGTTTTTAATTAAAAGATCTTTGAAACTTTGAATCACTTCAACTGTACCAATGACGTTCACATTATATATTCCTTGTAAATTCTCTTTAGATAAATCAAAAATAGAACCTTTCTCAGTGATACCCGCATTGTTATATAAGATATCTAATCTTCCACCAGTTTGCTCTTCAATGTATTTTCTTGCAGATTGGATAGAGTCGGTTGAAGTCACATCTAAATAAATAGTATCAATACCATGATCAAGTAATGGTTTCATTCTATCAATAGATCTTGCACCTGCAAAAACTTTGTAACCTCTATCAGCGAAATCCATGGCTAATTGGAACCCAATACCTGATGAAGCACCAGTGATGAAAACGACTTTTGACATGATTTTATATAAGGAGGCTGTAGATGTAGTTTTTAAGTGTACATTCAGATTTATAAGACGAATTGGAAGATGTGTAAAGTATTGCTCATTTAAATAGTGGGAAAATAATGTTTATAGAGACGTCATATTCAAAGAAACGTCATACTATCGAGCCTACTCTGCTCGGATTTAATAAAAGGATTTAGTGGATTTATAGAAGGATTTATAAAAGCCAAGTTACTGGCTTTAAAATTTGATGGACAGTGGGGCAGTTGACTCTGGACCCTGAATGATGCGATAAATCATAATACCCTTTACTTATTCACAGATTTTATCAAATTCAAACCAATGATCAATCGCATTGATGAAGATTGTCAAGACTCAACAATAATACACCATAGATAACAGATGACCCAAAATAAAATTAGAAAACACCAGTTGATTGGAAAGTTGATGATTATTTCATGAATGGTGGTGGGTGTTATTGTTAATCCAACGATGAAATAATATCTCGTCCGGTGATTAGCTGTGAGAAAGGTTCATTTGCTGCACAGATTGATACTTAAAATATCACTAGAGCCCGTTTTAATTTTGATGCTAGTGGTCAATGGAAGAGGTGATGTTTTCAAGTTAACCGTTGATGAATCCAGTGATGATGTTAAATTTATCCAGGATTTGCCTTTAATTATGACTACTGATTATCAACAAACAGTGTTTCATGTTATTTACCATTGCTGTGCATATCATAATATCATTTGTTTAATTACTTCGATAAAAATTCTCCTTTTGTGTCTAAAAACAAACAAATTAGATACATATTACAAACATTATAAACAAAAAAACCCACAAAAGTCAGATCCAAGATGATAAACATGTATTATATCTCCCTATGCTATAATAAATCTTGCTAATGTTTGAACTAGGAGATGCATTGGATACAGAAAATATATTTGGCTTGCTAGATTATGATTTCGACGCATTTGATATCCCTTCAAATATTCTGGAGGGTCAGTTAGATTCAATAATTGAAGAAATTGATGGATTGAAAAACAATACTCATAATGTAAATATTCAAAACTTTGTCAATGATGACTTTTATGATCGATTTGTTGTGAATAAAGATGTTAATGATTCTAATAATTATGAACAATTAGATGATTTCAATTTTGATGGTTTTATGAACAATAATCCAGATCCAGCATATCAAGACAATATATACAAAGAGCCAGTACAGGAGAATCAAGTTCCATTACAAGGGAACAATCAATCTGATCCAAAAAGTCTAAAGAATTTAGATCCATTTAAAGGTGAACAACAACCATCTACTGATTATTTACCACCTTCATTATTTCCTCCAGTGATTCCAATAAAAACCTCTGATAGAATCATAGCTGAAACACTTCAATCCTTTAAAAAGGGTAAGATATCACGATATCTTCATAATGATCCTAGTCAAGGTCCGCCACTTGATCCAATTTGGAATATTCATTATACCGCTGGTAAATTAAAGGAGTTAACAACTGATTCATCCAAAGTAGATAAATTAAGAGAAAAGTTTTATGATGATATTCATAGTGGTATACCACATATAGTTGCAAAACCATCATCATTTTTGAAAGATGTTAAAACTCAGGACAGGTTACTTAAATTAAAAACAAATGCTTTTCAATGCACTGCGATTAATTATTTAGATACGTTATTATTCCTTAAAACTAGACATGATTTCAGGAATTGTGAGAAGATAAGAGATGATTTAAAAGTTTTATTTGATGAAGTTGAAAACCATGTGGCTATTGAATGGGATAATTCAGATTTATTACTTTCTAATTCAATTATATTTGCAAAAAATATACGTCAAAATGAAGAACTTAAAAATTTTCAATCATCAATTAAAAAACTCATGAAAACATTTGATACATATTTGATTCATTTAGATGCTTATAATAGGTCTCTTGTTCTGTTTCATAAAAGGATTTTAACTGAACAACAAAACTTGAAAAACTTGTTTGCAGTTCTTGAAGATAATGAAATTCAAGAATATAATGCTAATTATGATTCCAAGGGGTTTAATAAGAAACATGGTTCGTTTGATGTATTTAGTATCAATGAAGTGAATTCAAAAACAGAAAAACAAAAAAGCAAGAATTAATTGAAGATGTTGAGTTATATCATGAATATCAAGAAGTTTTAAAAAATGATATCAATATTGAGAAATTTCAAAAAAACATTGATCAAGAAGTTCTTCAAGATAACATTGATATTGAACAGTTTCAATCAAAAGTTGATAAATTATTGGAAAATATAGATGAGTTTGAAAATAGTTTTGAGTTATTTCAAGGATGTCAAGAAGTTCCAAATAAAGAAACAAGTAGTAAAGGTCCTCAAGAAAGGATGGATGATATGCTTGAAGCTTTAAATGAGTCTTTTTTTCGAAATGGCTTTATTCCGGTAGTTCAGAAAGGTCTAAATGAAATCAATCAAGAAGAACTTCAAGAAGAAATTGAAAATTTATTAGAAGATTTAGAGGAACTTGAAGATAATTCTGAATACTTAAAGGGACTTAAAGTCCCTACACCAGTTGGGATTTCAGAAGAGGAGCTTTATGAAGATTTAACTCTATTATTTAAACCTAGTTTGATGAAAGATATCACTGATCCTGAAGATTTTCGAGCAATAAAAGAAATGTGTTTATATTATGCAAATGATGCTCTTAAGCCAAATGAAATATCTGAAATGAATCTCCAGTTACCACTTATCACCTCATCTTTACGGCTACCTCCTTTAGAAGATAATTCTATGTATAATCCATATTTTGATAGAGTGATTGCATTTGTTAACCCACAAAGTCCAATGGTTCTTAAATCACATCAAAATAAAATATTTGGTGATTTTAAATATGATGATTATTTTTATCATGAAGATGATGATGAGGCTGATATGGATTCGCTTATTGAAGAATACCATGAAATAAATGGAATGCTTAAAGTTTTATGTTTCAATTGATGGTTTTGATAATTTTGATAATTTTGATAACTTTGATGGCTGATATTTTGATATAAATCTCACAAAATAAAGACAGTAATTATGAAATAAATATCTTAATCGTAGAATATCATGAAACTTATCTGTATGTGTCAACAGAACCAAGTATAGAAGATATCAAGTGTAATTATCACTAATTATAAAGACATTCATGTATGAAGAACACCATTTTCGGTACGCCCACTCCCACGCATCAAAATATTTTCCCATTCTAAACCATCTCTTCGTAAACTCATCAAAATCATTAAGTCATTACTCCATAATGAAAATCGAAGAATTGAAAGATGATGGATCGCCAATTGAAACCATTCAACAAACAAATACTGACGACAACAAGAACAATAACAGCATATACACCACATCTTTAGTAACGTTTCTATTTCATTTCCTTAACGTTTTGGCTAATGAATCACCAAGTCTATTCAGCATAATCTCCAATGATCCAATCATGATGCAAACATTACGAATCATTGAACTAACGACTTTATTGTTCTCGATGTTATATATAATCAGTTTAAAATATGGGTTTGATTTGATTTTAAAAAATTCTTTTCTGAAAATTGAAAGCGTTGATGGTGTTTTAATGAGTCTAATTATTACATCTGTTGTGTTCGTTTTTGGCATTTATTTAAAGGGGGTTTATGAAGGTTACTGAGTGAGGAATAATTATAGATTTGTAATTTTATGTATTCTAATAAATTTTTTTAAAGTACGTTTACAAGGCCGTAAATAAATTCATCTACAATTATCAATTTCTATGATTGCATATCTTATATTAACCTTTTTTCATAACTTCGAATATATTCATACTCTATTATAACAGTTCTCCTTTCTCTTATTCACAATAGATGATATTAATCTGTTGTCCATCATTCAAACTTTGTAAAAATGGGATCCAATCATTACCCAATAATTCTTTATATCCATTCAGTAATTTTCTAAATAATGCGATCAACTCAGCATTAGGTTGCTCATAAACTGGGATAGTGTTAACAAATGCAATTAATGTTTCATTAGTTAAACCTGTTGGATTTAATAAAATAATTTGACACATTCCCTTGAATGAAGATTCTTTTTCATCATTTAATTCTAAATACATCATTGATTTACACCAACTCATTATGAATTCTGATAAATGTGGTGCTAAATGTTCAGGGTATGTGATACCGATTCTACCTATTGTAATTGCGGCATTTTCTAGAACTGTATCCATGGCAGATGAATTAACTAAATCAATTAAAACATTAATTAATTTTTCAAGGTATGGTTCAATGTTTAAACGTAGTGCAATTTCACCTAATGCCCAAGTTGAATTATTAACAACTGCAAATGCTTCATTATTATTATTTGATGAAATTATTTCAAATCCAATTGATCCAATAATGGCTTGTAATTGTGATGTTAATTTATTTGGTAGATAGATTGCTAAATCCCCTAATAGAGCATATGCTGACTGTCTAACATCATTATTAGTATCTGTGAAAGTTTCAATCAATAACGTTGCTAGTTCGTCATTAATTAGTTCACTTGAATGTTCACCTAAACCTTGAATTAACCCATCAATCAAATCTAAAGATGTTATAATGAAATCCTTTTCAGGTGTATGAATATTTGGATCTGTAACACTTAATCTATCCATATCTATACAATGTGTTAAAATCCTAATTGATCTTTCATAAACTTGAACGGCAAAAGGGGCAAATCTTTCCCCTAATGTCGCTGCAATAGATGACATACATTCTAATAATGGCCATAATTCTCTATCATCATCTGCTAAAATTTCCCATTTATGTAATAATGGTGGTAATATTAAATTGATTGAGTCATTATCTAATTGGCATTTTTCAATAAAAGTTTGAATTGAATCATATAAGATGACTAGATTTCTCTTTTTATAATAATTGAAACAATTATTAAAAGTTGATAAAATTTCATTGGCTAATGGTTGAATTAAATAAGGATCTGAATTTTCAATAAACTGAGCTAATGAAGAACACGCACCTTCTTGAACGATTTTCTTTTTATCTAATGAACAAGACATGATTGATTTAAAAGTTGGAATGAAATAATTTGAATATGATCCACCAGAATGTGCTTCTGAACAGATCCATGATGAATAACGTCCTAATGTCCAACATGTGATTTGTCTAATAGTTGCTTCTTTATCTTGTAATCTATCAACTAAGAATGGAACTAACTCAGGTAATTGTTTTGAAGCTAATTCAATACCACCTTCAGCAACAGCACCAAATGCTAAAATAGCAGCTTCTCTAACTGGCCATTCCTTAGAAACTATATTCTCCTTTAATATAGGTAAAATAATTTTCAAAACCTCTTCTGGGGAAACTGAAGTTAAAACGTCTAAAGTTGCAGCTGAGCATTTTCTGATGTTCCATTCCATTGAAAAATCATCATCATCGTCTTCTTCATCACTATCATCATCATCGTCATCATCGTGTTTCTTTAGATTATAACCATTATTAGCTTTATTAATCTTTGGACCTTTTGGTTTAATATCTTCGATCTTATCTTCTTCATCTGCATCATCATCATTATCCATCATTGCGATATCCATTTCAGAATAGACCATATGTTTCAATAGAACAGGCAAGATCAAAGGTAAATATTGAAGAATGATATTATTCACTTCATCACTTGTTGCAAGACTTAATAGAAATTCACAAGCTTCTAATGCAACTTCATCTTCAGCTTGATTAATTGTATGAATTGAATAATTTATACAGCCTTCTAAATGAGGAATGATATTTTGTGGTCTTATTGTAAGGATGTTTGAAAGTGAAGTACAGACGTTTCTTCTAACGTCTTTATTTTCATTGATTGCTAATTCAAATAATCTTTGTAATAAAGAGTCAACTGGAATCAATTCTGCGTTTGGATCTAAATGGATTAAATGATTCAATGAACTTAATGAATTAGCAATGATGACAGGATTAGGGGATTGTAAAAGTTCTAATAATTTGGGAATGATGAAAGTGATTGGTTTTGAGCCATTTATTGGTATTGTTAAAGAAGTTGAAGAGTCTTCACATATTTTATTTATTGTTGAAGTTGAACTCTCTTGAGCGATTGGATTTGTTGACGTTTCTGCTAATTCAAACAATTGTGGTAATAATTCAGGCCATGCTTTCATTCCTACATTTTCAAATAATGTGGTGATTACATTCCCAGTGATATTTCTAACTAATAAAGCTTCGTTAAATAAACCTTTTAATATATTCTCTAATAAATATTGAATTTGTTGTGATTTGGTTGATCTATTGATACTATTCTTCAAGATTAAGCCAGATGAAGCCTTAACTTGAGATGATGATGAAGAATCAAAGATTAAAATGTATAATAAATAATTTCTAAAATCTGGTTGAGCTTTAGCTTGTTGTAGGAATTGGGTGGCTTGTTCTCTTTCGGCTTGATTTGGAGACAAGGTGGCATTGAGAACAAGTTTCAACTGCTCCACTGATTCAATACTTGGTTCCCACATCGTGACACAACTGAGTGAATAGAATAAAATAAACAAAAATAAATGACTTTTAGTAACAAAAATAAATGAAAATATTTTTTTTTGTTTTGTGTCGGAAAGGTTACCCTATGAGATGAGCTGCACGTGACACTAATTTGAAAAGCTACAATTAATTGAATTCACCGTTTTAATCACAATGAGTGTATTGTCTATTGTTAATGCTATTTCATGAGTTCGTTCAATCGGTCTAGTTTGGATTGTAGTTGATCTATTTTGGAGAAGGAATCTTCATAAATTGAACTAATTTCCGGATGTAATTTATTATTATCATGACTATTTGTTAATGAGTTAGATTCAGATGAAGTAGTTGATTGAGTTTTGTTTAATATCGTTGATGATGATGTTGATTGTAATGAGTTCACTGAAGCTGAGTTTGATTGTGACTCAATTGAGTTTAATTCTGATGGTTCTGAATCTATCGAAATTGATTTTAATTTTAGTGATGTTGTTTCTATTTCATTTGATGATGAATTGTATTCATTTGGATCTCTTTCATTGATAGTTATAGGTGATGATAACTTACTATTTCCAATATTGAAATTTTTAGTTAGATTATTATTATTATTATTATTATTACTCATTTCTTCAGTCATTAAATCATCTAAGAGTTTAATACTATCAGCTATATTAATCTGTGCAATAGATTCTGGAATATTACCTCTTTCTTCATTTCGTCTTCTTATTATAATTTCAGGACTTTCTAATTCTGAAGATGATGGAGAATATGAGCCAATTGATCCTGATAAATTATCATTTTTGAAAAAAAGTGCATTTGGTGCAGTTAATGACTCTTCATTATCTGAATCATAAGATATAAACAACTTCTTTGATGGAGATGACTGTTTTTTAGTGATTGATAAAGGGGTAATCATTGGAGTGACATCACTGACTAATTCATCATCAGCTCCAACATATGGAGCTTCATATTGATATCTTTCATCCTCTTCTTCTTCTTCAGATTCTGAAACACCATCATCATCAATCGAGCTATCAGGGATGTCAACATTAATTTCATTTGAGAATGTGACTGATTTATTTGATTTCAATTCAGACTTACTCAGATCTGAAGGTAATAATATTTTTTCCAATTCTTCATTTTTCCAACAATTCAGTCTTGCTAATCTTTCTTCATAAGTTTCCAAACATTCAGCAGGAGCAAACCCAATCTTGCCATTACTTTCTTTTTTAATCAACCACCAATACCCGTCTTGGTCATTCAATAAAGTAACCGGATCATCTCTTTTCAAATCACAATGAGATGGATCATCACCATTAAACTCAAATAAAGCGTATAATTTATCCGGGTGTAGTTCCTTTGGTGGTGGTAATGGAGGTTCTATAACATAGTCTTGGAAATCATCTTCATTTGATTCTTCATCATCTTCAGGATCCAGTGGATCGTTATTGATTTGATCATGATCTTGTCGTATTTGTTTGACAACAACGGAGCCAGATTCACTGCCAGACAAGCTGGGAGACACGACTCTTTTATCGATCAAAGAGTGGTCGTTCATCAGATCCTCATCCATAGACTTCAGAAGTGAGACTAGTCTGGAATGGGCCATTAATTAGTGTGATTTAATAATAATAAATATTATGTTTCAATAGACAATTTCAAGACGCGAAAAAATAAATTTTATAAAACTGAGATTAACAGTAGAGAAAATGGTGATTATTGATGAGGATGGTGGTGAAGGATGAGTCTACAGTGGGAAGCCGGGATTATTGGCTAGTGGTAAATCAATATTCAGAGAAGTCTGATTTTATCCCAATTGAAACGAACAAATAGCGATTTATTTCGATATTTCTATATAAAATAAGTTGTATTCATTAAAAGTATCAATAATTGTATTAGAATTGTATATAAATAACATGGTGATCATCTCCACAACTTATACACTAAAAACCACATAAATATCCCAATAATCTGTTTGAAATCAAATAAAATCAATGCTAAAACGTTCTTCTTATTCTGCACAAATGCTTCATTTGATTGCTATTCACTCTTAACGGCATCTTCAGTGTCAACTGAAGTGAAATCGTTCAAATCTTTACCTTCACTGTGGTCACTTTCAATTTCAACGTCTTTCTTTAATTCATCACTCTTTTTTTGCAATTCTAATGCTCTTTTAGTCTTTAGTTTCAAGAATGTGTTTTGTCCTGTTCCTAGTATGAAATAGACGACATTACTGAAGATGACCCAATATTCAACTTTCAAATAGCTTTGACAAATACTTAGAACGATAGGAGTTGTTATCCACGATGATTTAATCACTGAGAACAATGAACTTTTCAAACTGTTTTTGATATGAGTGACAGCTCTTTTAAACTCATCAATACTCAATCCATTGATGGCTGGTTTCAAATTGATCAATGATATAAATGACACGAATAAAACGTTTAATAATGGTGAGATTGTTAATAAAACGGTTAAAATTTGTAATAATCTCTTCTTTAAAGTGAATGGAGGTTTGAGCAGAGTATTGATCCAGTTTAGTCCATAATGATTGATAGGAGCTCCCACTAGACCTGCAAACAGTGCAAATAGAGGTAATTTGAAAGTGAATGGATGCTTGAATTTGACGTTAAACAAGGTGGTTAATTTATAGTCTTTAGCAATGACTGTTGCGATCAACTCGTTTAAAATGGCTAGAGTCCCGGCAGTGAGACATTTGGTCAAGAGTGGGTTCTTTGAAAGCGATTGTGCGTATTTGGCGTTGATTGACGACATTAGAGAGTGAGATTTGATGGGAGTAAAAGAGTGGTAAACAGTGAAGTTTTTATATGGAAGGATTTCCCCGAGTTTTCATGGTAGAAAAATTGGAGATAAGTAATGAACCGAGAGAGAGTTGAAACCGAACTCCATAATCGAGGTGGATGTGGAGGCAGTCAATACGCTGAAGAGCCATGAGCAGCTCACACTAACTAGTGATCTGATCTCCCCAACTAGTGTCTCATTTCGTGCTCCAGTGGATATCGAGTATCGAGCGGATTACGTAATCATAATACACTATACACTATACTACGAAGCTCTATACAATAAACAGAATACCCATCGCACTGAGCCAATCATGAGCTCAGAATAATAAATCTCACATGCTACAGGAACAAATATCCACACGGCTTCTCCCGGGTCAAATTCAAATAAAGTTCCCTTAGCTGAGTTTTTTAAGTATAAATTCATCCCAATTTTGTTTATTTCTTCCTTCTTCTCTTTTCTCTTCAGCGACGTCCATCGAGTTGAAGCTTCTGTTCTGGCAATTCAGGAGTCTGATACTAACCTCAGGCGCTCACATGTTCTACGACTGAGTGTCCTGTCACCACTCTTTAGTTGATACATTGAGGCTGTCATTGGTACCCGCTCAATACTGCTGTTCAGCGGCAGCGCTTGCTTCAACTTATTATCATCTGTTGATCTGACACATCTCCAGAGATAATCCTCCAATCTAACACCATCTTACTACACGCTGCCACACTGCGATACTATTGACCTGACCAATCTTTAGTTGATTATTATAAATTACACCTCCATTAACCGCCCACTTTATCAATTTCATATTATTAATCTGTTGATTAGGTCAATCTTCAGATTAGTCCTACTATCTAACTTCATTTTACACTTGTGATACTACTGACCTAGCCAGTCTTTAGTTGAAACTTTCAATTATATTTAGAAACTACCCATCTCATTCAATACACTTGTGATGCTAACGATTTGGCTGATCTTAGTTGACATACTTAAACTACCATTCAAACTCCCACAAACTTCATCAAATCATGATACTGTTGACTTGGCCACTCTTCAGTTGAGCTCTACTAACTACAAACAGATACACTATTGAGTTTTAGATTTAAAATGTTACAGTTGTCCATTTAAAAACTGTGATAAGCCTTTAGATAGATAGGCTACAACTGATACCAGTTCTACAATCTAATTTTCACTAAGAGCTACTAAGAAAGAAATGTCAAGTAATTGGTACACAAAAGCTCAAAGTCACTCAAAGAGTTACCAATATCGACTAAAATGATTTGGTTACCAATAAATCAAGCTCGTTAGATTTGAAGCCAGAAATATGGCGATGAGACAATATCGGAGATATGATCCAGAAGATTGAAGTGTCAGAAGTGATCTCAGATTAAATGCAATCTTGATTTTCTGATCATTACGCAAATCATAAACAGATAATGCTTTGGTGATAATCTGGCCAAACACCTTTTGTCAAGAAGCTGTCCAGATTATTCCAAATATAGTCTATAGTTATCCAGAGTGATCATAGATTCAAAGATCATATGTGGACTCTCAACACTTAAGATATCTGCCAATTTAGGCAAGGACCCTAGAGGCTAAGAGAGTGAGAATATCTCAGTTTTCTTTTCCAAGGTCCAACCTATATTTAATAAAAAAATTCCACTTAGACTATATTGAGTCTAGCTTTAATCTCTGATGGATAATTAATTGTAGATGAGTACTTAGTGGTATGAGGCGAATACTAATATAATCAAGATATGGCGATTAGCTAGATTTTAATGTTATTGTAGTAATTTAGTTTACTGCAGCTGATTAACATTAATTTTTGATAAAACAAATTTTATAGTCTAGTTTAACTGGATAGAATAATATCAAATCAACTACTAGTGCTAGTACTAGCTCGTTATGTATGTTAATATATATTATAATTGAAAATATTTATCTCATGCCGGTAGCGTAGTCAATAATATTTAATTGAGATCTAGCTGTCTAAATAATATTAATATTAATCATCGACGAATCATGAATTAAATATTGATATAAATTATATATTAATATAATATTATAATTATATTATCAAATATTATATGAATATATATATATATTCGATCTAGCTGTGTATAATAATTGCGGTTAATTGACTAGTTACGTCAAATATATGACTAGTATTAATAATATATTTATTAGTTAAATTATTAATATTATAAATATTAATTATACAAATTATAATTAAATTTAATATTAATATTCATGAAAAAATACACCGACGGTTGACGACGCTATATAAAACCCTTTAACGCAACCTGATTCAGCCTCATTTAACTAATTCACCGGCAACAGCATTGATCATTGATACTAGTACTTATGGTACTAGAGTATAGCGGTAGCCGCCAGCTATATACCTGGAATATAGACGTTGATCAGAGTCATGAGCTTAGTTATACAATCAATATTAGATCTCAGTTAATCTATAAAAAATAGTGTCCTATATCATATTTATTTTCATGAAGAGCTGGTATCTGTCACTTATAGAGATACAGTAACAAAAACATAGCATAAACTGATCTTTCAAAAATGTAGATCTAACAAAATTCAGTAAATGTACAACAATAGAAAGATATTTGGTAATTTAACCCAATTAGGTAATTACCCGATCTGGAAACACAGGAATAAGTTAGATTCAAAAAACATTAGATCTCAATATTAATATTCTCTACAAAGGAAACCATGTGTGTATAATCTTTCGGCTCCTCAACTTATGTAAACTGAGTTTGGATCATATAAATTCTAATGTGTGCCCCATTTATTTCTTGTTTTTTCATGTTTTGAATTTTCCCGATTCGAATTATTTTTGTTTACGTTTAACCTAATTGAGACAGAAGTTTAATTTAAAAGTACATGAATTTTTTTCAACTTCACACAAAAAATCAAAAAACATAAAATTGAAATCAAATAGGTTTTTTTTGATTCTTGAATTGATATTTAAATTCATATTATTGATCCTTGCTTGATATTTATATATTACTTCTATTCAATTCTTCATTGATATTTATTGTTATTCAATTGGAATAATCATAACAAAACATAACAATAATAATAACATATTTTAATTCTAATATATCTTACCACTGATTTTAATACCCTTCACCCCCTTCATCAAAAATATCAATATAATACCCCCTCCATCATTGAACATTGAAATATATATAATATATCATAAATAATAATGGACCATTTAACTCATCAAATCCAAGTTGTTAATGATGAAAACAGAATCAATCAATCCAAACAAATTAATTCCAATTCAAACATTCCTGTTAAAAAATCACAGATTCCTGTAAGAAGAGCAGTTCTATCAAATGTTACAAACACAGCACTTGGACAGTCAACAAATCAAATTCACAACAATAATAATATCATTAAAAGAAATGAAGATGTGATTGAAGAACAAACAACTTCATCATCTGCTATGAAAAGAGCAGCAAGCTCTCATAATATTGACAGAACTTTCAAAAGATCTAAAAAAATAGAATATGAATGGGAAGATTTAGATGAAGAAGATTTCGATGATCCATTAATGGTTAGCGAGTATGTTGTTGAAATCTTTGAATATCTATACAGATTAGAAATAAAAACGTTACCGTCTCATGATTACCTTTCAAATCAAACATTCATTACTTTTAACATGAGAGATCAATTAGTAGATTGGATGAATGAAGTTCATGGCAAATTTAGATTATTGCCAGAAACGTTGTTTGTTGCAATTAATATAATGGATAGATTTTTATCTAAAGAGATCGTTCAAGTTAATAGACTACAGTTATTAGGAACTGCATCATTATTTATTGCTTCTAAATATGAAGAAATTTATTCACCAAGTGTTGCTAATTTTTCTAATGAGAGTGGTTCAACAGTGGAAGAAATTCTAGCAGCTGAAAAATTCATATTAGAGATCTTGAATTTTGATTTGAGTTATCCAAATCCAATGAATTTCTTGAGAAGAATTTCCAAAGCTGATGATTATGACGTTAATACAAGAACTATAGGAAAATATCTGTTAGAAATCTCGATAATGGAACATACTTTCATTGGAATTAAACCTTCATTATGTGCAGCTGCTTCGATGTATTTAGCTAGAAAGATGGCAGGTAAACAAGAATGGCATGGTAATTTGATTCATTATTCAGGAGATGTTTTAGAAGAGGATTTGAATCCTGTTATTCAATTATACTTGAAATATCTAATAAGTCCTGTTGTTCATGAAGAATTCTTTAAGAAATATGCAACTAGAAAATATTTAAAAGCTTCTGTTGTTTCAAGACAGTGGGCTAAAAGTGTGACGAGAGGCCATCAAGAGGACTGATCTGTATGAGAATATTTTAAAACTGTTTTTCTTTTTTCTGTGTTTTGTTTCACTGTATATTAATATATTATAATACCCATTTTCTTAATTGACTGTACTACGCATTGAATCTACTCATTATTCATTATATGTAGTTAAACACTCTCACTGTTGTTGAGCCATGGTTTTAGTAACGTGGATGTATCTCCCCTGTAGTTCAAAGCCCTTCATGTTCTCAATTGCAGAGTCTGAGTCTTCTATTTCTTGATATGTTATATCGATGTAATTGTTTGTTGGCTGGAAGTTCAAGATGTTGCCAAAAGGAAGAAACAGCGAGTGGATTGTGTCATGTGGAATGGAGGGCGGGAAGTTGGTGATTCTGATGGTGGAGGACATTTATTTAAGTGGGATATCAATATATAGTAAGAGTAGTTTATAGAGCAAAATCTCCGGGTAAGTGAAAAGTTTTTGAAAAATTCACAATAAAAATGAGCTAAACCACCAACAATCACAACAAATCACCACTTAAAACCACCAAAATGTTCAGATCAAACATCGCAAAACTCACCAGATCTTTCCACTCTTCACAGCTTCTGAAACAGGCCGAAACTCCAGTTTCAAAACTCCAAATTCCTGTCTCTTCATGTAAGGCAGGAACTCCACTGAATCTAAAAATCAAGAAATCAGGACCAGAGCCAGTCGCATTGGAAGACTCAGAGTACCCTGAATGGCTATGGAGGGTCTTCGACAAAGAGTACCAGGCTGCCAGACTGGAAGAAGATCCAATCAAGAAGGCAAAGAAGGAGATGAGATTGAGAAATAAGAAGAAGATTAAGATGAATAATTTCGTTGCTCAAATGAAGTGATTTTTACACAGTATTTATAAGGGAACCAGAGAGGGAATCATAGAGAATGAGAGTCTGTATAAGTTAATGAAATGCCTGTATATATTTGCCCTCAATTGTAGTATTTAATATCACCAGTCCGGGTCACACCAAAAAATTTACTTGTTTTTTTTGTTTACTTTTTGTGTTTGAGCTTCATCTTTAACAATTCATTGAAATCTCACTCCAAAATGTTCACTTCCAACATCTTCAGCAATTTTGGATCCATTGAGCCACATCTCACCAATCAGAACAGAATCGCCACCAAAAACAACGAAATCTACTACGCTGTTAACTCATCAATTAGACATTCTAAATCAGATCAAGATTATGAATTATTAGACGTTGACATTGATTTTGAAATTGAAGCCTTGAAATTGAACTCTTCAGGCTCATTACTTGCAATTTATAATGCTAAAAAACTAGTGGTTGCTAATCTAGACTCCTCCATCACAAAACAATACTCAATTGGTGTCAAAATTTTCAATCGTTCATGTTTGATTAAATCAGTATTATGGAATAAAACTTCCAAAAATGATTCAAATTTAATCATTCTATCCAGTGATGATGTTATTAGATCATTTGATTTAAATTACTCTTTTGAGTTACCAATAAAAACATTCAATTTACAAAATCAAACAACTAATCAAAAAGGTCTATTAATGAACTCAATAAATGATCCAGTTTCAATCACTTTTGGTACAAATGGCTCTAGTCTATCCAATCTGTTAACTTTATACATCATAAATTTAGATGGCGATGTCTATTCCATATATCCATTCTTACCAGTGAATGAAATAAGTGCCACAAAGTCACAGTTTGAAGAATTGTTTAATGAGAGTGTTCTATTATTAAATTCAGCAATGGAAGATCCAACAATTGATAAAGAAAATGCAATTAATCAATTGAAATTCACTAACTCAATCTGGAAGAATTTACATAATTCACTAATTGAGCTAAGAGATTTAAAAGAATTTTATATTTCAGAATTGAAAAATTTCAAATTTAGTAATAATTTCATCATTCAAGGCCCATTCAAAATCAATCCATTCCCTGAATGTTTATATGATGATGAATCTAACGATATTCAATGTTTTGAAGCCAATGGATTAGACTTGTTATGCGTGAGCTTTAATAAAAATGGGTTAATTACCTTATTACCTGATTTTAAAACATCAATGAAATTCAAAGATTCAAATTACAGTTATTCATTCACTTTATTAAAACATATCAAACCTAAAGATGGAGGTAAAACTTCGATAATTGATGTCAATGAAGCTTTATTGATTGAAAATAATAATAAACTATATGAATTTAAAGATTCAATGAATTTAATAATTGACGAATTTAAAAATTATGAAGGAAATGTTATACTATATGATTTCTTAAACAATTCTAAACAAAGATTGATATTATCTAATTCCAAACTAACAATTTTTGAGTCATTAATTGATGAAAGTGCCCCAATTAAAGAAAATATAGAAATCTTCAAAAATACATATAAATCCACATTAAATGAATCAGTTTCATTAGAATTACAAAAATTACTGACTAAAATCAAAGAATTCAAGATGCACTCACCAGATTTGAATAAGCTAAGTAAAATTGAAGAAGAAGATTCATTAATAGAAATAAATTCAATTTCTGATTCAATCTTAAAAAATTTAAAGAATTATCATAAATTTGAGATATTACTAAATTATAAATTATTAAACATCAATTCAGAATTTCAAAATCAAATTCAATCAATCAGTTCAATCTTGAGTAAATTTGACAAATTAAATCAAACAAACAATAATATTTCTGATATAATCGAAAAG
Source organism: Phaffomyces opuntiae (assembly GCA_003707165.2). Classification (NCBI taxonomy): domain Eukaryota; kingdom Fungi; phylum Ascomycota; class Saccharomycetes; order Phaffomycetales; family Phaffomycetaceae; genus Phaffomyces; species Phaffomyces opuntiae. Next base: position 51,719 of record PPNH02000015.1, read on the forward strand.
CAAAATCTTTTAAATCAAAGATTTGAATCTTTGAAATCAAAATTATCCGATAATTCAAAGAACATTAATTTAGAAATTTCAATCAAGGAAAAATCATGGTTTAGAGAAATTCAATCATCAATCTTAAATTTCAATAATACATTAAATAAAACTGATAAATTAACAAATCAATTAAATCTAATCAAAAATGAGATTCAAGCGTTACAAAACAACAATCAACTAAAAGATGATGAATTCAATTGGAATGAAATGCAAAACACGTTACAAAAAGGAGAAGAATTATTAAATAATACAAAAATCAACATGAATTCAAACCTAATGAATTTAAACAATCAACTACAATCAACCCTTGAAATTTAATCATCTCATAAAATATATACATCTCCATAAGTATCATAAAACCCCCGTAGCATCTACACCTTCAGAACACTAAAAATCAGTGACACGCCCATTAAATGAATAATCACCATGTCTCAAAGGATCCTGTTTTGGACCACCTCTTTCACCAGTCTTTGGATTAATATCCCCCTCGAATTCAGGAATGGTTTTGAAAAACTCAGGTGAGAATCCACCAATATCATTCTTATTCAACAAAGGAGTGAAATCCTTGTTATGCTCACCATCATTTAAAGAGGCGTTATATTCATCAATTGCAGCTTGACTGTTTGCTATTCTTTGTAATTTTTCGAATTCTTCTTGTTCTTCTTTTGGAAGTTTTGGTGGGGCAGGCGTGAAGTCAAATTTGGAGGAGTAGAAGCGGACAGATCTGAGTGGAGCTAATGTGAATCTCTTTAGCATTTCGTTAATGGTATCAGTTAGTAGTATTAGTTCTAATCGTAGTAAAGAGTAAAGAGTGGAAGAATTGAGGTGTGATTTGGTGGGAGTACAGGGCTCCATAACCAGCTCATCGATTATGTAATCATCATAAAATTTTTTTATTTGAAAATACTGGTTTGAGTATTAAAACTAAACTAAACAAACACAAACATATCTACTTAAATATTGATTCATTCACAATGACAAACCCACTAGAATCAATATTCCCCAAACTTGCACAAACAATCCGTTCCGCATCTGGTCTTGCGGCAAAGGACATCAACTTCTACAAGAATGTAGACACTGAAATAAATTCCAAATCTGAAGAATACTCATCAAATTTATTAACTTTGATAAATCAAGTCCTTAAAGCCTCCAATGTCGAAGATGAAGTGACTAAAGACTCAATGGTGGAACAGTGGAGTGGGATAAGTAACGTTATTGATAATTTCTTGGAAAGGTCAGACATTTCATATGACTTAATAACTCGTTCAAATCAAAATAAAGAAGGTAATAACCCCAATAAATTAACGTATTTGGATGATGCTAACTCAACTAATGATGCCGTTTCATATACTAAGATTGAAAAACCACAGCTTTTGTTCCCTCAGAAGGTTAATAATGAAGATTCACACCCTTTTAAACCATTATTAACTTCAAAGCCAAACTCAATTATTTCAATGGATGAATCTTTGGAGATTAGGGAAGATGAATCAGGGAATTCATATTATGGTCATCCTTATGAATATGAGATCTTAAATCAAGATTACAACCCTTCAATTCTTGAAATTTCAGAACCTATAATGTTTACAAATTGGGAAGAAACCGATTCAATTTGGGTAGATACCGTTGACTTATTAGCAGAAATGATTAAAAATTTAAAAAAACAAGACGTCATTGCCGTTGATTTAGAACATCATGATTACAGAACATACTACGGTTTGGTGTCTTTAATGCAAATAAGTACAAGAAATCAAGATTATTTAATCGATACATTAAAGTTACGTTTTGAATTACAACCATTAAATGAAGTCTTCACAGATCATAACATAACTAAAGTACTACATGGTGCATTTATGGACATCGTGTGGCTGCAACGTGATTTGGGGTTATATATCGTGAGTTTATTTGACACTTATCATGCTTCCAGATTATTAGGATTCCCAAAACATAGTTTAAGTTATTTATTAGAAAAATTTGCAAATTTCAAAACATCCAAAAAATATCAATTGGCAGATTGGAGAATCAGACCATTGACTAAACCAATGAAACTGTATGCTAGAGCAGACACACACTTTTTGATATATATTTATGATTTGTTGAAGAATCAATTAATCGAAACTAATAAATTATCAATTGTGTTGAATGATTCAAGAAATGTCGCATTAAGAAGATTTGAATACAATAATTTCAAACCAATCATCAATGATCCAAAATCAAAAGATTTAATCTATGTCACTTATGATAATGAATCATGGAAAAGATTAATGTATCAATACAACATCCCACAATCCAAATCCAAATTAATGCAAAAATTATACGAATGGAGAGACTCAGTCGCTAGAATTGAGGATGAATCACCACGTTATATCATGTCCAATCAACTATTAGTGTCGTTATGTACAACTGTTCCTCAAAGTGTTGATGATTTGTTAGAGATGGGTAAAAATGGAAGTTTAGTGGTTGGAGAGTATGTTAGAAAGAATAGTAAATTGATTTGTGAATTGATTAAAGAAACAGTTGATGAAATTGACTCAAAACCGCAACAAGGTATTAATAATAAAGCGGGTGAAGGAAGTGAAGAAACTGTGGTTACCCTAGAAAGTGCTAAACAAAATTATGAATTTTTTCAAAACGCATTAAAATTAAATAATGATGATGAAGATCACCAATCTCAATACAATGCATTAGAATCACAGATGTTTATTAAGGAGATGTTGAATAGTGCTAATAATGATGATTCAGAATTGAAATTCAAAGAAAGAAGAGAATTAATTGATGATAAGTTAAATCAAAGTATTCTATTAAACATCCAAAACGATCAAATTGAAGAAGATGAACCAGAACAAGAAGAAATCGAAGAAATTGAGGAGGAAGAAGAAGAAACTGAAGACTCTAAACCGGGAGTTTTCGATAATACAGAAGAAGTAATCATCCTTCAAAAGAAACACAGACCAGACCACATTCCAAAACCTTCCACTTCCAGCAAAGAAGAAGTCTTTGATTATTCAAACGCTGAAAAAATCATTAAGGATACAAAAAGTTCCAAATTCATTAATAGAAAAAGAAAGAAGGGTTCATCTTTTGAATTAAATGGTGGTGCTTCAAATGGACCAAGAGGTGCTAATAAAAGAGAGATTAAAAGTTCAGGAAAGGGAGTCTCATTCGTTAATAAAAAGAGAAAATAAACAAATCCTACATAGTTAATTAAATATGATTATCTCTATTATTGTTACAAACTGTATTTATATATTCTAATTAATATAATCTTTCAAACCTCTTAATCTTTCAACTGCATTACTTAAAGTTTCATCATCTTTACAAAGAGCAAATCTAATTAGATTTTCAGCAACTTTTTCATGTTCTTTAATATAAAATTCAGTAGGTGGGATAGAAACAACACCAAATTCACTAATCAACCAATATGCTAATTTGAAATCTTTCGCTCTGTTTTGAAATTCTTCAGGATATGTGTAATCTTCAGGAATTTTAACTTTAGAGAAATCAACTAATAAGAAATAACCACCTTCTGCAATAGTGTATGGTAGGTTTAATTCCTCCCAAATTTTAGTGAAAATTTCATATTTTTTAATGTATTCTTTTCTAGTGGTTTCAAAATAGTCATTATCTAAAGCTTTGGTTAATGCAGTTGCAGTAGCTTCTTGTAATGGAGCAGGAGTGGCAAAACAGATTCTTGTATGTGCTAATGAAACATATTTTAATAATTCTGGGTTTGCAATAACCCAACCAATTCTCCAACCGGTGACAGCAAATGATTTACCTGCAGAACCAATAGTAAATGTTCTTTCACCAATTTCAGGGGATAATGTAGCAATACGAGTGAATGAATCAGTATAGTATAAATTCTCGTAAACTTCATCAGAAATAATGAAGAAGTTATATTTGATGGCTAATTCACCAATCTTTGATAATTCATCCTTTGTGAAGACTTTACCAATTGGGTTATGTGGGGTGTTAATAACAATGAATTTGGTTTTAGGAGTGATTGCAGCTTCTAATTCAGCGTAATCAATGGCCCATTCTTCACCTTTAACATTACGTTCACTCATATCCTTAGGTGGATGTAATGGGACATAAACGACTTTCCCACCAGGAATCTCAATGTTTGAAATGTATTGATCAAAGAATGGCTCAAAGACAATAACTTCATCACCTTGTGACAAGAAACCGGTTAAAATAGCCAATTGACCTTCATTTGCACCAGTTGTGACTAAAATCTCATTTTGTGCTAATTCACGACCATAGTGTTTAGAATAAGTCTTAGACAAGGCTTTTAATAAATTTGGTTTTCCCTTGGTGTGGGCGTATTGGTTGTTGGCAGGAACATCAAATGATTCTTTAGCAGCATTGATAACGAAATCAGGAGGAGCATAAGAGAAGAAACCTTGACCTAAATTGATGATTTGACGTTCAGGTTTAGCAGCAGCAGCAGCGGCGGCAGATTCGTTGATAAGGGACCAGATGTCCTTTCCAGAGGCGTTGAAGTATGGGTTGTGTGATGGGAAAGTCATGGTGTTCAATTGGCGTCTGAAAGTTGGGAGGAGAGTTCTTTTCATTGAATATTTATCAGTGCAGGTGGAAATTTGATTTGTTTTTCGTCTTTTTACCGCCATTTTGGACAATTGTGGCGCTTTGCTTATCGCGCCCGAATTAGTAATGGAAGAGACGATGAAGGGAGAGTGGGCAGCGGCGTAGGGACTCGGGAGTGGTGAATCGTGATAAGTGGTGCTGTTAGTGCTTACCGGCGTGTCTTTTCTCATTCAAGTATCCAAGATCCAGCCAGATTCCACACGCCATGATCACAAACATCCACCAATTACAGTCCAAAGCAGTGACTCCATCAGTGAGTAAAGCTTCCAGTCTCCAGCTATCAGTGTCTATCTATCCTCAGCTTCTCTCCATGCTTTTCAATGGACTCGACTCTCGACTGAGCAGCGAGAACTCTTATCTTATCTTTGTGTCAACTGCCGGTTTGGCCACACTCCCAATGAGATAACAAACAAGCAACTAATAGATTCACCCGTACTAAGTTGTACCGGAGTCAATACTCACAACCAATGCAATCACTCCCAAACGAAATCAAACTGAGAATTCTGGAGTTACTTCCAGCGTCAGACCACCGAAACCTCATCCAGATCCCACAACTCCATAACTTAATCAACTTCGTGTTTCATTGTTCCAGTCATAATAATAATGTCCCATATTTTGCAATTCAGCGATTCCTCAAAGATTGTTCCATTGACATAACTCGAATTCAACTAAAATCATTAATTGAACGTAATGAGTCTCTTATTTCACACACTGGGCTTAAAATAATCCCGTATCATGCGTTGATAAAGGAGGAAATTCCTGATTTCAAGATCCATTTATTCATAAGTGATGATCCTATCCATTCAAAATTAATAATTGATAATTTTTTCTTCAAGTCACGAGAATTAGAGTCAATGAAACCTTATGGTATACTGTTGATTAGAGACAGGCTAAAATTTAGAATGATTGTTAAATCAAGTATATTTTCCACTTTTTGGAAGTTGGTAACAGAATGTGGATTTTACGTTGATGTTGAAGACATTAAAGATCTTAAAATCCATGAAGTTTATTCCAATGAGAGTGAATCGTTACACAATTGCTGCACTTCTAAAGAGTGTAATGACTCATTATTTATTGAATCATTAAAAAGTTATGAAGAACAACGAATGATTTCATTCATCAAAAGAACTAATGGAAGTCATGTGAACTTACCAAATCTTGAATCATTTCATTATAGGAATTATGAAGTTATTCATTTCAAAGAATTGAAATGTTTAAATTATGAAAACTTGAAGAATCTGACGATGTTTTTAGCTGAATATGATGTCGAATTAATTGATTTAAATTTTAATAACCTACAAAAATTATCAATTGAATCTAATGCTTGCATCATAAATTCCAAATTCCCAAATTTAAAAGAAGCTTATTTTGAAAACACAACAACAACCTTCCCTGATCTTCCAGAACATGACCGTTTCATCAGCTTAAAAGACATTAAATTTCCAAATTTAAAGAATTTAAAAATTTCTTTTAATCTAATATCTTTATATGATGTTTCATTCAATGATAAATTACACACCCTTGAAATTATAGATGCTTTTAAATTCTATAATAATTTCCATGATGCTCATGAAGATAAATACTCATTTTTCAAAACCATCAAATTCTTAACAATAACATATCAGGATTTAATATATTTCACAATATCAAATAATTATTTTCAAAACGTTGAATCCTTACACTTGATATACAATGAAGAGTTTCATGTAAGACTAGAAGAAAAATATACAATGAACCCTATTCCTGTCAAAAAAGTCTACATTGAAATTTTAGACGTCTCCACAATAATTTCCATTCCAAGTATTTTGTTTCCTGATATGGAAACATTAAAGATTAATTCCAATGAAGTCTATTCTAGAATATCAACACATCAAATAGATCCAGAGACGACAAAGTTGAAAACTTTGGAATTAGAAGTTGATTCGATTGGAATCGGTTCAATCAAAATAAGAGAACTTGAGGTGTTTTCAAAACTCGAAAATTTAATCATTGGTACAAATGTGCTGATCAATGATAACACTGAGAGATATGAGATTCCAGAATGGGTGACAAACGTTGAGATAGGTTATGTTTATAGATCAGATATAAATTTCCAAAATCCAAATTCAATTAAGTCATTAAAAATATATCAAAATCAAAACACATTCATTACAGATTTGAAAATCTCTCAAAATTTCAACAATTTAACAAATTTATTAATTGATGGGTTTAGTGAAATACAATTATCGGGACATTTCCAATCATTAAAAGAGATTGTAATTCATGAAGAAAAAAATAATTCTATAGGTGAATTTCAAACTCATCTAAATAGCTTTCAATTACATATTGAAGATTATCCAAGTTTATCACAAGTTAATGGGGTGGATGTGTATGAGTATGTTAAGAGTGATGGAATTATTGACTCTAATCTTTAAATTAACTTTAAAGAAAATCAGGTATGATTAATAAGTAATTAGTGAATAGTTCATGAAAATTAAATGGTACAAAGATCTTGTGTAAAAATGTGTAGAAATCACCTTGTGTTGTTCTTGCGCAGTAATCACATTGTGCAGGGCTTGTATATCGTTATAGTACGAAGTCACATGGACACTCACATAGAGAATTACACATATATTTTTTAAGAAAACCATAATCATTAATGCATTAGATGATATATATCATTCAATCCTCAAGAATGTTAATCCCTTCAGATTCAACCTTTTTAGCCCATTTTCTAGCCAGTATTGAGGATTTCATATATTTTTTAGATGCATATTTTTTGAAGAATTCTTCATGAATAACAGGTTGGATCAAATAACTTAAAATTAATTCAACAACATGTCTGAAATCATTTTTAGTATAACCCCCAGAATAATGAATTAATGTGCCATCCCATTCTGATCTTCCCAACATTTTTCTAGATACAAACATTGAAGCAGCCGCACATAATGATGGTTTTAATCCAATAAATCTATGATCCATTATTGAGATTTCTAGAAGATATTTCCCTACTGTTCTTGTTTCAATATCATAATCATCAGCTTTGGAAATTCTTCTCAAAAAATTCATTGGATTTGGATAACTTAAATCAAAATCTAATTTGCCTAAAATATATCTTTCTGCATCTAATATTTCTTCTTCAGTATACCCACCATCTGTAACATATGAATAATTCTTAACACTTGGAGAGTAAACTTCTTCATATTTGGCAGCTATAAATAAGGAACCCGTTGCTAATAACTGTAATTTTTCAGTTTCAACCTTTTCCTTAGACATAAATCTATCCATAACATTGATTGCTAAAAACAACGTTTCTGGTAATAATCTGAATCTTAAATGAACCTCCACGATCCAATCAACTAAGATAGATCTCATTTTTGGTTTTAAATTAGGTTGTAATTGGAAATAGTCAGGAATTGGTAAAGTTTTAATCTCTAATTCTTTTAAATAGTCAAACACTTCACAAACGTATTCACTTACCATCAATGGATCATCAGCATCATCAACGTCTAGATCTTGCCATCCATATTCAATTTTAGATTTCTTTGGAGCGTTAATTATCTCGACTAAATTTGTTGAAGATTCAGTAGCGGCTCTTTTTAAAGGCATTCTATTACTTATGAGTTCATTATTATTGACATTAGATTTCAGCTTGTTGAGAGAGTGGGTATCTTGCAGTGACGATTGGATTGTGTTTGTGACGTTAGATAGAACAGATCTTTGTAAAGATGGGATTTTGGAATTTTTATTCAGATTAGTGTTATTATTAGTTGATGGTTTCGAAAGTTGTGAATTGGAAGTGACGTTAGAGATCTTATTTCGTTGAATCATGGCATTCTCATCTTGAGTAGGAGGGATGATATTTTCTGTGGACATTATGAGACTATGAATGTGTTAATTGTGTGTTAAATGTGTGTGAGTGTGTTGATGTAAACTTTTATGGATTATTCAACGATAAGGAGCAAACAAACGGAGCTATAATAATGCAAAACGATTGAGAACAGCAGATGAATATTGTTGAGTATCTAAAGACGTGACTTGTGGATGAGTTGACTTGTACAAAAGGGTGATTTTGTACAAGGTTGAAATTAAAATTGTGTGTTGGGAATTGATTGAGTGTTAAAATTGGAAAAAAACAACAAATTGTGGAACGATGAAGAGTCCACAAAGACGAAATTTGAGTGAATTAAAAAATGATGAGAAAACACGAAGTTTGGACGAATTAAAAATGTATTTTATTGAATTCAAAAAGTTCTAAAAGTATCGAAATTCAAACAAAAATAAAAATTCATGAAAATTTACGCGTTTTTTCAGATCGCGAATCGCGAAATTCTGCTGAGTCAGCAATTATGTCAGCATATTACGTAACACACACCCGGATTCCCGAAATCTTTCACCTTAAACTGAATTATCTCTACTACTATTTTTATTACTGTATTTCTATAATACTTTAACACATCACCATGGCTGAAGTCAGAATCATGTCCCACATGAACAAGGACCACGCTCTCTCAATTGAGGACTACTTAGTCGTCTACGGTAAGGTCCCAATGAGTATCCAAATATCAAACATTAAAATGACTGAAATCACATTAAATCAAATGACAATCTCATTCAAACATGAACAAATCGAATTCGATGTCAATAAAGTGATCCCATTTGAACCACCCCTTGAAGATTTATCTCAAGCAAGAGTTAGATTAGTCGAAATGGCCAAATTCGCAGCACAGGAAAGAGGACTTGCACATTTCCAAGTCAAAGGGTATAAATATCCCTCTGCGTCAGGTTGGTTATTGATATTCGTGATACATTTACCAATCTTATGTTATTTCTTCCCTGTTTTATTAACTAATAAATACGTTACTTCATTTGTTGATCGGAGTGTTATTGGGTGGTTACATAAATATTTGATCCATGTTTTCTTCTTCACTATTTTTATTCATATTTTGGAAGCTTACTTCATCTTAGAACCAAAGCTAGATAGATATAGAGTCCCTACAGAATACGTACTAGAATGGTATATTGCTACAATTATTGAAGGTTTCCCAGCTATTAAAAGATTGAACTCTTTAATTGCTGAAAATACTCATTAGAGCACGCAAAATTGATGGGCGAAAAAAGTATAGTTAAATGATATAATGATTAGACAAGATAATAGTGTAATATAGTACCTCCAATCTCACTCTATCTGACTCTTTAAGTCACTATTTCAGTTCAGCTTAACCCACTCAGGGTAACCTCATCGCCTAAAATCGTTACGGACACAGCTAAAAATCTTTTTCTATAACAAGTTGAAAATAAATTACATAGAGAGCTCATCCTCATCTTTTAATAAGAGACCATATTTAACTATGACTGCCAAACAACAACAAAGAAGAAAGAACAAGGCCAAAGATAAAGGAGCAAAGAAGATTGAATCAGAGGTGTTCAAAGACAGAGAAGCTAGAAACAGACTTGGATTTGAATCTAATTTACAAGAGAAATCAAAATTTAAAAAACAATCTAAAGGTTCCGTCAAGAAAGAACAAAGAAGTATAAGGCTTTATGGTAAATCCAAAGCCCCAAGAGTATATGATGAAAAGGAATTAGATCTACCTGTTTTAAACAGGGCCATTATCCCAGGTGCTAAAAGACCAAAGGGTAAAAAAGGTAAAAAATTCGTTAATGAAGATCCAAATGATCAAGTTCAAATGAATAGAATCATCAGTGAAGTCATATTAGGGGATGAGAAGAGAGATATGTCTAAGTTAGAAAAAGCCCAAAAATTAGAAGAATTAAGAGAATTAAAACGTAAAGAAATTGAAAAGAAAGAAGAATCTAAAAGATCTAAAATAGAAGATAAAAAACAAGAAATTAAAAGTAAGGCTAATAAAGCAAGAAGTGATAGACGTAAAAGATCTAAATTAGCCGATTCACTCGAACAAGAAGAAGAATCAAAACCAAAAAAGAAGAGTGTTGGTTTCGCATAAAAATATCTGTATAAATAAAAATAAAAAAGTGTACACTACAAATTTTTAAAAATAATATCTTTTTAATTATACAATTGTAATTTATTTATTTATTTATGAATAATCATTATTTGAAGTTTCAGTACATTTATAGATACTGATATATGGATCATGAGTGTTATTTGCAGCAATCATCATATTATGAGGATGAAATGCCAAAGATGAAATAAATGGAGTTCTATTTTGTAAACCTGAACTGAATACACTATTATTTTTGAATGAAGTTAATAAATCTCCAGAACTTGTCCATAGTTTAATTGTCTTGGAACCAGTAGCAATAATTGGTGCATGTTCATGGATTTGTATACTTGTTGTTGAGATTTTATCATCTGACTTGAAACTAATGACAGGTTCATTTAATCTAATATCCCATAAGTTAATCATTGAATTCGTTGATCCACTAACTAATTCCCTATATCCTCCTCTTTGCATATGAATGTTTTGAATCCATGATCTTTCATTATTAGGATTTTTCCATAATTTAACCATTGAGTCTCTTGAATCTAATCTACGATCATAAACTCTGATAGTACCATCACCAAACCCACTAACGAAAACATTACCAGCGACTTGATCTGAAGTTAATGAAGTTATCGAGCTTGATGATCTTGCAGGAATATCGACAACACATAATTCTCTTGGTGCATCCCAAATTCTAATGATTTTAACATCACCTGTTGCTAATAACGAACCTCTACTTTGTTGCCATTCAGTGATTAAACCAGTAGATCTTGGTGTTAATAATAAATCAGTTAAACCTCTCCATGATGTCACCAGTCTTGAATCTTCAACGTTTTGAAAATCCCTATAAATTTTAATAATACCATCAGAAGTACCAGTTAATAATAATGGTAAATCATCTTCATTTAATAGTTTCAAATCTGTTATCTTTGTACCGAATTTATTAGCATTTGAGAATCTTGAAATTTGTTTCTTTTCCTCCCAATCAAAAACGGTAACATTATCACGATCATCTGAAGTGATAAGGAATTTTTCAAATTGAGAAAATTTTAAAATTTTAGGTTGTGTCTTATTATTTAATACTCCAATGTTAGTTTTCCAATCTCCACGTAATGATAAATTCTTTTGTGGTTGTGTGTTATTTATGATCTCTTCATTTCTGTTTCTTCTCCAGATTCTTTGTGTGTATTCTAAACTACCCGGTTCATCAACTTCATTTTTTCTCATTTGTGGTTCTTGAAAATATTCAACACTATATTCGAAAAATTGTGAACTTATTGGAATTTCAGGATATTCTTCTCTAGCTTCATCTAAGTTGAATCTTGACGTTTTTGGACTTGGCACAATACCATATGGATTAGATAAAAATTTAGAGTGTTGTCTTTTATTCAAATTACTAGTATCCTCTTCATTAATCACATCATCTTCTTTATTCCAATTGAAAAAGATGTTTGATAATGAAATAGTTCTTTTCAGTAATGAATAACCTAATGATGTTGATCTTGTTGAATTATTAGTACCAATTTCTTGATTTCCTGTCGTAGATCTCTTTGGAGCATCTTGAATCTTGGAACCATTTAATTTGATTGATTTAGGTAATGTGTTTGGTTGAGTATTATTGATGTTTTGTTGTTGCTGTTGTTGATATGATGAATTATTACTTTGTAATAAAATAGTTTCCATTTCGATCACTGATTCTTGTAAGGGACTTGCCTTTAATGCAATTAAAACATAATCTATAATCTTTTCACAATAGATACGTAATTGAGTATGACCATCACAAGACAACAATAACAAAGTTTTCCAAATCAGATGGTATAATGATCCATAACCAACATTTTGTTTAGTATCTATATTCAAATCAATAACATTTGATAATTCATAATATAATTCATTAAATGCTAAAACGATGAAATTATTAATTCTTTTTTTGATTATTTTAGAGAAAAAAACAATTACTTCTTTTCTAACTAATGGGCTTGCATCATTAGCTAATGAAATTATAGGTAAAGTTATATTAGTTTCTTGCTTTAAATCTTCTTCATCGAATTCAGTTTCTGGTAAGAAATTAGTTAATGCTAAAACAACTGAAGTTCTAACTTCTGGAATTGGATCATTCACTTGTCTTAATAATCTATCAAGGAACCCTTCTTTTAAACAAACAAATTTAACTTCTGAATTCTTATCCCATAATTGTGAAATTAATAAGACACTCCATTGTCTTAATAATGGATTTTCAGAAGTTTCACAATATTCTAGTAATTTATCAACTAGATCAGGTGTAAAACAGAATCTTTGACCATTTTTGAAATTTCTAACAAACAATGATAAAATTAAAGTACATAATGCTTTATGATCATTATTTGAAAGATCTGAATTATCTTTAGGATTCAACATTTGTAAAAAATAATCAAAGCCTTTATCTTTAACTAATTCTTGTTGTGTGTTTTTATAATCAACTGCCATAATTCTTGCCCAAATGAAAACTAAAACTGGTTTTAGATCAGGTGAAGGACTTTGTAGTAATTTTAAAATGTATGGGAAAATACCAATTGATAATGCTAAATAAACAGCCCATGGTCCTAAATCTAAAAATCTAGATAATAGAACTAATGCACGAACTCTATGAACTTGTGATAATAAAACTTGTAAAACTATAGGTAATTGTTCTGGTGGTTGTCTTGAATTTGATCCATATTTTAACCATAATTCAAATGCTGTTAAATGTTGTTCAAAAAATGTTGAATGTTGATAATTCTGAATATTAATATCTAATGATCCTGCACTTGATGTAATTAAATTCACATTTTCATTGTTATTTGGTTGTGATGTTCCATTTGATGAGTTATTATTGTTATTATTTGATCCATTTGAATCAGAGTGAGTATTATTATTATTGAAATGTGAATGATCTGATCCATTTGAACCTTGAGTTGATGGAAGTGCTGGTAATGATACAATAGTTGAAGGCTCATTGTTCAGATTCTTCAACATTTGAGTTAAAACTTGATCAATTGCTAAATCCCAAGATTCCCACATTGTATGAAATTGAATATCTGGTAATGGAGGATCTGAAATTGGATGACAACCATAAGTTGGCATAATTCTTTTAGCTAATAAAAAGTTTCTAAATAATGCAGCAACCATTAAATCTTGTCTGAATAATCTTTTGAATAATGGTCTTGGTAATGAAGTCCATGCAATTGTATCTGTGATAGCTGTGAAAATCCAATTCAATTCACCTAATGGAGTTCGACGATCTGTTAATTTACCAGGAATCATAATATTACCATTTGTGGAACTTTTAGCTAATTCTAATAATGGAGCATAATAACTTTTTTTGATAGGTGATTGCATTATGAACCATTTGATACTTATATCAATTGGACATGTTAAACAACAAGTGAATAAATCAGCAGGTAAATCTGGATCCATTGGTAATAATTCATTTGATTTACATGCAGCCAATTGAATACAATCAATATAAGCAGAAGTTGGAGATGGTGCTAAATTATCATGATTACCATCATTATCATCATCAATTCTCTTTTGAACAAATTTCTTGAAATTATTAACAATATTACCAGCTCCATTACAATCATAAACATAAATACATGGAGCACCTAGCCAAGTTTGTAGATCATATAGAGAAATTGGAATATATTGAGTATAACCTCTATTGAATACCCAAATTTCACCACTTTGAGTAGGCTGTGGAACACCATGACCATTATAATGGAATAAAATTCTTTCATCTCTTGCGTTTCTTCTTAATGAATTACAAAATCTTTTAACATCTTCAACACAAGGATCTAAAGATTGTTTATATCTTGTTTTTAAAGATAATGTTTCATATTGACTTTGTAGGTTTTTACCAATTGCCTCAATTGACTTCTTAGTATCATTGAATGATAGAGGATCAATCCAAGCTTCAGTTTTAGCACAAGGATGAGTCTTAATTACATCTGGAGGATCAACCCCAATGTTTAAACAAAGAACAATAGCAGCACTGACAGTTTTCTGACGATCCTTCATGATTTTCCAGTCCATTATAGGTTGATAATAATCACTCTTTTGAGCTTTTTCTTCTTCAGAAGTTGGATTCCCATTGGTATGATGTCTTTTATCATCAAAATACAGGAAATAATTACTAGCCAGGAATTCCATGTACTGTTGATCCACTTCAAACCCATGCCTTATCTCACTATTCAGTGGATTCAACTTAATGGGACCCTCAGTCTTCTGGGTGTCCATCGTGGGTAAATTATAGTGGAACTCGAAGGTAAACAATGACCGTTTTATCGAGTTTATCATTTCGTTAATCTCGAAAAACTACTCGAAAATTAGGAAGCCCCGAGTATTACGTATTACGTATTACATAGTTATTACATAAGCCACATAGTTAACAGTTAGTACCCTGATCACACCAACAAAGAGCCAGCTCTCACTCCAAAGGACTCAATGGATCAACTACCAAATGAACTAAAAGGGAAGATTCTGAAGGAGGTCGCTCATGGTGCATCTGCTGAGAAGATCTTGAATGTTTTGAAGTTTCCAGTCATCCATAAGTGTGTGTCAATTGTATTCTTTTCTGAGGACGATTCTTATGATGAGAAACCATATGAAGAAATCACTAAATATCTGAAAGGTCTAGGGATTGATTTAACCTGCAATGATTTTCAAGAGATGATAAAAAATGAAGAATCTCATACAACAGAAACTGGACTAGTTATCACCCCATTTAATGCGTTACAGAAGAATGAAACTAACTCATATAAAGAGAAAGTTCATGTTTTTCTATATGGTCTGGATAATTTTACACTGGATAAAGTGTGGTATTCATTCTTCATTAAAAAGGATACTGATGATGCATTATCTTCTTCAATTAAGTATATTAAAAAGAATTTCAATTTTAGATTCATTTCATTTGCTTATAGATCTGAATTAAAATATGCAGCTGAAGTTTTATTAGATGCTGATTTTTATATTCATTTCCCAAATCTTCTTTATATGGAACTGTCTTGTGATCATGAGTATAACTCTTATGGGATTTATGACATGCTTTATAATGAAATCACTCATAATGAAGAATATATTGCAATAGATGTTTCAAGGATTAAAGATCTGACACATGATTTGTTAGTTAGAAAAAAACTTCATTTCGATTTTGTTGAAACATTGAAGCTTAAAAGGATTAAAGTTTCTGATTTTAATCCACAAGATCATTTCAATTTTAAAAAATTAGTCCATTTATCAATTGAATCTCCATTGACTTTAGGAGATTACAAATTTGATAAATTGAAAGAACTTAAGATCAAAGATTCAATAGTTTTAAAAAATATTGATTTTTCAAAATTAGAAGAGCTTCTGATTTTTGAGAATAAAAATGCAGTTACTGTTTTAAATACAATCAATGCTCCAAATTTGAAAAGATTGAAAATTGATAGAGTTGAAGTTGAAATCCAGAAATTCAGCACTACAGATAAATTTAATCATGCAGACTTCCTGAATAATGTTACTTTCAAAAGACAACTGGGTGAACAAATTGATCTCAAATTCCTAAAATATATTGAGGAATTGACAATCCCATTTTGGAAATTGATGATTCTGTTAATTGATGATCCTAATTGCTTTCCAAACCTAAAATACCTTCAAACATATGGAAAAAAAATATCAGGTGTCTCTTCAGAATTTGACTTAAAGGTTCCATTTGTACTTCCAACTATTAAGAAAATATATGTGGATGAGGAAACAGATGCTGAGTTTGTAAACTTATTAACGTTTCCAAATTTAGAAAACTTTCATATTGAAGAACATGCTAAAATTAAATTTGACTATGAAAAGTTTTTTAAGAAGTCCACAATGATTGAACATGTGGAATTAGTAACTCGTCAGAGAAATGAAACAGAGGTAATTGAGATTCCTAATTTTGAAGAGTTGAATCATTTAAAAACATTATCAATCCACTCCAGGTTCCACTTCCCTGGATGTCGGAACAATACAATTCAAATTCCAAAGAGTGTCAAATGTTTAAAGTTGGTGCCATTTAATAATGAAGTTACTTTAAGTCATACTGAATCTATAGAATTTTTACATCTGGCTCCTATTTATTCGACTGAGAGACCATCAAAAATATGTATTTCTCAAGACTTCCCAAATTTGAAAGAAATATTCATAGATGATGCATCAATCATCTCAGTAACGAGAGATTTACCAAATCTTAGAACTATTCATGTTAATACAGGTGAATTCCATTCTGAAACTAAGTTGAGGACACAATTGGTTCCAAAACTGAAAGAGATATATTATTATGAAGCATCGGAGAGAAGAGATAAGATCAAACAGTATATTAAATCAAAACACAAAATAAGAGTGCACCAGCTGGAAGAAGACGTTTATCAAGAGTGTGAACTTGCTGACTATGAATACTATTCAGATTGAAATGTATTATCATAAATTTTTTTATTAGTAGTTTGTACGGCCCTACAGGCTATTCATCAAAATGATATAGCAAACTGAGATTATAAAATTATCATTATAGTTGAAGCTTAATTGTATGGTATTTGTATCAAGATTGATGTTCTTGTTTACAATTGAAACTTAAGATTTCCCAGATTTGGTTCGGGCAGAACTCACTCAAATATTGTCAACAAATAAAGTCTTAAAAAAGATCCACATACAGTTTTTGTTATCAGATATAGACTGAAGTCATGGATAGTTTACCAAATGATTTGAAGCCTAAAGACTTGTCTGATTTTGTCTTTGGTGCATCTGCCGAGAAGATTTCACAAATTCTGAAGTTTACATCAATCCATAAATTTATATCAATTGTAATTGCACCTTTTGAACAGATTGAAATCATTTTTAGAAGTTCAGCTCAAAAAGACACTTACAGTCAAATATTAAATTATCTTTATACTAACATAGACATTGACTTAAGTGAGACTAAGCTTGACACAATTATTAGAAGACATAAACCATATACTACAAAAACTGGATAGGTTATTACTTCCTATGAGGCATTAAAAAAAAATAAAAGTGGATCATATAGAGATAGAGTTCATATATTCTTGTATTTTGGTGAAGAATTTGAGATATTCAGAGTGTAGTACTCACTTTTAACCAAATATAACTTCATTTATAAAATTGATCAGTCTCGTTCAATGAGTTATATCAAAGACCATTTCAATTTTAGGGTTATTTATTCTGCTGAAGAGTTTGAATTTGGACCTGAAGTTGAACTTTTATTAAATGCTAGGTTTTATAATCATTTTCCAGATGCACATGATGTAAATATTTTTTGATTGTGCTCAATGCGTTGATAGATGTCCTTTCAAAGATCTAGAGGTGCACTATCCTGATAAGAACCATGTACCAGGTCAAGTCAGAGCTAAAGAGTTATCAAGAGATTTCTTGCATGAACAAAAGTTGTACTTCAATACAGTTAAGACTCTACACTATAAAGTGATTAACATTACTAACTTTAATTCAAAAAATCATTTCAATTTCAAATCTTTAGAAAAATTGACCATCAATACGCCAGACGTGTTAGAAGATTTAAGGTTTGATAAATTGGAATATCTTTTAATCGAAGATTCAATAGTCTTACGCTCCTTATGTTTTCCAAGATTAAACAATCTCATGATCATGGGAAATAGTGAAGTGACTGTTCTAGATTCTATTGATGTCCCACGATTAAAATATCTAGAAATTATGGGCCGATCTGAAGTTGAAATGAAAAATATAAAATCTACTGAAAGACTCTCCTATTTTGATCTTAGTACGTCAACACTTAAAAAGATAGAAAATGAAACTTTTGATACCAGCTTTTTTAAATATAGCAAAGAAATAAAGATGGAATTATGGAGGTTCATAAATCTTCTAATTTCAGATCCTAATTGTCTTCCAAATGTTGAAACTCTTGAAATAGAACCAGAAAAAGAACCAAGTTCTTTATTTGAAATTAAATTGAAGTCCCCATTGATACTACCAACTATCAGAAGATTAAGTGTTTCAGAAGGTGAAAAATTAATTGAATTGTTGACCTTTCCTAACTTGGAAAACGTTCATATTGAAGATGATGGGAGTTTCTTTAATTATTATGCATTTTTCAAAAGATCTCCAAATATCACACACTTGGGTCTTTCTATTTTTGTTCATGATAAAAATAAAGGTGGAATAGAACTACCAAGTTTTAAAGATTTAGACCATTTAGAAACATTATCAATCAAGATTCATTCTTCTGGTAAAGGCAAAGCACCTTTGATCAATAAAGAACTTCAAATACCAGAAAGTGTCAAAAGATTGAAACTTGAGCCTTTTTACAATGATCTGTCTTTATCTCAAACTGCATCTTTTTTTTTTCCTCTAAAAATCAAATTGAATGTTTACACTCGGGGTGTCTAAAATCTAAAGAAGCAAAAGATCAAGAAATAATTCTTTCACAGGAATTTCCAAATTTGAAGGAACTTTTACTAGAGAGCATATCATCTATTAACCTAATGAATGATTTGCCAAATCTTGAAGAGATATGTGTTGGTAAAGGTAATTTTGAAATTAACTTAACAACAAAATGTGTTCCAAAACTCAAAGAGATAGCGTATTTTATGATATCAAAGAACGACGAAATAAAACAAAATTTTGGATCAGATCATGAAATAAAAATCTATCGCAATTTATTTGACATTGATTATGACAGCGGTTCAAAATATAATAAATTTCCATGGTTTTGGGAATGAGCCTTATAGAGCAAATTCTATCCTTCTTTCAGCTTTTGTAGTAAACTGTATATACAGTCAGCACTATGAACTGGCTTTTTTTAAGTTAAGAGCTAACTTGGGATGTTCATTGTTGATTTAGAGTTATATATACCAACGCATGTCCCGTAGAGTTAGACACAGATGTCAAGGTTTCAGGTAGGGCCACACATATTATATGCCAGCCGCCAAATGTATCAAAAGTTTTTAAAGGTTTTACAGCTAAGTATCGAGCATTTTAATTAACGGCTGATTAATCTGAGACAATGGTTTTCTTTCCAAACGAATTGAAGTGAAAATCTTACGGGATGTTGTCCATGGCGCTTCTCTTGAGAGAGAGATCTCGAATGTTTTGAGGTTTTCAATTAAGTTGGTTTCAATTGTATTTCGTCCTCTTGTTTTTTTTTCATACTAGGAAATAACAATATGCTTTTATAATCAACTACCTAAGGTTTAGGATTGATCTAACATATGATGAATTTGAGAAAATGGTCAACAATAATGAATTTTACACAACAGAAACAGGTTTAGTCATTACTCCATTTAGCGCTTCACAGTTCGATAAAACAGGTCACTATAAAGATAAATTTCATGGTTTCTTTTATGGCGATGAGGTGTGGAAGTAAGGTGTGGTACTCATTGTTAAGTAAGGATTATCTAATCGAGGATTCTAGATTCTAGAGCATATATGATATAATACCGAATTTAATCATCAGAAGTTATTCAAGAATTCTACTTTAAAACTGTCATTCAGACTGAATGGATTATAAAGAACTTATTATGTTGTTTTATTCGTGGGTTGAAGGTTAATTTGAGACTCGAAATTTGAATTGAATGCTGCTATAATCTACGTTATTTGCTCATGATTCATCAGAAGATGGATAATAGATATATAGTGCTATATACAATACACACCGTGTAGTATCAAGAAGCTTCTAACAAATGTTGAGAGATATCGATTTGGTGATGTTAACAGTAACAAAAACGAGTCATGGATCGCTTACCAAATGAATTGAAGCTCAAGATCTTACACGATGTTGTTCACTGCGCGCCTGCTGATAAGATGCTGAATATTCTTAAGTTTCCATCAATTCATAAAATGATAAGACTTGTGATCGATCCTTTTGAAGAGAACGAAGAACGATGAGTATAAGTTTGATTTATTTTCGGGTCCTGATCCAGAAAAGGAACAATTTGAGCAATTAGAAGAGTTTGTTGGAAGTATAGGCTTTGATTTAGATCGATGTGACTTCTATGATATGTTTGATAATGACATACCATATACTACAGAAACAGATTTGGAGATCACTACATATAATGCAGTAAAGAATGATACAACTGAATCATATATATAAAAAAAAGTCCATATTTTCATATATGAAGGGTATAAATTTCGCGTTCATAAGGTCTGGTACTCATTGTTAAGTAAAAATGATTTCATTGACTCAGAATTATATCCATCAATCAAATCTCTCAAAAAGAATCTCAATTTCAGATTTATTTCATTAGCCAGTAAATTCTCAGGTAGATCAGAGAGTGAGGTTTTGTTGAACGCTGGGTTTTATATTCATTTTCCAAATGTCAATGCTGTAGACTTGTCTTGTGATCGTCGTCAAGGTGTGGAAGGACATCCAGGAACACTTTTCAGAAGAAATTATGATTTTTCAATGAGAGAGGAACATTTTATTGATATACCCACTTATATTGAAGACATCTTACTAGATTTTAAGAATAAAAAGAAACTTTACTTTGGTTTAGTTAAAGGAATAACTCATAGAATGATAAAACTACCTGATTTTAACTTACAAAATCATTATAATTTCAAAAATTTGGTAACTTTAAGAATTAGTTCACCTGTGATTCTAGAAAATCTCCATTTTGATAACTTGATATGGTTTGAAACTTCCCACTCAATTGTTTTAAGATCAATAGATTTTCCTGAATTAGGAATGCTCAGCATTACACGAAACGTTAAAACACGCACTGTTTTAGATTCCATTGATGCTCCCAAATTATCATCATTCGTAATTGAAAGATTTAGTGTTGAAATCCAGAATTTCAAAACCAATGATGAAATTTCCAGAGCAGACCTACAGACTTTTACATTTAAAAAACCAAAAACTGGATATGCTGATCTCAGTTTCCTTAAAAATGTTAAAAAATTATCAATTGAATTTTTAGAATTAATCAATTTATTAACAAATGATCCTAACTGTTTGGAAAATCTTGAAGAGCTTGAATTGTATCCAGAGTTAAATAGAGATATCTCACTTAAAACTGATTTAGAGCCATTTGTGATTCCAAGTATGAAAATATTAGATCTGAGTAAGTCCACAGATACAAGATTAGTGGAACTCTTAACATTTCCTAAATTAGAAAAGTTCTATACTCAAGATCATGGCAATGAAAAATTTAACTATCAGATGCTTTTCGAAAAGTCACCCTTAATCAAGCATATACAGCTTGTCATTTTGAAAAGCGATAAAGTTGAGAGAAATTTCGAGAGTAAATTTGAGCTTCCTATTTTTTCTGACTTGCATTATTTGGAAGAATTATCAATTGGAAACAAATTAGATGAATTTTCATCAATTAAAGAGCTTCAAATTTCAAAGAGCGTTAAAAAGCTGAAACTGATACCCTTCCATAATGAACTTTCCATAACTAATACTGAAGGTATAGAATATTTAGATCTTGGATTTTTAAGTGCTTATAAGCAAAAACGAAGAGAAGTAAAAATTTCCCAAGAATTCCCAAATCTGAAACATCTTTTCGTTTACAAACCATCAAATATTGAAATAATCAACGACTTACCAAATCTTGAAATAATAGATGTGATTGCTGGTGGTTATAACATTAGGTTGAAAACACAATTGGTTCCTAAACTTAAGAAAGTAACCTATTATGACCAATATAAAGAACAAATAAGACATTCAATTGCCTCAAAACATGAAATAGAAGTCGATTGCTTTGGTGATGGTGAAGATTTTGAATGTGACTGTGACCATTTTCCATATTGTCTGCACTGAGTGTATTCAATAATGTAAAGAACTTTGATGTTATTTTTATTTGTAGTTAGTGCGAGTAAACACTGTAATATTAATCGATACACAAGAACTACTTGATCAGACTTCATATCTACCACTATTTACTTGAATAACTCACCTAAAACCTCAATTA
The DNA here is from genome assembly GCA_003707165.2 of Phaffomyces opuntiae. Lineage (NCBI taxonomy): Eukaryota > Fungi > Ascomycota > Saccharomycetes > Phaffomycetales > Phaffomycetaceae > Phaffomyces > Phaffomyces opuntiae. The sequence continues at coordinate 74,247 of PPNH02000015.1, forward strand.
GTTGATGGATCTTAAGCCAGAATTGAAGCCTATACAAAGATTCTCGGCCGAAAAAAATAATTTTGATTTGATGCGTTTATATTAGTTAAACATCAACAGTCATGGATCGTTTACCAAATGAGCTCAAGCTGAAGATCTTGAGTGATGTTGTTCATGGTTCCTCTGCTGAGAAGATATTACACGTCTTGAAGTTTTCTTCTGTTCATAAGCAGATAACTATTGTGTTCAATCCTTTTCAGGAACACCTTTATGGTAATAAAACTGGTGAATTTAGACAAACTTATTATAATAGCAACCCATATGAAAGATTGATAAAGTTTTTTGAAAATATAGGACTCAATCTAGCTTACAAAGACCTTAAAAAGATTGCAGAGGGTAGTGAGTCTTATACTACAGATACTGGATTGGTTATTACTCCATTCAACGTGTTGAGGGAAGACACAAGTAAGTCATACAAAGAAAGGATTCATATTTTCATGTATGATGAGTATGAATTTAAATTGCAGAAGGTATGGTATTCACTGTTAAGTGATGTTGACTACATTGATGCAGTTTCATCACCTTCAATCTCATACATCGAAGAAAATTTCAATTTCAGAATCATTTCATTAGCTGTTAGTTTTGAGTGTTCGACAGAAGCTCAAGTTTTGTTAGATGCTGGATTTTATATACATTTTCCAAATGTAAGGCATATGAACCTGGACTGTGACGGGTATGGTGTTGTGTTTGCAGATCCATTCACTTCTATATGGTCAAGTCAAAATACTGATAAAGAGATATTGAAAGTTGAAGATATGTCAATAGATTTCTTGAATAAAAAGAAAATTTATTTCAATTCACTCGAAGAATTAACTTATAATGTGATTAATATACCTGATTTTAATCCAAAAAATCATTTCAGCTTCAAGAATTTAACAGATCTAAGGATTAACTCACCTCAAATTTTAGAAAATTTACAATTTGATAGCTTGAAAACTTTTGAAATCAAACATTCAATCGTTTTAAGATCAATAAATTTCCCACAATTAGAACAGCTCACAATTATAGAAAATGAAATCGAAACTACTGTTTTGGATTCCATTGATGTCCCTAAATTAGAAAAATTTTCCATTGAAAGACTTAATGTTGAGATCAGGAATTTCAAAACCACTGAAACGTTTGATACTGCAGATTTCAAGAAATTCAGAATCAAAAAAACACAATTAGACTCTGTCGATCTAAGTTTCACTAGACATGTTAAAACATTATCGATTCAATTTTGGGAACTAATAAATTTATTAATCAGTGATTCTCAATGTTTTCATAATATCAAGGAACTTGAGTTTTTAGCAAACGTCCAGCCATATTTATCCATTAAAGTTGATCGAAAGTGCTCATTTGTATTCCCTAAAGCTGAGAAACTGACTATGAAATTTGGGATAAACACAAAATTAGTAAGTCTAATAAAGTTTCTTAATTTGAAGTTCTTAGAAATTAGTGATTCTTGGAAAACTGACTTCAACTATCAAAGGTTTTTTGAAAGATCTCCTTTTATTGAACGTATTCAGCTTTTGTTTAGTCCAGCCATGGGGGTTAAGTTTGAAATACCTAGCTTCACCAATTTACAACACTTAGAAACATTATCAATTGAAAATACAGTACCAGAAGCTTCACCTTCAAATAGAGAAATTCAAATTCCAAAATGTGTTAAAAACTTAAGAATGGTGCCCTTATATAGTGATATTCCTTTCAATTACACCGGAGGTATAAAACTGTTACATCTTGGAAGTAATAGTGATGATGACAAAGAACGTGAAATAATCATGCCCCAAACATTCCCAGAAATGCAGGACCTTGTCATATTTAATCCATCAACCATTGACATAAAGACAATTCAACCAAATCTTTATATGATATCTGTTGGGATGCGCTACAGCTATAAAGCTACATTAAAGACAGATCTGGTGCCAGAACTTAATTCAGTATGCTATTATACGGCTGATAGCTATGACAGCATAAACACTATTATTGGGTCAAAGCAAGAAGTACATATCAGCCGAACTAGAAATCATTATAATGATTGTGGTGAATGTGATAGTTTTCCAGATTGTCCACATGATTTTTAATGAAACTTTGAACGATATTATTTGATTTGTATTTGATGGAAGTAATACGGTAAATTCTTAAAAAATTCTTTAAACTAAGTCTGAATATACGGATCTTGATTAGTATTATGGACACACATCACGAGATCCAAGTAGGTAAGTAGTGTTAGAAAAAGTTGGGTCCTGGAGTTTAACCAGCAAGAAAATATTTTCGCCTTTACTTTACACACCCATGGGTCCAGGGTCGTACAGTGTACACTACATATAAAAGAGAGTTCCCACATCTCAATCACTTATCGAAGAGTAAACTCAAAGAAATCAAAATATGTTTCTCATAAAAAGTATAATTAATAAGGTGAGAATATTAGAGCAGATCATGCATTTGAAACGAGTCAGGTTAAAATTGGAAAGTATGTTGATTATTCTAATAGATTTCGAGATTATTGAATTCAAATGTGTTTTAAGCTAATTAGACTACAAATTGAGCTATATTAAATTAGGAGTCTGTAGTATAGAATTGAGAGAACTCAGGAACCAAAAACTTACCTGAAGAATGCATTGAATCAGACCATTTATCCAATAGACCTGATCAAGCTTTACGAGAGATCCCAAAGTTTCAATTAAATATCAAGTTTAGTTATAAAATTTTGACAATTTGTATGATCAAGTAATCAATTATATGCCTATCTAGAAGTCTTCCTGGAGAATTTCATTTTCAATACTAATGGTGAGTTGCATCCAAGCTCTTGAAGAGGTTTGACATTAGAGTGTTTGATACTGTTTGTTTTGCAGTTTTCTTGACATCGAGCTTCAAACTTCCCCTTCATATGCTATTCCAGTACATGTGTATCAACATTATTACGGCCGAAGTGAAAAAAATTGTTTCAAATTTGGTGATGAGTTGAATCTTCACTGAATTGATGGATAGCTTACCGAACGAACTGAAGTTTTCGATATTAGAGGCCTTATCAGCTGAAGATCTTTACAAACTTATCCCAGTCCCAGCTGTTCACGAATTAATCACTATTGTCTACCATTGTGAAAACCATTATGAAAGTTATACACCTCATAAACTAATCCAAAATGTTGTTCAAGATGCTGGCTGTACGTTGAGCAGAGATGAGTTCAGATTAATGATCATAAATGGTAGATCATATACAACAGAAACAGGTCTAGAGATTATTCCATTATGTATTTTTGGAGAACAGAAAAGACAGTACAAAGATAAAATCCATATTTTCATAGCTAGTGAAATGCTTCATTTCAGTTTTTTATACCATGAATTATTGAATACTAAATATGTGATTGATAATTCACTTGAATTTTTGAAAGAGAAGCTTAATTTCAGAATCATTTATACAGAAGATTATTTTAGCTTTTATCCTGATATGGACTTTTTAATGAATTCTGGGTTTTATACATATTTCCCTAATCTTGAAAACATTTTTGTCAGAACGGAACAGTTTTACCAAGATACAGATGACAACCCAGAGCCATTCTTAAATCTAAACGTTATCTTAGGTGATAAGCTAAAAAAGAAATGCTCTATTTGTTCAATAGATCTTAGTGATTTTCGTTTTTTTCCAAGCTCATTATCCAGATTTAATAAACAAGAACTTGTTTTCAACAAAAATACATTTTTAGAATATGCAAATGAGGAGAATTTTGATATAATTCGCCATATTGGGTTTAAAAACTTGAAACAACTCAATGCATTTTCAAGATTGAAACTAGAAAATCTACAGTTTGATCATTTGGAAATTTTGCAAGCATATGGTCTAGAGATGCGCAATGTGAATGCCCCAAAACTGAAATACCTAAGAGATGATGGAGATGAATTTGAAACCACAACCTTAACATCTATTAAAGTACCAAATCTGAAGGAATTGCTAATCTTTGGCCCCAAAACATTGGAGATCGAGAATTTTGAATCCGGTGATAGTTTGAAAGTGGTTCAGATTCAGGACCTTGATTGGCCATTATATGATTACACAAACTATCAAAATGACTGGGAGTTTTTGAAATCAGCTAAAGTTTTAGCTATTGATTTCAATGTCTTGTTGAAGTTGATTTTCAGTAAAAAATATCAACCAAATGTTGAATCACTCCAACTTAGATTTAAACAAAGAAATATTGATGGATGGCTATCAAAAGATGAGTTGAGGGAATCAAAATCACAAACAGGTGGATATCAGATAAACTCACTTCCAAGTGTCAAGAAATTGATTTTATATGAAACGAACGAAATGTCCAGAAAGATAACAACATTGAAATTTCCACATCTTCATAGCCTCAAGATCGAGACATACGCTTCATATGAGTATATTGATATGCCTGGAAATACAAGCATGCAAAATCTTGAAACTCTATCTATTGTGGGATCTTCAAGTACCGAAAGTGATGAGAATATGGAAATTCCTAGATCCGTTAAGAACCTTCATATTAAACCATTCAGATCAAATACTAAAATATCACATCCTGAATCAGTAGAATGGTTGAGTGTTGGATTTTCACCTTATACTTCTGATGAAGATTGTTCTATCTTTCTTTCAGATGAATACCCAAACTTGAAGAGACTGATTTTTTACTATCCATCAAAAGTTGAAATCAAAATTGATTTACCAAATTTAGAACATATTACAGTTTTTGTGAGAGATGGGAATATAAAAATAGATACTAAATCAGTTCCAAAACTTAAAGAGATAAAATATATTTCTAGTAGAGAGTTTATCAGGGAAGAAAATATTCCATCAGGTCATTCAATTGAAAGAAGTGAACGTATTCTAGGAAAAAATATAACGTGTTCTGATGATTTTCCTACTTTTGAAACTTATAATACTGACCGTTAATCATTAAGTTATGTATGGTGCAGTCAGAAGATATAGATAGTTTTATTCAATAAATAGACGATAAACTGTAATATGTTATAGTATGACTGTAGTTGTTTAATATTCTTAATATTCAGCCTCAAAGGTCCTATCTATAGCATTGTTTCATCTTCATCTAGAGAAATATAAAGAGACTCTGATTCCCTCCATTTTATATAGAATAGTTTAACAGAAGAGAAGAATCAAAAAGAGATACTATAAATTCCCGTACTTAACAAGTTACTCGTACTACCATTTATATTATAATTTATCTGACAAAACCGGGTTTCTTTGACAAATTCTCTCATTGTATTGCAAGGAAACTCTTCCCTAGTCGTCTGGCCAGGACAATGGAAAACAATAGAAACCAAACTATGGTAACCTGGTGATTTTAAAGTGGTTGATGTCAGCAGCAGGAGTGTATTCTAACACGTTAGTCAAAATCTTCAGCCTTAGATCATTTGGCTGGTAGCAAAGGCTGAGGGCTCTAGAGTCTAGCCACTGGCATCTTGATCTTTAATTAAACTACGGATCAAAAAAGATAGAATTTTCACTAGAGGCGAATCAAAATTGAGTCATTTGGACATGACTATTTTACCATCGCTGATGGCTCACTTGTATCCATAGTTTGACCAGGAGGTATGTGGGATACTATACAGTGTATGAGTTAAGCTATATAGGCCATTGCGTGTTCCACTAGTATTCAAAACCAAAGCCCCTAATCAACAAAAATACACTTTATTTTACACAATCATTTATTCATGTCCCATTAATGCCTTGAAATAAGAAGTCTGCATTACTGATTACTAAATTCAATTAAAATTTGGGAAAATCGTCATCATATGTACAGTACTGTTCAAGGATACACTGGCTTCTTTCAAATGAATGCTTTGATACAATATTCTCTTCCTTGGTAAACTCTTCCCTCGAAACATATTTAATTTCTTTGAGTTTTGGAACTGATCTAGCGTTTATTTTAATATGTTCATCTTTAACAAGAATAGTAATGTATTCTAAACTTGGTAAATCAACTGTGATTTTAACTTCGGAAGGATAGTACAAAGTCAATCTCTTCAAGTTTGGATATTCATCAGAAAGACAAATAGAATCATCAAAATATGTTCTGCTTTTAAATCCAATGCTTAACCATTCTATGGATTCAGTTTGTGATAGTTTCATAGTAGATAAATATGGTGTTATATGTAGATTTTTGACTGTTTTAGAAATGTCTAGACTTGCATATTTAATGTCATATGGATATTGATCAATATGTAAAGTTTCGAGCTGTTGCAAACTGCTTTTATCAGGTATAGCAATGAATTTAGATGAAGGGGTTTCTGTGATCATGAGACCATCAAGATTAGGAAACCTTAATTTGTTTGTTAAAATTCCGGCATGGTCAGTTTTTTCATTTAGAATCAACTTTTTGACACTTGGAAAACAGTTCAATTGATCTTCAACATGTTCTGGATTTGACTCTACTGCATTTCTAAAACGTTCATATTCTTCATTTGAGAGCCATCCTTTCGTTGTTTTCATTTCTATATGCACTCTAAGTAATTCCATATTAGGTTTATATCTTTTGCTCATAACTAACTTTATCAAAACATGAAACTGTATAGATAAACTTTTAGCGGATTTCAAAAAACTCCAATCATTTTCATAATTTGACTCATCATACATTGGCCAATCAAAGTTTGGAAGTGTAACTCTAGTTAGCTTATCACTGGATTCAAATTTCTTTATTGTTAATTGATGAGTATCGAGATCCAAATATTTTAGATTTGGAACTTTAATATATTCTAACACTGTTGTTTGAGGCTTTCTTTTATCACAGTAAAATCCACAAATACATTTAAGCTTTGGTGCAACAATATTACACATCACTAGCGAGTCATATGCATCCAATTGTTCCAAATGTTCCAAATGTAAATTCTCTAATCTGGCTTCTGTATATAAATAGAGACATCGTAAGTTTTTGAACCCAAAGTGATAAGGGATATTGATTTTTAAATCAGTTTCATTTGAATAGTTTAAATTATGGTGGTTATTAAAAAAAACTTTTTGCTTATTCAAGTTATTCATTTTTGAATCATTAACTGCGAACTCATTGAGATATATATCACATATGGTACAATTTTCTATTGAATAATTTCCTAGAAGTGTCCTTTCGGTTTTCATATCAATCAAGTAGTGTTCTTTGTCTGCTTCAAAAGTTTCGGTAGCCACAGCTCTATAGTCTGAGGGGCTCATTAAGGTGACCTGAAATAGACCAGTAAAATGTAGGTAAAATCCAGAATTCGTCAAAAAGTTATCATCAGGTAAAAAATTGAAGAAATCAGTTTTGAAAACGATTCTAAAATTAAATTTCTCCTTGAGATATTCATATGAATTATCAATAACATGTTCATTGTTTAATAATTCGTGGTATAAATAACTAAAATGAAGATTATCAGTTGCTATGAAAATGTGAATCTTATCTTTGAAGCGTTTTTTCTGGTTCCTTAACACATGAAATGGAATAATCTCTAAACCTGTTTCAGTAATGTATGTGGCGTTATCCACGATCAGTAATCTGAGCTCATTTGAGCTTATATCGCAACCAGCTTCTCGAACAAGCTTTTGAATATCTCCATGAGGCTCTTCTTTTCCATACAGCTTCGCACAATGAAAGACAATTGTAATCAATTCGTGAACAGCTGGGACTGGGATAAGTTTGTAAAGATCTTCAGCTGATAAGGCCTCTAATATCGTCAGCTTCAGTTCATTTGGTAAGCTATCCATCAATCTGGTGAAAATTCATGTAAAGAATCACCGAATCTGACGTTTTTTTTTTCCACTTTATAACTATGTAATAACTAAATAAACCAATATAAAATGTTCTTTTTTACTATTACGATCAACTACTCTGTAAATCTTGATACAAGCCTAATAGTTCTATTTATTGAATTGAAATAATCTACATATACATTTCTTAGACTCCCCTTCAATAGGAAGTAATGGAAAGATATGGAAAGCCATAAGGTATTTCATCTGGAATGATATGTTGACTCTTAATTGGGTGTGCTGATCCAATATACACTTCCTTGGTAAACATACTATATGAATAATATTTAATTTCCTTCAGTTTTGGAACTAGTTGGGTTTTTAGTTTTATACTTCTGTCCTTAACAATAATTTCAATCTCTTCTAAATTTGGCAAATCAACTTTAATGTTCACTGTTGTTGCGCTTTTTAAAGTCAATTTCTTCAAGTTGGGGAATTCGTCTGAAATAGATATAGAACAATCAGCAGAGCCATGTGTTCCAACACTCAGCCATTCTATTGACTCTGTTTGTGATAATAGATCAGTGGTATTGAATGGTTGTAGATGAAGGTTTTTAACGGATTTGGGAATTTGCAGGTTTTGATCATTTATTGTAAGTCCTTCAACGTATAAAGTCTCAACCATTCCGATGTTGCTGATATCAGGCATATTAACGATTTTATCGGAATCATAAAAATCTTTAAGCTGAAGATGACTAACATTTGGAAAATTCAATTGCTTTATCTTTCTGAATAGTTCATTTGATTTATGTAAAATCAATTTCTTAACACTTGGAAGTGAGTTTATCTTATCTTTAACTGCTTGTGATTCTGGTCTTGAAGAATCTTTAAGCTGTGACATTTCATCTTGTGATAGCCAGCCTTTATCATCTGTTGGATAAACTCTCAGCTCGAGTAACTCCACTTTTGGTTGATATATTTTGCTAAGAATTAACTTCATCAAAGTATGAAAATTAATATTTAGTGACTTGACCGATTTTAAAAATCTCCAATCATTATTATAGTTAGTGTTATCATACCTTGGCCAATCGAGTTCTCGAAACTCAACTTTTTCCAATTTATCACTGGATTGAAAATCTCTAACTTCTATTTTCTTGCACCAAAATATTGAGAGTTCTCTCAGATTTGGAACTTTAATAGATTCTAAAGTCACTGAATCAAGATCACCTCCCGTCCCGGATAATCTTTCCAGTTTTGGTGCATTTATATTACGCATCACAAAGCTTTCAGTATGTAAATCTTTCAGATTATCAAATTGTAAATTCTCTAATGTTACAGGTGAGCTAATATAAATCTCTGTCAATAGCGTAAACCCAAAATGATCCTTTATATCATATTTCCAATTAATCCCTTTAGAATTATATTCTAAAAAATCATTTGTTTTGAAAACAAGTTTTTGTTGATTAAATTTAGGCATTTGTATCGATTTTTCAGAGTAGCCTAACTCATTAAAATCTATTGAACATACTGAACATATCTCTTCTATACGCCCATTAGTTAAATGATCAATTTCAGCTTTTATATCAATTAATGAAACTAATTCATGATCGTCTCTATGTTTATAATCTGATGATACTATCATTGAAACCCTTTCCAAATTTGGCATGTGTATGTAAAATCCAGTATTCTCCAAAAGATTTCTTTCAGGAATAAAAGAAAATTGATCAGTTATATAAATGATTCTGAAATTGGATCTTTCTTTCAAATATGTGAGCGAGTTACCAACTGTGGATTTAGCACTCAATAGTTCATGGAACAAATAACTGAAATGAAGAGTGTTTTCAGCCATGAAAATATGGATTTTATCTTTATACCGTTTTTTCTCTTTCCTCAACACATGGAATGGGATGATCTCTAGACCCGTTTCGGTGATGTACGTCATGTTGTTCACGATCAATAATCTTAGCTCATCTCTACTTATCCTGCAACCGGCATCTCGAATGAGCTTTTGAATATATCCATGAGGTAGTTCTTCTTCATACTGGTTCGCACAATGGAAGACAATCGTTATTAATTCGTGAACAGCTGGGATTGGTATAAGTTTGTGAAGATCTTCAGCTGACAAGGCCTCTAATATCGACAACTTCAGTTCATTTGGTAAGCTATCCATCAATCTGGTGAAAATTCAAGTAAACCATCACCAAATGATTTTTTTTATTACTTTCGGGCCTCGGCCGTAAGAATCCTTACACAAACTCACTTAAAGGCTGAAATTTGAAGAAAGTGGTCAGTTAAGGTTTCTCCATCTCGACTTTTGAGCTCTGCTCCTTCCATCACTGAGGATTCAGCGTCATTTGGCTGCTGGACTGATACGAATTGAGTGGGCAACCATGTAGATATGTTTAAATCTACTCTAATGGTGTATTTATTGAAAAATTGGCATCATATTGCTGGTCAATAAGAGTGACAGTTTCTTGAGAATCAACAAAAATACGAACTGTCTTCCCCTAAATACTCAGAAACTGCTCTAGAGTCTACTGTATCTCTCGTGCTCAACTTGTGCCTCTTCAGCCACGTTTGATCGGCTAACTTCCTGTGGAATAGATTCGGATAATAGAGAGACAGCTAGACTTAGAGTCTGCCAACTTCCAAGGTTGTAAGAAATAATGTAAACTAATATTATACTACTATAATCATATTAGCAAGCATTTGTGAAAGTTCATTTCATTCTTGAAAATTGGGCGGCTCAGATAATTGATTATATTGGCACTTGTTATTTGACTTTAAATTATAAGACAAATATGTTGAACAGCTGATTTGTTTGATATATTGTCATAATAAATAACTTCCTATTGAAAGAGAAACCTAGATCACTACATCCTAAGTTGTAGCAGTTCTTTAGATTCCTCATTTATGCTGAGTTTGGGAAAATCGAAAAAGACGAATCATAATTTAATTAGGTTGAGTGCTGTATTGTTGTCTTTGAATAAGATAAAATTCCTTCCATAGCATTTCAGCATTTAGTGAAAATGAATAATCTGTTCGAGAATAGTTATATTGACAGTTTTTATCTATGCGCTACAACTCAAACAAAATCAACTTCAACTTATAATACACTCAAGCGGTACTAAATAGGAACTCACCAAAATCAAAATCATCATAAACATCCTCTTTCAAACGAGTGAGTGCTATCTTATGCTTGGACTTAATAACATGTTTTATCTTATGTCTATCAGAAGCTTCATAATAAGTCACCTCTTTGAGTTTTGGAACCAAATTAGCCTTAAAGTTAATATTATAGTCTCCCACATTAACATGTACCTCTTCAAGATTGGGTAAGTCTTTTGTTATTACAATATTTGATGGCCTGTCAATTAAAATCTGTTTCAGTTTGGAAATTTTTGAGAAAGAAGTATTTCTTGATCTTTTTTCTTTCCATAAGAAGTTCCAATATGTAAAAATTCTATAGATTCAGTATGAGTGATAGGGATTCCACTGAAGAATGGCAAGAGCCTTGAGTTTGTAACACTTTTTGGGAATTCAAGTTCTTTAATTGAAGGTGAAGTAGATGGATTATGGGGGTATTTGATTGACAATGATTCTAACCGATGTAAAGGTTTAAAGCTAGGAATATCAGTCCCATAATTTGTATCAATTATGATCTGTACATGTTTAATGGATGGAGATCTTTCAAACAACATTTCATAATTAATCTTTGATCTTCCTTCATCCCTAATATTAATTTCTTCTAGATTAGGAAATGTTAATAATTCTAGTAATCTTACATCTGTTGAAACATCTATTTCTAATTTCTTTAATTTGGGAAGTAAAAATGCTTTAAGTTAACTTTATGGAAGATGTCTGACTCTTTACCTTTACCCTCACAAAACCAAATTTTTTCAATACTTGCTAAACAATCAGGATCATCAGCTAAAAGTTTAATCAATCCACAAGACTGTGCAGTTAAAGACTTGACAGTTTTTAAGAAACTGGAATCAAACTGTTCATTTTGTGTTTTGTTAAAACTGGAATTTTCCAGTTCTAATTGAACAAACACTTCTGATGTTTTGAAGTTTTTTATTTCAACATTTGATCTGTCAATTCTAAGTGTTTTTAATTTTGGAGCATTGACGGAGTCTATAACGGTGATTTCTTCTTCTTCATCTTTCCAGATCATAATGTCTTTTAGCTCAGGAAAATCTATTGATCTTAGAATTACTGAATGAGTAATTTTCAAATTTGTGAGGTTATCAAATTGTAAATCCTCTAGAGTTTCAGGGGAGTTAATTGTTAAACTTATAATGCTTTTGATGTTAAAATATGTTTGAAGTTTAAAATCAGGAACTTCAACCATTTCATAAGTTAAATTCTCCACTGAATTGAAGTATAATGTCTTCTTACTAGGAAAATTAATTATGACTTTCTCAACCTTTGTTTCCTTATCAATTGATTGGTGTTCTGAAGGTAGTAAACTATAAGTCATATCAAACAGTGATCTTGGTTCTCCTTCCAACCCTGTTACACGATCGCAATATAGCTTCACAGAAGTAACATTTGGAAAGTGGATATAAAAACCTGCATTAAACAGCACTTCAGCTTCAGAATTTAATTTTATATCAGTTGCTAATGAAACAAATCTGAAATTGAAATTCTTTTTGATGTATTTGATTGAAGGAAATGATTTAGAATCAATGAAATCATTTTTACTTAACAATGAGTACCATACTTTGTTACAATTTGAGATTATCATATATGAAAACATGAACTTTTTCTTTGAACGATTTGGGGTTCTCCCTCTTCAATGCGTTATATGGAGTGATGACCAATCCAGTCTTTGTAGTATATGGCTCATTATCCTTAACCATCTTTTCAAAATCATCTTGAGTCAGAGTGAAACCTATACCCCCCCATAAACTCCAATAATCTTTCCGATGGGCTCGCTTTATTATCAAAGCAGTCTTCATCATTATCTAAAGGGATATGCTCCTGGATTGAACACAATAGAGACCAGTTTATGAATAGATGAGAATTTCAACACATTTAACAATTTCTCAGCAGATGCACCAGCAACAACATCGGTTAGGATCTTCCCCTTTAATTCGTTTGGTAGTTGATCCATTGAGTTTAGTGAACTTTTGAGTAAAGATCTGGGCCTATGATAAGTGATTCTGTTGCTGTATCTGCCAGATTTTTTACGCGTGATTGTTTATTGTTTACGCAACCAGGCCCATTAATGGCACATAACCCCCAATTATAATTTATAATAAATTTCAATTATCATAAGCTTCTCCATTACTCTCTTCAAGAGTTTTGTTCTGGCCATTCTTACGGTACTTGAAGCATTCATCGCATTATAGCTTCGTTACTATCTTGTAGATAAATTGCTCTAATAGCACATATCGGCACTACAGTACTTGAACATTTGAGTTATTTTATAATACACTAAAGACTGACTGATGGGAAATCATCTACATAGTCATCGTCGATCAATTCTTGGTAGCGAGTGATCTTTATTCCGTGCCTTGATTGAATGTCATGAGTTGGAGGTGAATTATATTTACTCAACTCAAAATAAGTGATATCTTTAAGTTTTGGAACCAATGCTGTTTTTAATTTAATTCTATATTGACCGTTACAAATAACCATGTTTTCTAATTCTGGTAAATCATTCAAGATTTCAATACCTGCTGGTCTAATAAAATGTACCTTTTTCAAGCTTGGGAATTGTTGAGTAAGACAAATTTGAGCTTTTTCAAATTTGGGAGTTGTATTAAATCCAACGTATAAATTTTCAATGGATTCAGTATCTGATAAACGATCAATATAAAAAGGTAATATTTTTAAATTTTTAACACCTTTTGGAATTTCTAATTCTTTAATTTGTGGTAATTTATCATGATCTTCACGAATTGATAATGTTTCTAAATGTTTTAATTGAGTAAAACTAGGTAATTTAATCTCTTTGATCCTTCTTGTTTCATATAAATAAAGTTCTAGATGTTTTATATTTGGAGATTCTTCAAAAAGACTTTTAAAATCAAAGGTACTATCATTATGAATATAAAAGGCTTCTAAATTAGGAACTTTTAATAATTTCATTGATTTGCTATCCATGCGTGAATACTTACCGAAGTATAGTTTCTTAATATTTGGAAGTTCTAGAGGAGACTTTAATTCAATTTCAGGATAGTCCTCACTGGTCATTGTATCAACAATAGAAATAGATTCAAGATTTGAAAAATAATCATTATAGTTAATCAATAATTAAGTACTTACGTGTACCCTAAAAATACTTTTAGTCCGACGACATCATCAGTCTTAAAACATACACTATCTGATCCCCAGATAATAAACCCTTCAAATTTATATATAAATTGTATACATTGCACAATAGCAAACCTCTAGCTTTCAAACTTCAATGATTATCAATATTATAATTTATCAATTTTTGGAAATTGGTACTACTAGTGTCTATATATTTATAACTCCCAGAATTCTATAATTAATTTCTTGACATTTTTCAAGAAACTGAAGTCTATCATTCCTGCTTCAAGATCTTTCTTCTCAAATCTAAATTTGGTTAGATCTATATCAGTAAAATATTCAGAAGTTTTTAAATTCTTAATCATCATTCTGTTTCTGTCAATTATTAATGATTTTAATTTTGGAACATTAAGTGAATTGGTCAATATCTTCGGAAATTTTAAGACTTTCTAATTCAGGAAACTCAACAGATTGTATCACTATTGAACTCGTAATGGTTAATGATTTCAATTCATCAAATTTCATATTCACGAACATTTCAGACGAATTAGTTGATAAATGTTTTAAACTTTTAAAATCAATAAAATTTTGTGGTTTATATCTAGCATTCTTGAAATCATATGATAAAACTTCAACTGAACTCAAGTATAAATTCTTTTTATTGATAAAATCCTTTGAAATAGAACTAACTCTAGATTTAAAACTACCTGAAAAGTCATTACCACCCATAGTAAATCTATTTCCATGATAAGGAGCAGTCCATTCTTGATTACCACTAGCACCAACAGCGATATACAGAGAAAGATTCTTTAAATAAGGAAAATGAACATAAATCCAGCATTCAACAATATTTCAAATTCAAGTCTAGTAGTCATCTCTTCAGCTAAAGAAATTATTCTAAATTTGAAATTATTTTTAATGTATGAGATTGATGGAAATGCAGAAGCATTGATGAAATCATGATCAGTTAACATCGAGTACCAAAATCTGTCTAGTCTTTGTTCTTTATCTGAACATAAGAAAATATAGACCTTTTCTTCAAAGTTTGATTCGTTCTTTAAAGCGTCATATGGAGTGATAACTAATCCAGTTTCAGTGGTATGCGATTCATTTCTTTCCACCATCCTTTGAAAATCAGCATCTTTTAGCACAAATCCAATACTCTTGACATAGTTGATTATCTTTAAATAAGCAGCACCCCAATATAAAGGTTTCTTTGATGGATGGAAGACAATTGTCACCATTTTATGAATTGTTGGGAATTTCAAAACTGCAGCGAGTTTTTCAGCAGAAGAGTTGAGTGCAACATCATTCAGTATCTTTATTTTCAGTTCATTGGGTAAAGTGTCCATGATGAGTCGCTAATAAGTTCATTGGAACAAAATAAAATACTCGTTACTAAATCATCGCGTTTAAAGAATTAGTAGATGTCTGGAGACCATAACTTCTAACCAGTGAGTGATTGTAATTATAATAATAATACTAGTACTAGCTGCTGTGTGTTACTGAGACATTGAACGATGATTTTGTGTATTCTTATGACAAGGCATT
The DNA here is from genome assembly GCA_003707165.2 of Phaffomyces opuntiae. Lineage (NCBI taxonomy): Eukaryota > Fungi > Ascomycota > Saccharomycetes > Phaffomycetales > Phaffomycetaceae > Phaffomyces > Phaffomyces opuntiae. Next base: position 89,779 of record PPNH02000015.1, read on the forward strand.
TGTTTGACGGTAAAAACTATATAAATATGATATCGGAGAGATGAAGATACTTACTAGTTCTCTAAGAGTAACTACTAACTCAGATGATTATGAAAGCATCACGCAAACAATAACACTTTTATTGTGATACCAACTCATCAAATTCTAATAAATAAAGTGGGAAGTTATCTTCATAATTTGCCAAATATTCTTGATTTTTAGTGATTTTAATGTTGTGCATTGATGGAATATCATGTTTTAAAGCTTTATTTTCTTTATTCAGACCAAAATAAATGATCTCTTGAAGTTTTGGAATAAATGATGTCTTCATTTTGATCCCGTATGAACCCATACAAACAATAATTTTTTCTAAATTTGGTAACTCTTGTGAAATGGTGATGTCTTCTGGTTGAAATATGTCTAATATTTTCAAATTTGGAAAACTTTGCAAAAGACGAATTTGAGCATCATCAACTTTTTGATTAAAACCAGTTGTATTAAAACCAATGTGTAAATATTCAATTGAATAGGTCTCTGATAAAGTTTGAGTGCAAAATGGTATTATTTCTAAATTTTTTAAACTTCTAGGAATCTGAAGTTGTTGTATTGGTGATATATCATCTTCTTCTTGTGTGATTGATAATGTTTCTAGCTGTCTTAATTCATTAAATGTGGGTAGAATATTCTTTCCACGTTCATCTGTTTCTTTAAATTTAAGTTTAACATGTTTAATATTTGGTGATTTTTGGAAAAAACTTCTAAAGTCAAAAGTACTATCATCTTCAATATAAAATGATTCCAAGTTGGGGAAACTGAATAATTTCAATGATTTTAATTTTATATCTGAATTAGCCTGTAGATTCAATTTCTTGATATTTGGAAGAACTAATGGTGAAAATAATTCAATTTCAGGATAATCATCATGTGGACTAGATCCATCAACAAGATCAATGGATTCAAGATTTGGAACAAGATGATGATTATAGACTAATAAATCAACTAATTTCCATAATTCAATTCTTAATGCCTTAACATTTAGCAAAAAGCTGAATTCTAAAACTCCTAATGCTGCAATATTTCTATTGTATAGATGAGTTACATCAACTTCAGTTAACTTATCAGTAGTTTTAAAATTCTTAAATTCAACGACTTTTCTATTAATTCTAAGTTTTTTCAAATTTGGAGCACTAACTAAATCTAAAACTGTTTTGAAATTATTTTGATCTGTTTTAATTGGTAAACGAGTGAATTTATCTATTGTTCTATCAATAATGAAAAGATTTTCTAATTTTCTAAAATTAACTGATTTTAAAACTATTGAATTTCTAATTATCAAAGTTTTCAAATTATAAAATGTAATACCTTCGATAATATCAGAAGATTCAATTGTTAATTTTTTAATAAATGGAATTTGAATATATACTTTAGGATCAAAACATAATTCCATTTTATAATCTAATTCATGAACATAGAATATAAGTAAATCATCCTTTTCAGTAAAGTTCTGTTCAAGTTTATAAATTGGAGAATCATAAGGTCCTGAAATATCACGATTTCCCATTCTTGTAGGATGATATGCTCTTGGTGGTCCCCACATTTTATCATCAGGAGTATGGGAACAACGTAATTTAATCTTGTTTAATTTGGGGAAATGGACATAAAATCCAGCTTTTAATAATATTTCAAAATCAATATCACTATCTAATTCCTTTACAAAAGAAATAATTCTAAAATCATAATTATTCTTAATGTATGACATTGAGGGAGATTTAAATATACTGATATAATCCTTATCGGTCAACATTGAGAACCAAAATCTGTCAAAATGGAGTAATTGATCAGTATACATGAACAAATGAACCCTGTCTTTATACCTAGCTGGATGTTTTTCCTTTTTCAATGCGTCATATGGTGTTATAATCAATCCTGTTTCAGTAGTACATGATTTGTTATGTCTAATCATACTCTTGAATTGATCCTCACTTAAATTGAAGCCTATATCATGGAGATATTTCCTTATAGTGGAATAACCATCACAAAAATATTGATTTTCAGCAGGATGAAACACTATTGTCACAAATCTATGAATTAATGGATATTTTAAAAACTTATAAAGTTTCTCAGCACCTGAAGTCAGCACCTCATCATGCGATAAAGTTATCGTCTTATCATTTGGCAGCATATTCCATTCTTCCTCATATGAACCCATGATCTGTAGAATTGAATCAAACAACAATTGAACAATGAATAATGAATAATAAAAGTAAATACTAAATAGTAAATAGTTGTCAGTGCCTATTTATACCCCCGAAATTTTTATACAATTCGGCAAATAGGCAAAAACTAAGCATGCCTATTTTTTTTTGAATGCCTAATATATAGCGAATCCAGTAAATAGGTAGATAAAACAATTTGCCTATTTAGCTACTTCTGCACTTAGGCAGACAAAATAAGTTACCTATTCAAAGCGTTCTCTTATTAGGCTTACATTGCCTATCCAGAGAGTTCAGTAGAGTATAGATATATATATTAGGTTTAGAGTATGGAAAAGTCATCTGACTGTGAGAAAACGTAAGTTGTAGTAACTAAACTAAGTCAACGTAGGTCTCAAGGTGTATAACTCAAAAGTGATTAAGCTGACAGCATGCAAAGGCCATCTTTTTCAGATTGGACGAATTCTTTGATTCTTAAACCTCATTTTGTATCTACGAAATAAAAGATCATTGATTAGATCATTCAAAAAGTTGAAAAACACATGGCTCCATCAAAAGACTCACCAATCCTATTCTTTGATTCAAAAAAAGTTTGAAAGAATCATACATATTATATATTATAGGCTTTAAATATGAAGACATCAGAAAGTAGTTAAACTGTGAACATATCCGATCAGCTGCTGATCAAGTGAAGCTCATGAAGAAGATAATGGTTTTGATAATTATGAAGTTAATATTTTAGTATACGATATTTTGCAGTCAATTCTCAGTTTCTGTAAATTTCTATGTAATTCTTATTCATGATTATGAACATTGCTTATATCGCTTTTAGAACAATTGAGTTATAATTGTTAATTGTAAATAAAAACATTTGTTCTTATAGACTTGAATTTTATCAATTATAATCTTGATTTTTTTAAGGTTCTGCCTAGGGCAGCGTAGAGCCCCGCGTAGAGTCCTTCCTAAATAAATCGATTTTCCTGCCTAAAACTATAAAACCTAGAGTAGCTTTTTAAAACTATCTAAAACTTACGTTCAAAAGTAACTTTTATTTGAAACATCAAAACTAACAGGTAGAGTGTTGCTCTAAAATCGCACATAAGTATAATTCTTTTAGATTATATGCCTTTACAGTACACAATTATATCAAAAATGAAATAGTGTAAAATAGGCAAGGGCTGGTGTGCCTATTTACTGGATTCGCTATATAGGCAATTTTTTTTGTCTGCCTAATTATACAAGGGGTCAAATAGGCATTCAAAAAATGTCTGCCTATTTGCACAACTCGTTACGTTAAATAGGCATGTTTAGTTTTTGCCTATTTGCTATTTGCCAAATTGTATAAAATTTTCGGGGGTATAAATAGGAAGCGACAAATAGTAAATAGTAAATAGTAAATAGTAAATAGTAAATAGTAAACAGTAAACAAATAAGATGACATAATCAATAATCAACTCTCATTACGTAACTTCTGAGTCAGCAATTTTCGCGATTCGCGATTTTTTTTTTCGTTGAATTTTTTTTCCAAATTGACTGAATGAGTTTTCAGTCTTAAGCATAAAAGTCACACATTTAATCCATAATCATGTCTGCTGAAGGTGCTGATTTAGGATTTGATCCAAGTTTAAAGAAAAAGAAGAAGAAGTCCACCAAGGCCTTTGATGAAACCATAGCTGCTGCCGTTGAATCCACTCCAGAAGTTGATGATGTTTTATCAGGTTTAAAGAAAAAGAAGAAGAAATCAACATCAGAAACTCCAGCTGAAGAAAGTATAGTTGATGAAGCAGCTGATACATTAGGAGAATTAAAATTAAAGAAAAAGAAGAAGAAGACAGTCACTGCCACCGTTGATGATTTCGAAAAACAATTAGAAAAAGCTGGTGTTTTAGATACAGAAGAAACCACTAATGATGAAACAAAAGAAGATTCTCCAGCACCATCAAGTGCTAATGAACAAGAACAATTAGGATTACCATACTCAGACTTACTTTCGAGATTCTTCAAAATATTGAATGAAAACAATCCAGAATTAGCTGGTGAAAGATCAAACTCAAAATTCAGAATTCCTCCACCAATTTGTCAAAGAGAAGGTAATAAGAAAACAGCATTTGCTAACGTTCAAGAAATTGCTGAAAAATTACAAAGATCCCCAGAACATGTCATTCAATATTTATTTGCAGAATTAGGTACTTCAGGTTCCGTTGATGGTCAAAAGAGATTAATCATTAAAGGTCGTTTCCAACCTAAACAATTAGAAAACGTCTTGAGAAGATACATCATGGAATACGTTACTTGTAAAACATGTAAATCCATTAACACTCAATTGAAGAAAGAAAGTTCCAATAGATTATTTTTCTTGGTTTGTAATAGTTGTGGTTCTACAAGATCTGTTAGTTCTATTAAAACAGGTTTCCAAGCTCATGTTGGTAAAAGAAAGAAGATCTAATCCATTTGACTTGATATTACTGATATTAATTTTGTATAAAACTTTCCAAAGCACGTCATTTTATTTTGTTTATTCTTATTATGTATTAGCTATTAACTCTATGATTTATGAGTTTTGATATTTCTTTCATTATTATTGTTGATATTATTATATAATTATATTATTGTTCATTCTCATTATTTTTGACATTTTCTAAGATCTTTATCAATGGTAAACACCAAGTCCCCATACCTTCATTATTCAAGATCAAACTCATTAATTTTGCTTTACTTGACTTATCAAAAGCATCACCAGAAATTAAATTGAACATGACTGACTTATCAGAATCTGATAAACTGGAGATCAATGGTTTATTGTTTTGAATTTTTGTTGAATAATGTTTAAATTCACGATCTGGTAAATTAGTGCCCTTCAATAATAAAGATTCAATCTTATCAAGTAGTTCTGAATCACCAACTGGTACTGTTTCCTTATATTCTGCAACTCCATTAATCAGACTTCTCTTAGTTGGTGATAGTGTAGATGATGGGATAGGCAATGAAAGGGTTTGATTCAATTTCGGTATAGATGATGTGTTGTTAACACTATTTAAATCATGACCAACCAATCTTTTTCTTCTTGCCGAGCCACTGGCGACTCTTTTTGAAGCAATTAAATGATCCACTATCGGACAGTCGTTGTATCCTTCAATCTGGGACTCTGAGATGTTCTGATAACTCGTCATTTCTGGCGTGATTTTTATTGTTGGTTTTGTGATGATTGTTAAATTCATGTGAAAAATATCAAGTGTTTTTTTTCAGATGTATATTATGAAATTTCAGACATTTTGAGGTTCTACAAGTGTTTAATAAATAAGTGATTAGTGTGTTTAAACGAATGTTAATGGCTCATTTAAGAATCAATGAACGTGGTTGCTATTCTATGATATATTATGCGAATTAGTAGGAAATCATCATTACAAATTTCTCTGGATCTCCAATGCTTTCTCAAGAACTTGTTCAATTGAAGGTCTTTCATTGACATCCAACACAATGCAGTATTGGATCAGCTCATTAATGGCATCAGAATATAAATCCTTTCTTGAATCTTTAGGGAAAGTGAACGTACCACAACCAATAGCCATATTCATATTTCCTCCATTCTCTAATTCTTCGTACTCAAATGGTGAACATCCATAAAGTAGAGCATATAATGTACACCCTAAAGACCAGATATCAACCTTTTCATCGATCGTGACATTAGTCTGAACGTCTAATAACTCAGGAGCTCTATATGGTAACGTACAATGTTGAGCAAAGAATTCCTGTAATGTTAAAGCTTGAGATCTTGAAGTGACTTTCACTTTCGCCACAGAACAGCTCCCTAAATCACAAAGAACAGGGAGCCCGTCTTTACTTATCATGATATTTGCAGGTTTGATATCTCTGTGTGCAAACGCAACGATGTTTCCTAATTCAGTTGCTGATTCATTATTTATCGTGAAATTATCATCATCTTCCCCTAATGAAGCTGCTTCATGTATCAAGCCAGATATGTTCGCATCGTTCAATAAAGCATCAGTTTCATTGATATTGGTCTCACTATCATCATTGTTATTGACAGTAGATTTCTTAATCTGATGTCTATGCATTGTTTGTAAACCTCTACAAATCCCCACAAACAACCGTATTGCCTCTGCTTCTTCAATATGTTTCCCATCTAGTACATTAGCAGTGATGATGTCCTGAAGCGTCCCATTTTCGAAATATGGTAATAAAATATAAAAAACTTTCCCATCATCGACATCTTGCACCACCGAATCGTCAATTGAATTGATTATGAATGGAGATTTGAATTCTTTATAACTTTCGACTTCTTTCAGTGCCATCTTCATTCTCTCACTTCCTTCGAGTCCAGATCCACAGCTGATTTTCTTTAGTGCGTATTTGGAATCTTTTGATTTGGAATTGGAAACTAAATAAACAAATGAATATCCTCCTTCTCCCAACAACCTCTCTATTCTGAAATATGTATCATTGATCTTCAGCTGCGGCTGTGACGGAAAGCACGGAAGACAAGCAAGTAAATAGGACATGTCTGACGAGTTTTAGCTCTTGACTGGCTGATTGATTGATTATTAGGCCCCAATTTCAAATCTTAATCTTTATACTTTTAGCATTTGACTTTATTTTGTTTTAAAGTTTTAAAGTGTATTACGTAACGCACAACTCTTTTTTTTATTTTTTATTTTTAATTTTGGTGTTTAATTTTTTCAAAATTCAGTTCAGAGTTCAACTCAGAAAGACGTCTCCAAAACAACAAAATGTCCATTCAAACTGTCGCGCACAACAGCGAATCAGACTCCGCCAAACCACTCTCCCTAATTGCCGCCCACTCACACATTTCCGGGTTGGGCCTTGATGAAAACCTTCAACCAAGACTGGACTCAAACTCACAAGGAATGGTTGGACAATTCAAAGCACGTAAATCAGCCGGTGTTATCTTGAAGATGGTTGAGAACGGCACCATTGCAGGTCGTGCTGTGTTGATTGCTGGTCCTCCATCGACCGGTAAGACCGCCATCGCCATGGGGTTGAGTCAAGAGTTAGGAAAAGATGTTCCCTTTACCACTATTGCAGGTAGTGAAATCTTTAGTTTAGAATTAAGTAAAACTGAAGCATTAACCCAAGCTTTCAGAAAATCTATTGGTGTTAAAATCAAAGAAGAAACAGAAATCATCGAAGGTGAAGTCGTTGAGATTCAAATAGATAGATCAATTACAGGAGGGCATAAACAAGGTAAATTAACCATTAAAACCACTGATATGGAAACCATTTATGAATTAGGTAACAAAATGATTGAAGGTTTAACCAGTGAGAAAGTTTTAGCGGGTGATGTTATTTCAATTGATAAATCATCTGGTAAAATCACTAAATTAGGTCGTTCATTTACAAGATCAAGAGATTATGATGCAATGGGACCAGAAACTAAATTCGTTCAATGTCCAGAAGGTGAACTACAAACTAGAAAGAACGTCGTTCATACCGTTTCATTACATGAAATTGATGTTATTAATTCAAGATCTCAAGGGTTCTTAGCCTTATTTAGCGGTGATACTGGTGAGATTAGATCTGAAATTAGAGAGCAAATCAATTTGAAAGTCGCTGAATGGAAAGAGGAAGGTAAAGCAGAAATCATTCCAGGTGTTTTATTCATTGATGAAGTTCATATGTTAGACATTGAATCATTTTCATTCATAAATCGTGCTTTAGAAGATGAATTTTCTCCTATTGTTATAATGGCTACAAATAGAGGTGTCTCTAAGACAAGAGGTACCAATTATAAATCTCCTCATGGTTTACCATTAGATTTATTGGATAGATCAATCATCATTCAAACTAATATTTATAACGAAGAAGAAATCAAACAAATTTTATCAATTAGAGCTCAAGAAGAAGAAGTTTCATTAGATATTGATGCTTTGAATCTATTAACTAAGATCGGTAAAGAAACAAGTTTGAGATACGCATCCAACTTAATATCAGTTTCTAATCAATTAGCTTTGAAAAGAAGAAGTGATGTTGTTGGTTTAGAAGACATTAATAGATCTTATTTATTATTCTTAGATTCTAAAAGATCAGTTGCATTTTTACAAGAATATTCTAACCAATACATTGATGATTCAGGTAATGTCCACATTGGTAATGATGAAGATGCCATGGATACATCAGCTTAAAACTACAAAATACTAATAAAAAAAATCGTGTATAATAGAAGAAGTAAAATAATTTTTAAGATTTTATAATATAGCTCGTAATATTTAACCAGAACCCTTTGTGTTTAAGATCAAGGCAATGATCATACCGTAAAGACCCAACACTTCAGCAAAAATAAGAATCAAAACGATACCAACGAACAAACGAGGTTGATGCATGTATTTCCTCACCCCTTCATCACCAACAATACCAATCGCATAACCACTAGCTAAACAAGCAAACCCAACACTTAACCCACAGGCTAAATGCATGAATCCGTTGAAAAGAGTGTATTCTGAGTCAGGATCTAACCCACCAGCGATTAAAACAGCAACAACTAGACCATAAACTGATAAAATACCTGACATGACCACAGGGATAAGCGATCTCATGATTAATTCTGGTTTGAAAGTACCAATACCCGCGATACCGACACCTGATTTGGCAGTACCGATAGCAGCACCAGCACAGCTGAGTGTCATTGCAGCAGCACAACTGTTGATTATTCGTTAGTATTTATTTATGGGATGTAATGATATTGGACACTTACCCTGCAAATCCAAAGAATGGAGCAAATGAAGGAGCAAATTCTGCAGCAGACCTGGACAATGAGAAGTTAGTAATTGAAAGACATTCAAGAATTGGATTTTCCACTTACATTTGCGTTAACTCTAAATTTGAATTGGTTTTAATATGAACTAAAAGTATAAAAAGATTAACCAATTTCTCAATTTTCATTTTTTTTTACAATTCGTTTATTTTCATTTTCTCATGGCTGTTTTCTGTGTCCCGGGCTGCATAACATAATAAATCTTAATTAATTATTGTTTAACAAATTTCAACAAAAACAAGGTTAATTCTACAGCTGATCTGCAATTTGTCTAGAGAGTTAATTCTGACAACTTCTGATCTGAGACTGAAACCATGCCAACTCTCCCATTATCCAGAAGTGACGTCATCTATGTCCATTCTCAGTTAACCGCTACAAGTCAGAATAAATTGGATTTATATTTACCAAATTCTGATCCAAATGATTCTTTAAAAAGAAAAGTTGACTCCCATTTGAATGAATTTATCAGTGAACTATTTGGGACCCTAGATGGGAATGTCTCGATTGTTGATGGGAATGAACAATCAAGTATGAAAGAGATCATCACAAATAAACAAATCACAGAATTCGAACAATTTGATTCCAGTTTATCTGAAAAAGTTAGAAAATTATACATTCAAGTTGAGAAGGAAACGGTTAAACTAACATCATTACGTAAAAGTGGTCCTTCTGGTCGCAAAAGAACATATGAAGAATCGTTTGATGATACTTTGAAGAGCGTTTTAGGTGAAGAAAACGAACAAACTGAAGAAGATTCTGAAGAAACTGTGAAAGAACTGAAGCTACAACGATTAGACGAGATGAAGGACACGTATAAAGACGCAATTGGCGCAGTTTTACAAATCAAAGACGACATTCCCAACCAGAGAAACGAACTCGTGAAGATCGAGACGATCGCGAAGATTTTAAGCAAAAAATGAGTTTTTTTTTCATTTGTTTACTTTTTTGTTTGTTTTGTTTTGTTTTCATTTCTTTATTTTTTTTTGCAGATTTTTCCACCGAAATAAAATCAACAATTTGCTTAACTACAGAAAGTGACATCCGAAATGCCTCAATTGCCTCCTTTTATTCGTTCATATTTACACAGTGGCTCATTCCCACCTGCTATCTCCATTGGATTGCCTATTTTCCTAACTTTCCTATACATACTGAATTTTGTCATTCCTATTAATGATGCAATTAGTTTAGCACCAACTGATTTAACAAAATTTGATTTAAATAGATTATCATTTTATTCAATGGGTCATTTATCATTTTTGCATCTAATTTTCAATATCTTCAGTCTAATCACACCAATGTCTAATTTTGAAAGACGTAACGGAACAGTTTATACCGGTGTTGTGTTAAATTTATTAACTGTTTCCACTGGTTTAATTTATTGCATAATTGGATTAGTCTTATTCCCACATACTAAAGTGTTAGGTGCAAGTGCCTTAGTCTTCTCATTTCTGGCTTGGTTTGCATATCATGAAAGTTTAATCAATGCAACTTATACAATAACACCAACTATTTCAATTCCAACTATTTATACACCATTAATTCCATTATTTTTAATTGCTATTATAGTTCCTGGTTCAAGTTTCTTTGGTCATTCTTTTGGTTTGTTAACAGGGTATGCCTTAGCTTTTGGATATTTCAAAATTTTGATTCCAAAATCTTCAATCATTGAATGGATTGAAGTTAAAGCAACCCCTGCAATTCAATTAATCCCATCTTTTGTCAAATATTATAGAGAAGAAGATGCTAAATATATTAGAGATGGTGAATATTACACTGTTTTGAATAGTGGAAACGTTGTCAGTGTTGAAGAAACTGATAATACTCCTTCATTTCAAGGCCAAGGTCATGTTTTAGGTGCTTAAATTTATACTTAGCATTAAGTCTATATATTCTTTATTTCATACACATATAATTTATACACTATATTACTAGCTATCTGGATTTAATTTCATTTGATACTCATTACTAGTCCATTCGTAGTTTCATTAACATGAGTATGTTTCTCTACTCTATTCATTTCAAATTCTTCTATATCATGACTCAGTGAAATCACACCAGAATTATCACCATTCATATCTTCTTCAATATCAGGAATCCTCTGAAACTCCTCCTCATCACTCTTATAATACAAATTCGTGAAAGTAGCACCCAAGATGATAAATATGGCAATCCAACTGGTTAAATTCGGAATATGTCTCCAAACGATAAATTCCCAACCAATACCAAACACGATTTGAGTATACATCATCATTGAACTCTTACTTGCCGATTCCTTCATCAACCCAATCGTGAAGAACAATTGCATCAGAAATCCATTCAGCCCCATAAATATAATAAATGAACATTGTTTCAAAGATGATGGAATTATGAATTTTAAATCTGGAACTACTAAAATTGATAATGTAGTGATTATTATAGCGACTAATGCAAAATATGAGATGTGATGGATAGGATGAATTTTGTCACCAAGGTATCGTATAAGCACATAGACTGCTGACATAGAAGTCACCCCAATTAAACACACTATCGTGGCGATGAATCTTTTTTGTGGATCTGATGATTCTACTTGATCAACGCCATGTTGAACACCAAATATGAAAGACGGTCTAGCAACTAGCACGACACCAATGAGTGAAATCAAAGCACATATCACTTCACGTCTATTTAGTTTTTCATTAAGGATATAAAACGCTAATATTGCAGTCATTGAAGGAGCTAAAAATTGAATCACAATTGTATCTGATAATGAAATATATTTCAACGAGTAGTACACTCCAAGGATAGCAACAGTCCCTAATACTCCTCTAGTTAACATTAATGGAATATGTTCCACAGGACCAAAGATTCCGCCTTCGACGTCGTATGATTTAATGAATATAAATGTTCCTGAGAACGTTATCAGCATTCTCACAAGTAGGATCTGAAATGAGTTCATTGGATGGTCGAATGATTGATCAGATTCCAGTTGTTTGGTGATTAAGAGCATCATACTTCCACAGAACTCTCCAATTAGTATGTAGTATAGTCCCAATTGTGGTTCGATGTGGGTTTTGTAGAATGACATTGGGTGTTTTGGGAGATCGATGTTGATTGAGGTGGATGGTATGTCGGGTATAGTGATTGTAAGATCTCTGTGGTGTAAATGGCTGTGTCTATGAAGGGCGTTGGAGGTGTAAAGGAGCGTTGGAGAGATTTAAATGGATGAAGTATGTCTCTTTAAAAAATTAAATGTGTCATAATTAGTGCGAGAAATCTAAAAGTTAATCTACAACTAATTTTAATAGTCATAAATATGTATTCTTATAAAGTATAAAGTGTTCGAAAAAATATAAGAGATAGTAAAGACAATTGAAGCCCATTCCATAACCAATTCAACAAAAATAATAATAAAAAGTAGAGCTTAACTATAATAACAAAAAAAACATACTTATAGAAGCATCACGTATATAAAAAAAACAGAATTGAAATGAAAAAGTGACAATGGCATCAATGATCACACATCATAAAAATCCTAAATTCTAATGAGCAGCTTGATTGATCAATTTTGGTTCTTCAGCTTTGGCAGGAACAACAATAACCATATCATCTTGAACATATTCAGGAACGACATCAGTATCATGATGAGCTTTATACAATTCATGGTTTGAATAGAAACCAGGTTTAGATCTAGAACTTTCAACGATTCTATAATTGTTGGAATCACCTTTAATTCTTAATGTTGATTTTGCATCTTCATCATGTTTTGGTTTAATAACTTCGATTTCAAATCCAGTGTTTTTAATTTCTGAATTACTGAATATTTCATCATGAAGTCTGAACCCGTGGTGTGGATCAACGTTATGTGGTTTACCACCATAGATTTTAGGATGTTGATTGTTGAAAGAATGATGAGGATCTTGTTCATGGAACTTAGAAGCGATGAATGAAACAAATCTTTCAAAGAATGATTGTTCTGCAGCATGGTGTTTACCGTGATATTTACCATGGTGTTTACCGTGGAATTTATTACCATGATGTGGGTCAACACCTTCGTGTTCAGCAATGTTTCTGAATTCTTCACCATGTTTGTTAAGTTTGTGTGGGTTTTCAGTGTGATGTGGGTCAACACCTTCGTGTTCAGCAATGTTTCTGAATTCTTCACCATGTTTGTTAAGTTTGTGTGGGTTTTCAGTATGATGTGGGTCAACACCTTCGTGTTCAGCAATGTTTCTGAATTCTTCACCATGTTTGTTAAGTTTGTGTGGGTTTTCAGTATGATGTGGGTCAACACCTTCGTGTTCAGCAATGTTTCTAAATTCTTCGCCATGTTTAACATTTGAATGACGGAAACGGCTTGGAATAAATGGAGGATATCTTGGATGGGAATCTTCTTCATCTTTGTCCTCAGATTCAGATTGTTGAGTTGAGACTAAGGTTGAGCCATCTTTTTCAGCAAGATATTCAGAACGAATTTTATTAACTAAGTCATGTGAATAGTGGAATAATTCTTCTTTTAAAGATTCTAATTCATTAGATAATTTAGTTAATTCATCTTTGGATAATTCATTTAAATGGAATTCAGTGACTTTTAAACCGTCTCTCTTTGAAAATTTAGATTGAATTAATTCTGAAATTGAAGAATCTTGTTCTTCTGATAGATCTAAAACAACATCATCATTTGAATTTGAGTTTAAATATTCATTAACGATCTCTGCTTGTTTACTGATTCTTTGATGGAAAGAACGACTTAAATCCATGACTTGATGTCTTAACAAATAAGCTTGGAATGCTAAATCTTCAATATCATCATTCCCTGTTCTTTCAACACTTAAATTATTCCCATCTTGATCAAAATCATCTAAAGATTTAGAATTTTTATATAATTCAACAGGAATCTTACCAATGTATCCAGTATCACCAAATCCACCTAAGAAGTAAATATCATCGACTTCGAATTTAACGAAATGGGTCTTATGGATTGGGTTACCAGGTAACCACCAAGCAGCATCTTTATGTCTGTTAACGAAACATTTTTCAACATTTGGATATTCTTCAGAAGTTAAGTCAATTGTTTTGAAAGCACCACGTAGATTGATTCTTGGGGAACCAGCAACGGAATTTGGTCTTGAACCAGGATATTTTCTATCGACATTTTCATCGAATCCATGATCACCAGTTCTGATAGTTAAAGTAACAGGAGAACCTTCTTCAATGTTTTTAAAAGCAGTACCCATATTAACAGCTAAAAAGGTTAAAGAACCATCATCATCACAGTCAGCATAATACTCAACAAATGAAACAGGTAAACCTGAATCATTACCAGATTGATAAATAGTGTTTAAATTTGCTAAAGATTCCCTGTTGATTAAAGTACGGGCGATTCTGGCAGCATCTTCAACTGTTGGGCGGTTGTACAAAGAGTAGATTTCGAAAGCTTGAGCGGAAGAGACCAGCGCAGCAGCGATGGTGGTCAACACTGAGAGTTTCATTGTTTTTTGTTTGTTTTGTTTGAAAATGTAAGGGTCGTTTTGATGGAAAAGATAAATTTTTTCCTTTATATAAAATCACGCACCTCATTTTTTTCCATCACAGTTAAAGATTCTAGAAATTAACCGTTTGTTATTCGCTAGAATTACTGGTGAGTTGGGTGTGAGAAAGGAGTTTTTACTGGGGCTTACAGTGAAGATTTAGATTGGTAGGGTAGTTTGGAGTGTTAGATCGAGAATCTTCTGTTTAATAGTCACAACTACAAGTCAGTGGAAGTAACTGACGATTATGAAGAGGCTTCACTAAAATTGAATACTAAAAAGTGTAATTCAAATTGAGGTGATCAAATATAAATTAGTAATTAAACACCCCAAATTGAAATAAAAATGTGTCAATTTAAATCTTCAGATCTGTGAAATCCTGAAATCGACGAATTCGAAGTGCTGAATTTCATTAAATCTTCAAAATTAAGAATTGTTTCCATTCGTCGTCCTTCGATGTTTCGAATCTTAAGACTTTCTCCATAGAAATTGAAGCTTTTTTAAATTCATTCGTTAATAGAAATTGATTATGCCTAGTTTTAGTCTTTAAAGGTCATTTATCGGATTTACTCACTTAACAGCCTGTGTGCTCATAACCTTACCCAATTGGGACGACTTGATAGAGTATTGGAATTTGGGCCTATATATATATACTAAGGCTAAGGAGTATAAGAAGTTAGAACCAATTTCGATTCATATGTGGGTCCGACTATTAAATTAATTATTTAATTCCACTGTAGGTCTAATTCCCTTACATTGAGTTAGATATTAGTATTAAATAGAAAGACACATTTCTCTGGTATAAATGATAATAAAATTAAATTGAAGATATTGCTTCTCTACTGATTATAAAAAAAAATTCAAAACATCTCTATATTATAAAACATACTAATACAATCCCATTACTAATATAAAGTCAAAATTCCATAAAACTGAAACCTAACAAAAAAAATAATCCCATAATTTCAATCTATTTCACCATTCTTGATATAATATAATAAAAAGTTCCAAACAATCTAAAAGCAGCCATGAATGCAACCAACCATAATATAACACTCAAGAAAGTTTGTGATCTCGTGTCATCCGTAACGGTAGTTGCAGTAGAAGTACTTGAAGTCAATTGATTAACACCACCAGTTTCTAAAACAACTGCAATAATGACGAAATTAGTAGTGATCCAAACCAACACGACCATTGATCTAATGAATGCATAATAATCCTTCTGTTTTTCTTGTTCTTTATCTTTTAACCTTTGTTGTTCAATTCTAAAACTTTCTGGGGTTTCAACTGGTTTATCTTTAGGTAAATGGGCAAGAATTGTCATTTGTCTTTCATATAATTCATTGATCTCTTCAGTAGTGATTGGTGCATCAACAAATTCAACTTTACCATCTTGTGTAACTTTTGCATTACCTAAACTTTGTGCAGTGGCACCTTTAGTACCCCAACTAATATCATGTAAATTACAAAAAGCATAAATGTTTAAAACGTTAACATATGAAGGACTCAATAATAAATATTGTAAGAATGAAGTAAACATATGCATTGGTTTTAAATGAACGATTGAACCAATGAAATATAAGGCATATGTTGATAATGAAGATATGATTAAATCTCTAAATGTTTGATTTTCAAATAATGTATTTGCAGTGATTGTTGTACCAGAATTGAAAACTTTTTTAATTGCATCAACTGACATTATAATTGCAGCTGCCATCATATATGCCATTAAAATTGCAAAGAAAACCATTATGACAACGTAAAATTTGGGGGTACCTCTTGGAGTATTACCAAATGATAAAACAAAAGTAGTGACCAGTGATAATAAATATAACCATAAAAATACAACTGATAAATATTTACAAGGTGTATATAAATCACCTAATGAAGTGGTTAAGATTCTAAAAACCAAGAAATATGAACCTAATGAAAACCATGAAATTAATAATGAAACAATATTGTAAATGAATTCCACAGTCAATGCAAATTTTCTACCAAATGAATGTGAACTTTTACTTAATAATTTATGGAAATGAACAGCTGAATAAATTGCTGCAAAAAATGAACCATTTAACCAACGTCTTCTTTGTGAAACAAAATCATGAACTTCTTCCGGAACATCAGTTTCTGCACTTGCACTTCTACAATATTTCAATAACCATGAACAATTATCCTTTGCAACTAATTCAAAACATAAAATACGATCTTCAGCAAGATACATATTTGACTTAAAAATTCCTGCTCCTGCATCATGTAAAGTTTCACCTTCAAAATATCTTGCTAATGGGCCATCACCATTTGGATGATTTTGTAATGCAACAAATCTATAAGCTGAAAACGCACCAGGTAAAACAGAAATAAAACCAAATGCAGATTCCATTGGTTTGTCCAGAATATTTGACATTTTATATTCAAAATTTTGTGCTGCAACTAAAGGATTTAATAATTTTTGATATTTTGATCCTAACATTGCTTTAATTTCACCACAAGTACCTGCAACATTTGGATTTTTATCAAATTCTTTCCATAAATGATAAATTGAGTCTTTGGAAGGTTGTGTACCTGCATCCAATAAAACAACGACTTTTGGTTGTAAAACTTCACCAAATGCTTGTAATGCCCATCTATGAGAATTGATCTTTTTTTGATTTTCTTCTTTCAAACAAAATAATAATTGAACTGGAACTTTATTTGTTTTCAATTTAACTGTCTTTTTTTCAATTGATGAAATTCCAATCATTGAACTATATTCATAAATATGACTAACCACTTTCTTTTCATTAACTGCACTTCTTGCGAAACCTTCTTGATAAACACCTAACCCTGCTAATAGAGCTTGAGCACTTTCATTAATCTTGGAACGACCATCAGCAACAATACAAACAACAACTTTTTTCCAAGAATCTGCTCCCCATGTGCTTGATCTATTTCTACTTTCTAAATGCTTAATGTTATCAAAGACACCTTTTAAAGTTCTTGCTAATAAAACATCGTCTTCATTATATATGGTGATTGTTATTAAAATTTCAATTTCTCTAGGTCTTTTATAATATCTTTGTCTTAAACTGAAATTATCTAATGAAAAATCTCTTGGATCACAAGTAGCAGCTTGATATCTCATGAATTTAAACTCTCTTGAATCATCAATATTTTTGCCCGTATATTTTTCTAAAATTCTATCAGGAACAGGACAATCCAAAATCAAATTCCCATTTAATAAACCAACTTCGATTTTTCTTCGTGGTGTCTCATCAGGAACATCGGAACCTTCTTCGCCAAATGAATATTCATCATCTCGACTATCAGGGATCTGTTTAGCAAAAGTATTTAATTCATAATTATCACCTGAAATATTTTCACCAATACGCATTTCCTCCTGACCCGGGTCATAATCATTCAGTTTATCCATACTGACGAAAGGTCCACTATTATTGTTAGTGTATGAGTTATCACTACTACCAGCTCCGTAATAATAGGTATCAATTTGTGGAGGAGGTAAAGGAGGTTGTTCAAAACTTGATTCCACGGGAAATCCATTAAATTCAGAGCCTTGAATTGGCTCATTATTATAGATTGGATCAAGATTATTATAAACAGAGCCATTATTGCTATAAAGATGTGGACTTTGTGAATAATCAACTGAGATGGAAGGAATAGGAGGTTGAACATTTCCTTCAATTGGAGAATATTGTCTTGCGTATAGATCTGATGAATCTCTTATTGGACTATTATAATAATGCTGTTGATCATTATTATAATGGATGTCTTGTGCTGAAGGGATGTTTGTTTCATAATGAGAATTGTTATTAGTTTGTTGATGATAATTCCCATCATATGCTATATCTGATGATCTTCTCTGATTGGAGTAAGATTCTCCAGCATATGAAGGTTGTAATTGTTGGAGTCTGTCAGTAGATCTGCTGTTTTGATAAATATCCTCGTTGAAAGGATCATTCAAATGTTGATCTTGATATTGGTTATTGTATTGGGTATTATTGTTTTGGTATTGATCTTGATCTTGATCTGGCTCCTGGTAGTTGTAACCGTACTGGTTGTTGTTGTTGGTGTAGCTCATTGAGTGTGGGAGACAAAAGGCGACTAATTGAGATCAAATTTGGTGGAAACTGAAGAGTATTTAAATAGATCTATAGATTAATTTTAGTATAATCTATTTTTAATTTTTTTTCGTGTTTTAGATTTGTATCAAAAATTTATCCGTTTACAGAATTCGAATTTTTCCGCCTGGAAGTCACGTAAAAATAGGCGGTGGAAACAAAATTCTAGACGGAACGAATCACGAAAATAGGCGGAGCGAAAGATTCTACGTTTGAATGACCGAGAAAGTTGATAAAATTGTTATGATGATTTGTATCACTTCTAGCCATTCTTGTAGTGTTTTTTATCTTATGTATCTTTACGTGATTTAGCACTCAGAACCAGCACCATTTTTCGTTATTTTCCCATGAATATTTAACAACTGAAGGATCCAAAGGTCTGAAAGCCCCCATTGAGCCATTATCTTGATGTAACTTGACGTCTTCTAAGCCAGACACAAATTCAAATGATTTCTTATATAATTCTTCATCTTTAACGTTTAATGAATTATCCCATAATTTGATCTTATGTAATTTAGAATTCAAAGCTTCATCCTTAGCTAATTTTAATAGATATTTAAATGATTCAAATGTTGAAGATTTGAAATTAACAATCATTAAATGATCATCATTCCAATCATGTAACCAAATGATATGATCATTATCTGAATTTGTTAATAATGCACCAAATTTACTGATTTTATAATCTGGTGCAACTTTTGAACCAATGAATAAATCTCTTAAATGGTACCATGTAAATGTATCAATATCAAAATCTAATGAATATAAAGGATAATCAACGCTTTTAGATTTCTCAATCATTCTATTTTTCAAAATTTCATCTTCTTGTTCAATTAATTCTTTATAACTTTCATATAATAAATCAGTATATTCAAACTCACCAGCATCATCAAATGATTTATCTTCGTTGCTGACTGGGAATGAATGGACTTTAATCTCATGTGATTTATAACCAACACGTGAATAATATTCACCAACTTCGCTATATAAAGTCATAAACCCATCTTTATCTAAACGCTCATCCCAATATTTATTCAACAATGAAATCATTTTATGAGCATATCCCTTCTGTCTATGGCCAGGCAACGTGTAAACACCACCAACACAAGCATTAATGACTTCCTTCATGATACCATTTTCACATCTCCAACCTTTTCTATTCTTGGTTTCACATGAACTGACAATATTACCAAATTTATCACCTTCTTCACATTCAATTGATAGATCTCTCAACACGAAATGAAAGACACCTAGATTGTTGACTTCGTCACGTAGACTAGGTTTAGCGACGACGCCTAATTGCCATTCTCTTTCAACATATTCCTCTGCGGTTAATTTTGATTTCCAGACAGCTGAATTTTGAAGATGTGTGAATTTGATGACTTCTGGGTCGTCTGTGAGCTCGAATTGTAAGTTAGAGACAGTCATTGTGATAGAATTATAGTAGTGGAGTGCTCCGAATTTAGTGGGATCACGCCTGTTTTTATATTAATTTCAGTGTTTGTGGTTTGTTCGTTCTTAGATGCCTTCAGCTGTTGATTTTTGAAAAGTGTCGCTATGACTCGCTTTTAACCAATAAACTTATTTTAATTTGTTTACTGTTAATTCCAGCACTACACCATTCAGCCAATCAGAACGCTCGAAACGCAGTCGCCAGTCGCCAGTCACCACGAATCTCCAAATATTGACTATTTTATTCATCTTCAGGTCTTTTTAAATTATTTCATTTCAGTTAAATTTGACATAAATGGAAGAAAATCCGCCAGGGTGCTTACATAAGTGAATTATGAACTATGAACTATGAATTATGGGAATTATGTTGTTGTACTAATAGAGTGTAACTCGTTATATTCTATAGAGTACAGTAACTATTGAGTATGCATACCCCGATTTGCTAATATCTCTTCTTTTTTTTTTAATTCATCATCTAATTCAGTTCAAATCATTAAAAATAATCCCAACTTCTACCAACTCATGATAAAAATCTTCAAGCACCGAGCAAGATCAACACTCAACATCATAATCAAATAACTCACACTCAGAACTCAGAACTCTCAGGACTGTGCAGTTTTTAGCCCCCATAAAAAAATCAAAAGAGTATCAAAAAAAAGAATAAATCTGCCCACTGCCAGAATTGAACTAGCGACCTTTGCATTACAAGTGCAACGCTCTACCACTAAGCTAAACGGGCTGATTCATATGTGAAGTTTTCACCAAGAGCTCATACCGAGCTACCCCTGATTACGTAAGCAATCAGTTTTCGAATTTTCGAATTTTAATGTGATTATTTCGATCATTTTGTTGATTGACCTGATTTTAGTGGACTTGGTTGGTTTAGTTATGATCATACCTTAAACCATTGGGTTAACTGATGACGTTTTATTACAAAAAGTGATGATTTTCTCATTCCAAAAGTACAAAAATAAAATAATTATAATGATATAAAAAACACTTATACAAAATCTACTTCCTCTTCTTTGTTTCTTTCTTGACCAATTTAACGTCCTTATTCTTCTTTGATTCTTTCTTAACCAATTCCACGTCCTTCTTCTCTTTAACACCTTCATTCTCCTCAGCTTCATCATCATCACCACCTTGACCAAATTCATTAATTCTAGTATAATCAACTCTATAAATCCAAGTCTGATATAAATAAATGAAAAAAATAACATCATCTCTCAACGTGGCTAATCTATGTAACCATGGCATCTTGATAACAAATGCAAATAAGTCATCAATGAAGGTATTCACGACTTTATAAGCCATTGCCTTACTTGGGACATGAGCCACTGATTTCAATCTATAATTGATATAAACTGATGGAACTAACGTTAAGAAACCATAAGTGTATACAAATCCGACAAGGGTTGTGATAATGAACGAGTACCATGATTTATATTCTTTGTAAAGTAATGAATAAATGGCATAGATGAATAATAATGGTGCTGCTATTAGATATAAGTATTTGAAAGCGATTGAATCGTATTCTTTGGTCTTTTTTTCAGTTTCTGTTAATTCAAATTTATCTGTTATTAAAACGGTTGGGAAGATTTTATTTTCATTATATTTGATCTCGATCTTGATTATTGTTGTTATTTTCCATGCTTCAACTAATATACCAACACCTTGTGATGCTAAAATCATGAATGATGTTCCTTCTGAATTATCAATCAAATATAACAATGTGATTGTTTGTTGAATAACATTTGCCACTATAGAACGAACAGAAACACCAACATTATTTTTCTTGTTCTTCCAATGAGATATATCATTCTTAAAAGCTAAAAATTCTAATAATGAATGTAACAATGAAACACAAATTGTGATTGCTAATAGATAAGGATTAGTCTCCAACAAGATCTTTTTAACTGCGTCCAATTCAGACCCATCTGTAAATGCACCCATTTGTTGTTGTTGTTGATTCAACCCATCAGAAACGACAATCAAACCTTGAATCTTCCAATATGCGCTAAATTCAATATTTAAATTCAATTCTAAAGTTTCTAAAGTTGAATTAATTTCAGTCATATGATCTTTTAATTGCCAAAATTTATTCTGATGGATAGGTGGGAAATATTGCACTATTGTACCTGTTTTATTATCACGTCTATTTAATGGATCTAATGGGAATACATCAATTAAAGAAGGTGGGATTGTGGAGGTTTCAATTAATCCAGGTGGATTAGTCAATAAGACGGTGACATTAGGATGCCAATATGAAACGATCTCAATGTCCTTGATCTCTTCAATTTCTTCCTCTTGTTCTTCTTCTTGTTCTTTACCTACTAATTTATGTAATTTATGTTGTTTTCTCTTAGGTAAATAATTATTTAATTGTAATGTCTTAACACCAAAGACATCATCATCATGTTTTGAGATCACAGCATGAAGATAAAGACTTCCATTACTGAACCTGACTTTATCTGTTAATTGAATTTGATAATTTTCATTTATGGGCTGAATTTCATTGATTTTAAATCCTGAAATTTCATACTTTAAATCATCTTCATATTGTGGAACTTCATCGCTGGAAATCGATGGGATATCATTGATAAAGACTTTAAAATCGTATAATTGATCAATTGTGTCAGTGAAAGGTTTTAAGTAGATTGGTGAATTTATTGAATTTTCATAAATTAAATCATTGATTTCAATAACTTCGCTTGAATTTGTCTGTTGATAATTAACCGGTTTGACGATCTCAGTAAATGTCGTGTTTTGTAAGTCTGGTTTCAATGTGATCTTGGTTTGTTTTATACCATCCGGTGAAGTTGTCTCAATGATTGAATCTTCGTTGATGTTTTCATTGTTATTAGTGAAATATGAACCGATTTGATTAACAACTAGAAATATCAACACGAGATACTTGAAGTTCTTGGTGATTATTCCAAAGATGGATTGGTCTTCCTGTGGTGGTTGAACCTGGTTGGCCATTCTAGGAGTGTTCGGTCTTTAAAAGGTGAATATATTCAATATCGGTGGAATAAAACGGTTTTTTTTCAATTTCATAGACCTCCACAATTACTTAAAAGTTCCATCCACAGTAATAAAAGATACAAAACTCACTACAAAATTCACTTGAATCCAAACATCAAATCAGATTAAATGAAGGTGCAAAAATAAATAAATAAATCTCATAATTCTAATCTCTCTCAATTCTTGACTGTGGAGGCAATGGGTTTGAATCATTCAATAATGAGTTAACACTAATATTATTATTATTCCCAGTATTGGTCCCCGTCTGGCTGTTGGTAATATTATTACTACCATGACCATTAAATGAACTATGAGACGTTGTTGAATTTGAAGGAGTATGACCATGTCCATGTTCACTAACTATAGAGATTGAGGAATGATTTGATCCATTTGATGAATTATGATGAGAATGACTAGTGTTGGGATGGATTGGATAATGAGGTAAGGTGTGTTGAAATGGAGGCAACATTTGAAACGTCCTTGAAAATTGAGTAGATGGTGATGGTTTTGGTAAATATGATGAATTAAAATGTGGTGGTAAATGCAATTGTATAACTTTTTGATGGTTTGAAATGAGTGAATTATGTGATGGTGGTTGTTGTGAAGGCGGTGGTGATGGTATTATCTGTGGTGGTTGATGCTGAGATTGTGGTGGTGCTTGGTTTTGGGATTGTGGTAATGATCTCTTTCTTGAAAACATTGCAGTGAAATCAACGGCTGGTGATTGTCTATTATTCTTCAATGGTAACATTCTGATTGGTGGCAATTTAACGTTTTCAGAATCATTATATTGATCAAGATGATACATTTCCAATTGTCCTGAAGAGTTTTGTAACGGGCCATAATTATTTGGTTGTAGTTCTGGTGATAAGGTAGGAGTGGTGGTAGTAGCATCCCCACTATTAGCAGCATTTCTCTTCCTTCTTTTAATAACTGCCCTCTTCATCTTAATTGGTCTATGTTTCCCATGTAATTTATAATATAAACCACATGCATTACAAATTGTATCACCATTATCATCTCTTCTCCATAATGGAGTAACTGTGGTCCCACAATTCGTGCATGCAATAGCAACATTGCCAATAGTTTCAGCTCCTATAATTTGACCGACTTTGATATCACTTGAAGTCTTATTTGAATCTGATTTATTATCATGATTATTATTACTAACAACAGTCTCAGGATCAGTCTCAGGATTTGAAGGCACCAAATTATTATCATTTGATTCTTCTTTGATATTTGATGACGATATCACGATTCTATTATTGAAAGCAGGACAGCCTTTACAGCCAACACTTCCTCCTGTCCCATTACAACGTCCATCACCTTTACAACTACCTTGATGAACTTCTTTCAAATCAACAGTGACAACATGGGGAGGTCTCTTCAGGTTAACTGGCCTATGACAGTTATTGGCCCGGTAGTATAGCCCACAGGCATTACAGATCAACATTCCCTCTGGTCCCCTTCTCCACAATGGTGTCTTGGTGGTGTTACAATTAGCGCAACTTTGAGCATTTGTTTGATCTTGATTGGATGGTGTTGATGTGGAGGGTATTGCTTGTGTCGCTGGTATTGGAGTTATGGTGACTGGCTGTAGATCAGCGCTGGGCTGGCTCTCCGTTGTGGGCATTAAGAGATATGAATGGCTTTGAATGCTTGTGTGTATTAATTGTATTAATAAATTGAATAATAAATGACAAAATGATCTGTGATGGCTTGAATGTTTATTTATGAATGATGCAAGGAGATATAGATATGAATATAACTAGAAGTAAACAAACAGCAGGACAACGAGTATAAAAACACCAATAAATTACAGAAATCTCAATACTTTGAATCAATTTTAAAATTATTTGATGTTCGAAATTAAGCTTAATAAAATTACTTACTACTATACTTGATTATGTCATCAGAGTGCTTACGCTTATATAAGCATGTTTAGTGTGATTACCAGATCAGCCAATCAGAGCACAGCTAATTGTCATAGAGCGCTTATGTAATGCTTATGTAATACAGTGAGCGTGAGCGTGAGAGACTGCGGTGATGGTGATGCTTATGGAGCATGAAGTGTGTATTCAGTACTATTATAGAAGTGCACTGTTATCAATAATCATTACAAAACACAACAATGTCGTTACTAGTTAGTTAATAGTTAATAGTTATTAATAATTCTTACTACACATCACACACCCAAATGACAAACAGCTCTGCTCTAATTGGCCACACCCAACACGTCAATTCCATCTCCACTGCATCATCGAGCATCAAACCACATAATGAATCTTCTAATCTGCAAATTATCACCTTGAATTTGTCAAAATTGCTAACAATTCACAAAGGCTCAATTTAAGGTGTTTTAGGGTGATTTTTTAAAGTAATCTCCTCTCTTGTCATTGGCTGCGATCATAAAGTGTCACATTGCTAGTGTGGTGTTATCAATACCCAATCAGAGGGGTGGCATAACCTTTATTCTCTTTGTTTATATGTAGAAGTTACTAATAACTATTACGTATAATTCACAGCTAGTACTTAGTTGTTACTACTCCTATACTGCTATTACTACATATTACTATTACCATAATTGCTACTACTGTACTATCTTAACACCGTTACGCTCCAAATTACTCCACAGATAACCACACCCTCTTATGTTTCAAATAAAGGTGTAAAGGTTCACCATCAAAAGGTGTTATCTCTCTACGTGTCTACACCTTATTATCTCACGTTTTCCATACTATGTAATCTCACTACAATTTACCATAATTCATAAAGAAGGTGTATTATTAATAAGGTGTATTTTCATAGCTTCACCCTTTTAAGAGCATTCCCACTAACTTCATAAACATCATCCTCGTCATCATCATCATCAATTATTATGACTTCATTTATTGTCCTTTTATCACTATTCTTCTTCTCTACTTTACCTACTTTTTCAACTTTCTCTATAACTTCATCATCACTAGATTCATTAATAACAATAACATCATCATCATTAATCTGTAAACTTCCAATTAATTCATCATCCACGTCATCATCATCATCTTCTAAATCATGACACCATTTATTATCATTTGCCCTTTTCATTGCAGCTTCAAATGCTAATTTTCTAGGATCACCTTCTTTATCAACACCACCTAGTTTACTAACACCCATTATAAACTTCTTATCTAACTTATTCAACCTTGATTTATTAACATCTACAGCATTTCCTCCTAAAGTATCCCCATTTCCTCTAAACCTACCAAAAAGCGTCTCACCATTAATTCCATCTCTCATATATGCCTCTTGTTCAGAGGTATATTCATCTAATTTCTTATAAAATCGGGCATCATGAGGTCCAATACTATTGTGTACTAATTCATGTAGCATCGTACCTATTAATTCATTCAAGGGTAAGAATTGTAAATCATTAAAATGGGGTCTTAATCGTAATTTGATCTCTAATCCATGACCAACGTTCAAGCCTAATAAATTTTGATTCTTTGGTGACATTTCTGTTAATTTCTTGATTTTTAAATCATGGGCTTTCATAATTGGTGTCACTATGTTAGCTATTTGATTTAATAAATTGATGGCATCTTGTTGTAATGGTTTTTTCTTTAATGCGTTTATTATGGGGATGTATGGATTATGATTTTTAGGGATGATTATTGTGGGTTTTGGTGGTTTCTTGGAGAATGTGCCCTTGATAACCATGTTTGTATCTCTAGTTAATTTCTATAACGTGTATGTATATATCTAATTTTTAATTTTAGATGTGTCAAATATAATTCTTGTATGTAACTTGTAATTTGATAGATTCGGAGTCTTCGGTGTTGTTCAAATGAGTGTCGTTAATATTAGTAATTGGTACAGGTCTCCAGGTGTGAGTGTATGTGAGTTTGGTTCCCCTTTAGGCTCTATGTTTTATAAATGGTCTGTCTTTTGTTATTGTTTTCATTTCAATACGTTGAAATTTTCATCTAATTTTTATATCGGTGATAAATGAAAAATTATTCACACCGATAATTCCAATAGGCTGAATTTATGGACTCAATTAGATGGGAGACGATACACTTAGTGCTACCCCATATTCATAATCCCTAGTAATCTCCATCGTCACTTTCCACTTTCTTCACCAAATCCAATTACATGTTCATTTATTTCGATATTTCCGTAGATCAATTTAATACGCAACAGCCCTTACAATTTTAGGTGTTTTACCAGAAATTCATTGGTTAAAATCACAAGAACGAGGAAATGAGGGTCTAATTAAAGAGCAGAATCATGCAGGTGTAAGGAACTGGTTGTTCTTAATTCACGGGTGTTATTTAGAATGACACGTTATCTGTTTTATTTAGATAGTGAAAATATAGATTTGTGAGCTTTGTGTCTTCTGTTAACGGATTTGGAGATATGAAAAAAGACATTTGTGTTACAAAATATCTTAATCTGCAGAACACATCTGGGTGTGAGCACTCAGCAGTGTCTCCATCGTGGTTATTGGGTGTGAGCTTTATTGTATAGGTTGTATATTAGGTTTTTTCCTATTGGTTGATTCTTTGATGAACAATTTTGACACATAGAGCTTATTCAATTACTTCTTTATCACCAATTTCTATTATTTGCACTAGGGCTTTAACGCTCGAGTATGTACATTGTAGTTGTTGATAATTACCACATATTAAAATCTACGGTATAATACTTGTAAATTGAAAGGTTTAATTCACATATATAATATAATCAATATATCAACACACCCTCATAAAACCCCAAAAGCAAAAACAAATTCCAATTAAATATCTTTATAAACAAGGGGTAGTATTACTCACTATCATCACAATAATCAAACAGGTGTTTTATAATCTCTCAATTCGATATTTTCAGAAGAATTTCCTCTGACTTCCTCTTCTTGTCCATTAAAATATTCAACTGTACCTTGATTTAATTCATCATGTTTTAATAATTCAGCTTCATACATTTCAACTTGATCTAATCCCAACATTTCTTCTTCTTCACTAATTCTTAATTTCATACCAGGAATCTTATCGACTATAAAACAAATAGCATAAGTCATTACAAAACTCCATGCTGTAATAGTAACTGTACCTGCTAATTGATATCCCATTTGAACCCAATGATGGAAAATCCAACCACCTTCAATTTCAGTAGCACCATCAGAACCAGCAATTGTAGGTGATGCAAAAACACCAACTAAAACAGCACCAACCATACCACCAATACCATGGACGTTAAAAGAATGTGTGGTGTCATCAATACCCATCCATTCATTGATGTTATAAGTTGCTCTACACACAATAGCAGTGAAGATTGCACCAACTGCACATGCCCATGGCTCTAAGTATCCACAAGCTGGTGTCACAAAGACTAACCCAACAATTAAACCTTCAGAAGCAGCTTGTAATGACCATTTCTTTTTGATCTGTTTATCTATTAAAACGAAAGTAACCATTGCAAAACCAGCTGCAATTTGAGTGTTGGCTAAAATGTATAAAGTTCTAGGAGTAGTTATAGTGGTTAAAGTACCTGAATTAAAGAATAACCATGGGAAATAAATTAACAGAGAACCAATAAAGTTTAAAATTGGATCCTTTGGTTCAAATCTTGGATATTTACCACCATCTTTCCATTCTTTTCTCTTACCTAGATATAATGAGTAAGATAATGATGCAACACCTGAAGAAACATGAACTGGACCACCACCTGCAAAATCTAAATCACCTAATTTATATAACCAACCATTAGCATTCCAAGTCCAATAAGATTGCGGACAATAAACTAAAGTGACAAATAAAACAGCGACTAATAAAGATGGACCAATTCTACCTCTATCAACTATAGCACCTAAGAAAATTTGAGTTGTACAAATTGCAAAAAAATTAGTGAATGCAAAATTTATAATAGTTGGTATTGTGAAACCACCACCACCTAATCCAATATGATTTAATCCACCAATTGCAAAATTACCATAAACAGATGAGCTGGAAGTCGATGTAGATAATGAAAAGCCATATAAGAACCATATAACTGTAATTACACCAGTTACCATATATGCCTGGAAAGCTAATGATAAATATGATTTTTTGGTACCATAAAATAAAGCAATCCCTGGTGTGATTGCAGCAACTAAAATTGTTGCAGTGGCAACATATGCCATATCAACAGGATTTAAATCTGCCGTTTGTTCTTCAAAAGTGGACATAACTGCTATGGATGAAGAATTAAGATTTATTGAAGAAATGAGAGATTTGTTGATTATTATATATTTCATGAGATTGAGAGTTACGATATCATGATAAGATAGATTGGATGTGAATATCGATAAGTGAGATCAGCTACAGACAACGACGTCGATAATAGTTGATTTCCCATGCAATGTCTTTGAAATTATAACGCCCTTAATCTATTATCTTTTTATGTGTACTTAGATAATATTTTAACGTCTTGGTATTAGCAAAACAAAACAGTTTCAACAAATCCATCCGAGGATTGGCATCATTTTATTGGTTCCAGATACAGAGCCATATTAATTCTGAAGGTGTCACTGTCAAAGATTGTTGATGTTTTAAATGAATATATATAACTGAGTTAATCCACCACTACTTCAAAGAGTGAGTGAGTGCATTATTAACTGACGTGTTTTATTAATAGTCCCCATTTTTAGAAAAGGACCCTCTGGATCTAAAATTAAAGGGTACGATTTTCAGGAATAATCAGTAATGGAAATTAGTACTTACTACTGATTGAATCATGAATGTATGGAAGTCCAGTTAATCAATAGTGGTTCTTTTACTACTTTAAAGTGTTTTATTCCATTAACAAATCCCAATTTGGTTAAAAATATGATTAAATTACTGCCAAGTTTTGATAAGCTCAGAATTTTGATTTTGTGACTCTCGGTCCTCGGACTGTCATCATTCATGGATCAAGGATCAATCAGGACTCAGGAGTGGCTTATGATATTGTGTAACGTATATCACTCTCTATCTCTAGAACTAGTAGTAAATAAAATTGGGGATCTGGATTCTCAAGACTCAGGAGTCTGGACTGGTCACTGCGGAGTGACCTGCTGTCATAGGTGTTGTTACGTGATACTTGAAAGTTGATACAGCTACTTGACACTTGTGTGATATCTCTGAATTGTGTTTGTTATATTGGTAATTTAGTACCAATCAACTACTTCTCGGTTCATAATATTCAGGAATCTGATTTCTTGATTCTCAAATTTACAAATATTATGTGTATCTAGATTGAACTTATAATCAGCACAATTAAAATTCAATAAAATATCTATGTACAGCATAAAAAACTATGTTAATCCTTACATCAATGTTAAACTCAGCCCCATAATAATAATAATAATAATTAATCAAAGATCATCTCAAATTCATGATTCCTGAGTGAGAAGGCTCAAGGTCTAATTCCTGAACAGTTTCCACTGGTCAGTGAGTTAGATTTAAATCAACAACAGTTTATCTTGAGTATTTTTTTTTTCTCTAAAATAATTTATATTTAAAACTATACAACTAAAAACCTCTCTTTAGGACTCTATTCATTCTTACGTTTCTTGTTACTATCTTGATTCAACTTAGCTTTTCCTATGGGTGTGTTGCACACTTTTAGCATCGGTTCAGTCTTGCCAAAGTATTTTCATAATTCTTCATAATTCTCCGGAGTTTTCCACTACATATTATTGTTCCATATTTGGAACATAAAATAAGAAAATAATAATATTATCTAAATCAAGTAGACGTTATTATTAATTTTGTAGAGAGAAGTTTTGAGCCCATGGAAAGTGCCCATCATTTAATGAACGAATGTGAAAAACATACTTTAAATTTATATAAAAATAACTAAGAAAGCAATACTTTAATACTACATCAAGTTACTATTATTATTCCTTTAATTTCCGTTACCCTTTCAGGCTGTAACGTTATATTATTACCCTTTCTAGAGAGACATAGTGATATAGGTTACAATATACACAAAACAAGTTCGCAATAACTCAAGGACCAAACTGATATGATAAATTATGAATGATTAGTTCATCATCTTATTACTTTCTAATCACAATAATCTTCAATCTTTTTGATGAACTCTTCTAGTCAGCGCTTATCTCCCAAAACGGAAAACTGCCATGTTTTGGAGGAATTCCACAGATAAAAATTATATGTCAAATGTTAATCAATTTTTTTTCAAGATATGTCAATCTGTACTTGATCTAATGTTAAAGTATTAGATATCTGGGTTCAGGTTAGATTTAGTGCTAACTGTGCTTGAATTTTGACACTGGAAGAAAGCCATATTTCAATTTTCTTTCTAATTCAACTATCTGAAAGTTGTAAGTACATCAGAGAAACATTAATCTACTATCAAAATAAAATAACAAACAATATATTCATAATAAAGGCTAACAAGAAAGACTAAGAACTAAAACATATATTTACAAATAAAATAATCTGTAATTCATGGAGCTGTAATTGGTGCTTTATAATCACGTAATTCAACACTTGCTGAACTATTGCCAGTTTCTTCTTGATCAGTACCATTAAAATATTCAATTTTTGAATCTTGATTAGCTTCATAGTCAATTAATAAAATAGCTTCATAAATTTCAGTATTATCTAATCCAGCTAATTCTTCCTCTTCACTGATTCTTAGTTTCAATCCAGGAATCTTATCAACAATAAAACAAATTGCATAGGTCATACAGAAACTCCAGGCCACAATAGCAACTGTACCTGCTAATTGGTAACCCATTTGAACCCAATGATGGAAAATCCAACCACCTTCAATTTCAGTAACACCATCAGAACCAGCAATTGTAGGAGAAGCAAAAACACCAACTAAAATTGAGCCAACAATACCACCAACCCCATGAACGTTAAAAGAATGTGTAGTATCATCAATACCGATCCATTCACTAATATTATAAGTTGATCTACATACAAGAGCAGTAACCATACCACCAACTGCACAAGCCCATGGTTCTAAAAATCCACAAGCCGGTGTAACAAAGACTAACCCAACTATTAAACCTTCTGAAGATGCTTGTAATGACCATTTTTTTCTGATTAGCTTATCCATTAAAACGAAAGTAACCATTGCAAAACCAGCTGCAATCTGAGTGTTTGATAAAATGTATAAAGTTCTAGGTGTGGTGATGGTGGTTAAAGTACCTGAATTAAAGAATAACCATGGGAAATAAATCAATAAAGAGCCAATAAAATTTAAAATTCGATCCCTTGGTTGAAATGTTGGATATTTCCCACTATCTTTCCATTCTTTTCTTTTACCTAAATATAATGAGTAAGATAATGATGCAACACCTGATGAAACATGAACTGGACCACCACCTGCAAAATCTAAAGAACCCAATTTATATAACCAACCATTAACATTCCAAACCCAATAAGATTGTGGACAATAAACTAAAATAGCAAATAGTATGCCAATGACTAATGATGGGCCCAGTCTACCTCTTTCCACTATTGCACCTAGAAAGATTTGAACTGTACAAATTGCAAAAAAATCTGTGAATGTAAAAGTTAAAATTGTTGGAATTGAAACACCACCACCGCCAAAACCGATGCCTTTCAGTCCACCAAACGCGAAATTACCATAAACTGATGAATTCGAAGTTGATGTAGATAATGAAAATCCAAATAAAAACCACATCACAGTAATGGTACCTGTGACCATATATGATTGTAATGCTAATGTTAAGTAAGATTTTCTAGTACCATAAAATAATGCAATACCTGGCGTAATTGCACTAATTAGAACTGTTGCAACTGCAATATAAGCCATATCAGCAGGAACTAAATCCGCTACTTGTTCCTCATAAGTAGACATGATGTTAGGTGTTCTGAACTTTGACCTGTAATATGTATTCTTTTTATAATTTGTCTTTAGTAAATTTGGATGATTTCATCGTTATTATATACATGTCAATTTCACAAATCTGAATTGATAAAAGATTAACGTCCCTTGAACCACTGACTGTCAACCAATTTAAATGTATGTTTACATGATAGCATAGTAATTGGATGGGTATTTTAATCCGGCACATGATTTTAATTTGATTGGTTATATTTCCCCATATAGATTTACTAATCTAAAATATTTATAGAAAATGGCGTATGTCTAGATAATGCAGTTGATAGTTATCAATTTCAATTTCAAACAGTTCGGTGTCATTCATAATTTGGACATGTTTCATGATTTAGAATCTTGATTCATATGATACTTTCATCAAAACTTACCAAGATTAGACCCTTTAACTGTTTAACGATATAAAGCTTGGTATATATTACTAAGACTTGGAAAAGACTTGGATGTTACAAGAAATCAACATGAATCAATAAAAAATAGTATGATCTCGATATGATCACTGAACTCTAGCAAACTGAAGTTTAAAACAATTGAGGAATCTTTTGTTTTTAAATAGAATTTAAATCCATTAACAAATCCCAAAATGGTTAAAATAACTCTATAAGTTTTTAAAGCCATTGGAATTTGGGAATTAAAATTGATAAGCTGCTCGATCGGTAAATTTCATTTCCTTATCATTAGCCGGATAATATTTTGAATTCCTGTCAAAATCATTACTCATAGGATCTTTTGATTGTTTAAAGTGAAGAGATCGAACATTTTCAAAGTTGAATCATCGTGATCTATACCGTTTGTGAATATCAAATGTAGGAGAGATCACTAATCACTGTATAAAATTGGGTCCCCCACTTACTAAACCCTTAGATTATAGGATCTAGAGAATTAATGATTTACATGCTAGTTCCTTTTGAATAGCAGATCCGTTTATTCATTATTATCTGTATTGGTAATGATTTTAAAAGTAAATAATAGAAACAGGCGAACTGCACTTAATCATCCTGAATATTATAGTACATGAGTGAAATCAATTGTAATATTATTGTGAATCAAGCTGATTTGGTTAGAAAAATGTTATCAATACATGAATAGAATCAAATAGATCTCAAGGGTATCTACTCCATTGTATATTTCAGATCAGACACGAGATATTCACCCAAGAATTGATTTATGTATATAGCTGATCCAAACTTTGATAATATTTATATATGAGTAGGCTATATCAATAAAGTTGATGCTAACTCCCAGGCGGCAGATCCTTAAGCAGTAGTACCACGACACTTAGTGTACCAAGATGTACCATTATGATACTAGAAGTTAAAACATGCGTAAATTTTACCATTACTGGTCAGCATTAGTTGAATTATAATTTACATCTAAAAACTATATGACTGAAAGCCTTTTATATTAGGACTCTACCAATTTAGACATTACTCCTTAATCTTCACTCAACTTAGCTTTCCCGTAGTGTTTGTTGAAACTTGATTTCTCCATGCTATTAACAACAAATGTTTTATTTGGAGATGGTTTAGTAAATGGTCTTCGGTTGATAGTATGTGACATTAATGAGCATTTTAAAATGCAGGGTTTTAACAGGATCTTCAGAAAATCCACGTTATGTTTTTCTACCAAAGGTTAAAAATAAAAAGAATCAAGACAATAAGTCTGAGTTTGAGTTTATTAGATATCAAGTTCCACTAAGGTTATGTTTTGCAATGACAATAAATAAATCACAAGGTCAATCACTTAAAATTAACGTAAAGCTTTACAATCTGCTAAACACAATAAAAAACGATGATTTATATTAATTAAATGATTAAGTATATATATAAACTAAGTACCAGAAACCGCTCCAAGACACAAAAGGATGATTAACGAAAATGAGAAAGAAGATTATATCTTTAGTTCACTTGTTTTTTTCTCTATGAAATCTTGATTTGATTCTAAATTATCTATTGTTTCTTTATCAATCGCATCGATTTCAGAACCTGGTTTAATCTCAATGTTTTCATAGTATTCTTTATCCTTATTACTAAAAGTGACATCTTCACCATCACCTTCTTCTTCATCATTTGCACCATCTTTCAGATCTTCAACATTAAATTTTTGAAGGAAATAATTCTCAACTTCAGCACGACCATTATTTTCTGCTTCAAATACACAATCATGATTGAATTTATTTCTAATGAATACATCACTCTTAAATGAATCATCATCACATAAATATTTAATAACGTCTAAATGTCCATTCAACGCAGCCCAATGTAATGCTGTATTTCCCTCATAGTTCTGACTATTGATAAATTCAGGGACTTTTTCCAAAGGGATGCTCTCAATCAGGAATTTAACAGTGGATAAATGACCATTGGCACATGCCATGTGTAATGTTGTGTTTAATGTTTCTGATTGTTTTATAGTTAGGAGTTGAATTGGTGGGATCTCGGAGAAGATTTCTTGAAGGGATTCTAAGTCTCCGTATCTTGCTTCATCGACTATAATATCGTGTTCTTCTTGTGTTAGCACTTGAGTTGACATAGCGTGCGGGAGTGTGTGGGAGTGTATGATTAGTTTTGTTGTGAAGTAAAATTTTTTTTTACTTTTCGCGATGAGATGAGATGATGTAATAAATCATGGTGATGGTAGATGGTGAATGGTAAATGGTGATTTACTAGTAAATCGTTGTAAGTGCACTAAGTGAGATTATAGAGTTATCACTACAAACCAAATTAATTAGCTTATAAATAAATATATATTTTCTTTAATTCTTTGTGATTTTATATAAAATAAATGGTATTAATCTATTACAATCAACTTTATTATTTCTTGAAAAATTGAACATCAACTTCTTTAATTAATTGTTCAACACATTCAGCATTTGCTAAAGTTGATAAATCACCTAATTGATCAGCTTCATTACTTGTAATCTTTCTTAAAACTCTTCTCATAATCTTACCTGATCTTGTCTTTGGTAAATCATCAACAATAATAACTGTCTTTGGACCGGCAAATGGACCAATTTCTCCTCTAACTTGTAAAATTAATTCTCTTCTTAATTTATCAGGAGTGATATGATCAGCTTCATCATCGATTGATGCATTAGCTTCAACTAAATAACCAGCTTTTAATGAAACGAATGCAATGACGGCTTGACCAGTTAATTCATCTGGAACGCCAACGACTGCACTTTCGCTAACACCGTTATGTTCAACTAATGCTGCTTCAATTTCAGAGGTTGATAATCTATGACCTGAAACGTTAACAACATCATCAACTCTACCTCTAATCCAATAATAACCATCATTATCTCTACCGGCACCATCACCTGTGAAATAATAACCTGGATAAGGTTTCAAGTAAGTTTCAATATAACGACCATGATTATTCCAAACTGATCTTGCAATTGATGGCCATGATGATTTAATTGCTAAAACACCTTCAACATCATTTTCTTTAAGTTCAACACCTGTAACTGGATCAATAATTGCAGCATCAATACCAAAGAATGGTAAAGTAGCGGCACCTGGTTTAGATGGAGTGATACCGGCTAATGGAGCAATTAAATGAGAACCAGATTCTGTTTGCCAATAAGTATCACAAATAACAGA
The DNA here is from genome assembly GCA_003707165.2 of Phaffomyces opuntiae. Classification (NCBI taxonomy): domain Eukaryota; kingdom Fungi; phylum Ascomycota; class Saccharomycetes; order Phaffomycetales; family Phaffomycetaceae; genus Phaffomyces; species Phaffomyces opuntiae. The sequence continues at coordinate 126,358 of PPNH02000015.1, forward strand.
AGTATTATGACCAATTTTTTCATTATACCATTCCCATAAATCTGGAGCAATTGGTTCACCAACAGAACCTAAAGTTCTTAGAGATGAAATATCATATTTTTCAATAAAATCTTCACCAACTCTTTTGATTAATCTTAATGCGGTTGGAGCAACATAGAAATGGGTAGCTTTATGTCTTTCAATAATTCTCCAATAACGACCATAATCTGGATAACCTGGAGTAGATTCAAAGATGATTGAGGCAGTACCTAAGACTAAAGGACCGTATAAGGCATAAGTATGACCAGTAATCCAACCAACATCACCCGCGGTGAATAAAACATCTTCTGGATGGATATCAAAGACGTATTTAGTAGTTAAAGCAGCACCTAATAAATAACCAGCAGTGGTATGGACAACACCCTTTGGAGAACCAGTTGAACCAGAAGTATATAATAAGAATAATGGATCTTCAGAATTGACTGGAGTTGGTGGTAAATAACCTCTTGCTTTAGAGGTTTCTTCATGCCACCAATAATCTCTATTTTCAGTCATTGGGATACCTTCAGAACCGGTTCTTTTGAAGACTAAGACTTTTTCAACGATATCAGTTTGTTTCAAGGCATCATCAACGATTCTTTTAGTATGAACAATTTTACCACCTCTTTTACCTTCATCACAAGTGATTATGAATTTTGAATTGGCATCAACAACACGATCTTTTAAAGAACCGGCAGAGAAACCAGCAAAGACAACGGAATGGATAGCACCTAATCTAACAACGGCTAACATTGCAATGACGGCTTCTGGGATCATTGGTAAGTAAACAGCGACAGTGTCACCTTTTTTAACACCCCAGGATTTTAAAACACCGGCAACTTCAGAGACTTGTCTTAATAATTCACCAAAGGTGATGATTCTGTTCTCTTTTTCGTCATCAGCTTCATAGATTAAAGCAGGTTTTGATGGATTAATTAAAGCATGTCTATCAACACAGTTATAAGAAGCGTTTAATTCACCGTTTAAAAACCATGAAATATCACCATTGTCTAAAGAACCAGCTTTAACTTTATCAAAAGGTCTTTGCCAGTCTAATAATTCGTTGGCTAAAGGACCAAAGAAGGCTTCAGGGTCTTCAATTGATTGTTTATGAAGTTGTTTGTATTCATCTAAAGAAGACAAGTATGGTTTTCTTGGAGCTTGTTTTTCAAAGAATTCCTTTGGTGGTTGTACGGTCTTGGAGACGTTGGCTTCATGGACGACTTTGTGTGTGCCAGAGGTCATTATGAAGGGAATATGAGATTGAATTGGGAATTTAAAGGAAGAAATAAATAAAAATTGTTCGTTTAAAGTGAAGTGAAAAAAAACGATACGGGTAAAAACGCGAAAGATGAAAGAAATTGGGATTAATTTAAATGATTTTAATCCGAATGTCCTTCTGAGACGAGTGATTTGGCGGTGGGTGGAGGGGAGATTATGGGGGCTACTAGGGGGGCTGATAGGGGGACTGTATTGGTGTTCGATAATCTGCTCTGGCTGTGGCCTTTGCAGTCAGCACATCCTGACACGCTCTTCTGGCCACAACGCACCGCAATTTGTTGGGTAAAAACTCACTGCAATTTGGCATCAAAACTGCGCTGTTGGCCCCAAAATTCAGTGCAGGGCTCGTGATTTCATGACGCTCACGTGACTGTTATGTAAGCATTACGTAAGCCGCAATCATCGATTCCGCGGTTTGAGTCAAAGGAAGAAAGGAAGTGATGACACTTTGGACAGCTGCTAGTGGCTTCAGTACTCGCACTCCTACAAGTGTCACAATACTAAGCACTATTTACTACACAGTGCACACTTCTCTATTTCGGATACACTCTTCCTATCACACTCATCACACTAATAACCCCACTTAATACCGATACAAGCACTATACCCACCATTCTGAAAACTTCACTCTTGATGTAACTCAATAACCAACAATTCATTATGAAAACACTCACAAAGAGGTAGATCACTCTTAATTTGAACATCTTTATGAATTGCATGATGTTATACAAGTATTTGTTTATTAGTCTCATGTCTTTTAAAATATCTTCACTCATCTCTTTAATACCTGTAATCCCATCATTAATCAAATCTATTCCAATTAATCCGTTTTTAATATTATCATTTAACTTCTCACTGTTATCTAAATTAAACTCATTGAATTCCTTTATCGAATTCATCACCTCTTCTTCATTATCAAACATTTTCATAACATAATCCTCTCTTAGTTTAATTTCATTAATGAATTGATCTTTCATTAAATTTAAACTATTCTGATATTCAATATCAAAAAATTCGAAATTTTTCATCATTAACTCTTCAAAACTGTTTGATTGGTAATTTATTAACTCATTATATCCATTACTTAATTGATCAAACTCATTGAATTTATCTTTAATCAAATCCCAAGTTTCATTAATATCATTTTGATTCATCTTTGTTAATTTTTGTAAATCTTTCATCACTTTAACCAAATTCTCATTATTTAAATCACTTTCTTTCTTAAATTCATTAAATTCATTAGAATAATCTTTCAAATATCCTAGAAACCCTTCATACCGTTCACTTATCTCCAAAAACATGTCAATAATCATATCTTTTTCAAATGGTAGCCTTTCTTGATGACATAACTCGCCTATATTTCTATAATATCCACTATAACTAGTCCACCATTGTGCTTTATTCTCTAATTGTTTCAAACATATCATATAATCTTCATCAAATCGATTATTATAACATTCTAACGGATATTCTATTTTGGAAACTTCAAATTCACAAATGCTTAACTTCACAGCAGTTATTGATCTTAATTTTAAATCTACTTCATTTATACTTTTTTTCAAACATGTTGATAATATTGGTCTCATTGCATCTTTGATACATGGGTTAATATTATCTGATTGTAAGAACGTGGATATTTCACTCGGTGAATTAGTTGATTTGAATTGAGATATCATGTCATGAATTGAGTAACCATCGGGTTCTAACTCTTCAATGATTGCGAAAATTGGAAGTGCTAGATAAAGTAACGGTAGCAGTAGCATCTATCTTGATATGTAATTCAATTGAGATGTACTAGTGAGTTGTAAAGAGAGAAGTGTTAATTTTATTTGGTTTTTTAATTCTGAGATAATACATGAAACGATCATGATACACATCAACGAAAAATCCCAATCCCATGTGCTCTTTATAGGAGAATACCCATATCTGAGCAGACCTATCAATAATAAGACATATTTAATGTTCTAAGAGTGAAGTGGTTGCTAAGATGTATGAATTGTTGACTCAAATATATCAATGATACTAATATATATGACACGCTCACTATTTTTGACACAAAAATTTCCCCGTGATTAGCGTTTTATCTTTAAACTGTAACAACTTGTACCTTAAACAATCAAGAATAAAGATGATTGATGAAGGTTATCGTTACTAAGTTGGAACTTGGTAATCAAAGAGTATATATTTAAATACGTAAATAAAAGGTGATAGTTGAAAGTAAAGTAAAAAGTAAAGTATTAAACGTAAATTCAAAATCAAGATACAAAAATAAGTATTATAAAGTAAGTTGAATACAGTCAGGTATAACCAACATTCATAAGCTAGATAAACACCCAGTATTCATCTTCTCTTATAGAAATACTTGGCCAACGCAACACCGCCAACGATGAACCCACTAATGGTAAAATTAGTCAGCCATTTCAATATTTTATCTTGTCTCTTTTGAATCTTGACGGCTTTACTATAACTTATATCACTTCTAAATGAAACCATTGTGTATAAAGGGATCCAATTATCCTTTAATAGACTAGTCAACAAATTATCAATTGATTTTTTCAAAAGAAAAACTTTTGAAGTGACTTTATGTGACATTTCTTTATAATTATTCAATGCTAATTCAATAATTGCTAAAAGATCTTCATGTCTTGTTTCACTATATTCATTCAAACTCTTCTTTAAATTTTTATCATTACGATCCAAGATTGTTAATAATTGGAACACGTCTTCAAATCCACAATTCATACCCTGTCCATAAAACGGAACCATCGCATGTGCAGCATCACCAATAATAACACATTTATCTTCATAATGATAACTACTGCATTTAACACTTAATAACTGGCCCTTTGGATTATTTTCAAACGCGTTCAATAATTTCTCTTTTGTTATTAGTTCAATTGAATCAGGGAAATAAGTGGTGAAGAATTTCAAGACTTTATCATTTGTATTTAAATCATTCATTATTTCCCATGGTGCAAAGAAAGTCGATGTGAATGAACCATCAAGATTAGGTAATGCAATCAACATGAAATTATCCCTTGGCCAGATATGTAAATGATTTTTATCCAATTTAAATGAATTGTTTGGTCCTGAATTGATACTCAATTCTAAATATGAATTATTAACGTATTCTTGAGAATAATCCATTCTTATATATTTCATTAACTCACTTCTAACTTTCGAGAACGCCCCATCACTTCCAATGATTAAATCATGTTCATATACTGACTCTTTACCTCCATCATTCCCATTGAAGTATAAAATAGGTTTATCTTTCAAATCCATTCTATTTAATTTATGATTAAACTTCAATTTAATCCCTATTTTTTCAACTTCTTCAATCAATAATTCATTAAGGTAACTTCTATCAATTGAATTAATTTCCCTTCCCAATGAATCATAAATTTGACTCTCTTCAACCCCATTAATATGATGAATCATTCTTCCCTTCATTGGAATCACTTTTGATAAAATCTTGCTCTTTAACGAAGGATCAACGTAGTCTAACGCATTGATCCCACGATCTGAAACAGCGAGGTTGATGCTTCTTAAATTCGTGGATTGAATCTTTCTTGGATCTTGATTAATGTGTTAGTATTATATATGGGAGGTAATTTATTGGTGGAGTGTATTTGTGCTTACCATCTCTTAGTTCATAGATTGTCACTGTGTATCCTTTCTTAGCTAGGCCTAGTGCTGCTAGTGATCCCACTAGTCCTGAACCAACTATCCCAACTGAAGTCATTTTGTTGAATTGTTGTGATAAAGGATGGGAATTTTTCACTTTCCGAGATTTTGAATATATAAATCATCTCATTTAAATTTTGTATACTACATAAATGAATATAATTCACTACAATTTGCATTAATTAGTCATTCTTTCTATTATAAATGTTTGATATACGACTCAATTTCTTAAATAATCACGTAAATAACCAGACAACTTATTAGCACCTTGTTCCAAAGCATCTTTTATAACTGTTAAATCATCATTTGTAGTTGAAGTAAAAGCTGAGAAATCATCATTTCCACGTCCAGCATTACCACCATTCAATCCTTGTTCATCTTCACCAAAATATGAAGATGATGAAATTGCATTTGAATTTGAAAAACTTTGTAATTTTGAATGTGCTTCACGTTGAGCATCTTGATCCCAGTTATTTCTACCAAAGAATTGATCTGATGAGATCCCCTTTTGTCCACCATACTTGTTTTCAATATCTCCTGTATATTTAGGTAAAGCAGCTGCCTTTTGTTGTTTTTCTTGTTCTAAAGCATCATTTGCAGTCATACCAAATCCTAATTTGGCGAAAGTTGGTGTAATATTAGCAACTGAGCCTGATCTTGATTGATTTGTAGTACTTGATCTACGTGATTGATCTTGATATGAAGGTTGAGTTGTGATTGTTTTTGGTTTTATTGTGGTTTTAGAAATGGCTTCATGTTGTTCAGACGCATTTGAATTCAAATCATATCCCAATTTAGCAATGTCTTCAGCTTCTTGTTTGGCTTCTCTTTCAGCTGCATCGAAATCAATATCTGTGGTGATCTTTTTAGCAGTTATTTTAGATTTTCTAGGTCCTGATAAAATATTCTTTTTAGTTGATGACACTGATTTTCTTAAGATTGTGTTTGGTTTTTTAGGTTCTTGTTGTTGTTGTTGTGATGAGGATAAAGATGAGTTTGAAGGGGTTAAAGGTCTTGAGCCAATTGGAGATGGTGTTGATTTTTTTTCCCAATTTGCAAAGAAATCATCTTCTTTATTATTCTCAATCAATGAACTTGATGAGCTATTAATGTTCTCTAAAGTGATTTGATTTGGGTAAAGAACCTCATCTTTAGCGACTTTATGATCCAAATGTTCTTTATAATTAACCGCTATTTTTGAAGTATATTTGGTTTTAGAGTCAATGTTCTTATCTAAATATCTTGATCCACCATTCTTTAAGAAATATTCTTTGGCCTTTTGATTCCCACCTAGTTTGAAACGTCTTAATTGTTTCAATGTCCATTTATCCAAATTGGAAGATCTAACAAAAGTGATATGGACACCAAGTTCTCTATGAGTACCAGAACATTCAAGACATAATAAAACACCGAATGGAATTGAAGTCCAAGTTGGATTTTTAGCCTGACAGTCAAAGCAGACCTTATTGGCTGAATCTTTTTGTAGGTTTGCGAAGACTGAGTCTCTTTCGGCAGTCGTCACGATTGTTTCTGCCATTGTTTGTGGGTATTTAAAGGTTGGAATTTGATTGATTTGTTGTCATAATTGAATGTTATTTTTCGGAAGTTTTATTGGGAGTAGGGTGACCCCCAATTTGAAAGGAATTGTATTGATCTGATGATGTTGTGCTGGAAGGTGTAGTAGAGTTGGTGATGGTGATGGTGGTGTGCTTGGTGTGCCTCGACGCTCAAAATCCTTTTTTCTCCATTAATTTAAGTGATATTTCAGTACTTAACTACACAGACCTGATCTAATCAATTCTATCATCTTACTCTACAAGCACACATCTAAATATTACTATTGATTGTATCAAGTTATATCTCTGTCTGGACTCTAGAGTCTATACTTTCCACAAACATTAAAAAGAAATCAAAGCCATCACACAATAATATAACAAATAATCTTATTGTCTTCAATGATAAAACTCGAAAGATATTATTTAAGCAAAAAAACAAGATGATCCCTAGCAGGATCGAACTGCTGATCTTGGCGTTATTAGCACCACGCCGTAACCAACTTGGCCAAGGGATCGGATTTGTGGACATTAAATTTACTAGTTTTCCGAGTCTACTGGTACCCTTCCCGTCGGAAGCTCCATCGGATAAACTTTCAACTGAAATTTTTTGAATTATCGATTTTTATTTTGAGTTTAATTATTTTAAAATATATGAATTGTGTTAATTTAAGCACTTAATATCGATCATCGAATGGATTCGACGATCACATGATCATTGAAAGGTAGGGTGATACCTTGTATAGCTTAGCACCAACTACTCACAGTCTTAAGAATCGCCATAATATATATCATTCTTTCATTAATATGCAAAATTAAGCATCATATTAATATCATCAGCTGTTTATAAGTGATTTACGCTAGTTATGACCAGTCATAGTATTAAATGGTCCAATTGGACGCTAGTATACCTGCAATGAATTATGAAGCTGAGAGAATTTTCAACTCAGGTTAAAATTAAATACTTCAGAATTAGTAAATTATTCATGAATAAGGATGTTTACAAAATTGACGAACTTATAAACTAATTGATATTATTCTAAAACTTTGGGAATCCAGTATGATATAGTTTCCTTCCTCTTGAAACTTGATCACTTCTATCAATTGGATGTGTTGATTCAATGTTTTCTTCAATTGGATATCTTTCTGTACAATAATGTGTTATACTTTGAAGTTTTGGAGTTTTTTTGTCTTTGATGTGAGTTTCCTGTCTCTGTAAATACAAAGTTGTTGTAGTTGAGGTAAATCATTTGAAATTTCAATATCTGAAACATGACCAATAAACAACTTCTTGAAGTTTTTGAACTGTTGAGATATACAGATATCAATCACCTGGCCATAATTTGCATAACCGGATTCAATACATAAAAATTCTGATTCGGTCTGAGATAGCTTTGGAAATATAACAGGCAAGTGAATATTTTTGAGGGATTTTGGAATGTGTAAAGTATCAAAAACTATTGGAACATAGTCAATGGATAATGATTCTAAAAATTCAAGATTTGAAAAAATATTTGGAACCACACTAGGTTTTATATTGGGGAACTCCAATTCTATGTTTTGAAAAAATTGTCAAAATCAAAATTGCCATTATGACCTTTAAGTAAAAATCTTTCCAAGTTATAGTTTCATTATATCAAAACCATCTTTTTCAGAACCTTGTAACATCAATCTCTTTACATTGGGTAGTAAATCGAATTCCTAATATAACTTTTGAACTTTAGGTAAAAATAAAATCTCTTTGACTGGAGGATCCACATCAAAAAGTATTCTCCGGGCATCTTCAGAAGCATCAACCATCGATGATTCACAAGCATTGCCTAAAAAAGGTGAACGTCCCCCAGAAGAACTATCCCCATCAGCACGGGAATATATAAGAATATCATCAATGTTAGGGAAATAGATATAGAAACTTGCTTTAATAAGAAGATCCCATTCAAGTGATAAATGTAGTTTTTTGGTTTTGCAAATTATTCTAAAGTTGAAGTTTTCTTTAATAATAGATAGATGGTGAAACAAACTCTTTAAAACAGTCATTTTTAATTAAAAATGTATAACATAAACTGCTTAAATGGAAATCATCATCACTTCAAACAAAAATATGAAATCTTTCTTTATATTTCTTTGTGTCGTTTTTCAACACATGAAATGGAGTGATCAATAAACCAGTTTTTGTAGTATAAGATTCATCATTTTGCATCATCAATTGGAAGTCTTCATTCATAAATTGAAGCCTATATCGTTAACATATCCTTTAATTATATCATAAGGATTATCCTCTGTACGTTCATTCGGATCTCTTCCATATCTATAAGAGCGATCAAAGTCACCTTCAGAGCAATGGAAGACAATTGTGAAGAACTTGTGGCAAAATGGCAATTTCAGAAAGCCAGAAATCTCAGCAGCTGGTATAATTGATTCCTGGACTAGAGCATATCCCAATATCTCCAGCTTCAGCTCAATTGGTAGCGAGTCTAGCATCTTCAATTGGTTGACTTATAAAGACAAAGGAAATAAATATTCCGGAAAATAGACCTTTAAATAGTTCTTTAATTCAAACTGTGATGATGAGATTTGTCAGAAGTTGAATGATCAGCTTATTATGCGCGAATAATAGACGTATTCTGGTCAAATTCATTCTCAAAATCAGTAATAGAAATACTGTAATGCATTTCTCGCTTTTATTCTACAGACTAACTTCTAATACGAGGAATTCTCAGTACTTCTTACAAGCTTAAGACATATATATTATGATTATGACTTCAATAATCCCGAAATCTATCAGAGTGGTCATCAAACTCTCCAATTTTAACCTGACTTCTTTCAACTGGATGATCTAATTCAATATCCTCAATCTTATCGATTATATCTTTATGACAAACATATTTGATTTCTTTGAGTTTAGGAACCAATTTAGTGTTTATATTCACATTACCATCTTTAACAACAATAATAATACTTTCTAAATTTGGTAAATCAACCTTGATCTCAACTTTTGATGGATGGTACAAAGTTAATTTCTTCAAGTTTGGGAATTCATCTGAAATAAGAATGGAATAATCATCTCTCAGATCTCTTGAATATCCAACACTCAACCATTCTATTGATTCAGTTTGTGATATTCTAGTAGTTGATGTATATGGTCTCAAGTGAAAATTCTTAACAGATTTAGGAATTTTTATTTCTTCTTTGAATAATCTAGTAGTATGTCCATCGATAAGTAATGTTTGAAGCATTTGTAAGCTGCTATCATCAGGCATAGTAATCTTATTATACTTGCTCCCTTGTTTAATTGTAAGTTCATCAAGATATGGGAACCTTAGCATATTTATTCTCTTGGATATTTCATCATCTTCAAATAAATTTAATTTCTTAACACTTGAAAGACAATTTATTTGACCTTCAACTATACTTGAGCTCGACTGTAAACTATTCTCAATACTAGAATTTTCTTCTTCTGATAAAAAGTCTTCAATATTTTGAATTGAATTGAAATGAAGGAAAAGTGATTCCATAACTGGTTTGAAATTTCCACTTAAAATCAGTTTCAATAAAACATGAAATTCAATAGATAACGAGTTCACTGATGTCAAGAAGTTCCAATCAATTTCATAATTTGAAGCCCCTTCAGTTTGCCAGTTAAATTCACTAAACTTGACGCTTGTTAATTTGTCACTAGTTTCAAAATTCTTTATTTGCAATCTTTTTGCATCACTAGACAATAATTGCAAATTTGGAGCTGTAACAGATTCCAAAGTCATTGATTCCAATGGTATTGGCTGAAAATAATCCACTTCATCTTTAATACTTAATAGTTTTGGAGCATTAACATTACGCATCTCTAATCCAAGTGTATACAAATATTTCAAATTATCAAACTGTATATTTTCCAATATCAGTCTATTATATGAACTGAAATTTGTTAAACTTTTAAACCCAAAGTGATCAGTTAGAGTTAGATCCAGCTCAAATTCATCTGAATATTCAAGATCTGTGATGTTATTCAAAAACAATTTTTGTTTATTTAATTTATCCATTCCTGATGCTTCAGGATATTCATGGAAATTATGGAAATTTAGCCCACAGTTGAAACATTTATCAACAAAGAGAGCTAATACCCGCACACTTTCACAATAGATGTTAATCAAGGATCCTTTATCCTCACGTAAATCCACAATATGTTCATAATCGGATGTTTTCATCATCAAAACTTTATTCAAATCTGGAAAATGGATATAAAAACCACAATTCATTAACAAATTCATTTCAGGAACAAAATTGAAACGAGCAGTTTTATAAATGATTCTAAAATTGAACTTATTCTTTAAATATTTCAATGTATTGTCAACAACATGTTCATCTAATAAGTTATAATAGAAATAACTGAAATGAAGAGTATCACAAGCTATAAAAATATGAATTTTATTTTTGTATTGTTTTTCCTGAATTCTTATGACATTGAGTGGAATGATCTCTAAACCTGTTTCTGTTGTATGTGTTTCATCATTCTTAAACAGCAACCTGATCTGTTCTCCGCTTATGTCACAACCGGCCTCTTGAACAACCTTTTGAATTGTTTCATGGGGTAAATCTTCTTCATATTGGTTTTCACAATGAAAGACAATTGTGATTAGACTATGAATAGACTTAACTGGAAGAAGTTTGTAGAGGTCTTCAGCTGATAAGGCCTCCAATATCGTCAACTTCAGTTCGTTTGGTAGGTGATCCATCAATAATTGAAATACGTGATGATACAAGTCCTTCTAAATAGATCTTTTTTGAATTCCGACCCATACTTAATTCTCTGAGCCTAAAGTTCCGCCTAAGATTTTACGGCTTTGGCATTTGGATAGTTATCCTCCTAAGGCTTAGGTGAGGTTTCTATTTAATTGTTGGGTGGGACTGAGAGGAGCTCATTTTGAGGTGCAAGTTTTATAAAGCCCATTACTTTGAGTTACAGACCCTAATTCATAAATATTTTATTAGCGACGTATGGAATAAACCCCCGTATATGTATGTGTACTTCTAAGTTCTTATCTGCTTGAGACATATATCAAGATTCAACTCAATAGTTTCGAAATGTATCAGAATGATCTCCATATCTTTCAGAATAGTCATCATATTCTTCAACTTTAACCTGACTTCTTTCAAATTGATGATCTGATCCAATATTCTCAATTTTATTAATTATATCTTCACGAATCACTAGAAAGATATTTGGTCTCTTTTAGCTTAGGAACCGATTTAATGCCTATACTCACATCAGCACCATAAACAACAATGATCAACCTTGATTTTGAAAAATACACACTCAATTTCTTCAAGTTTGGGAATTTATCTGAAATAAGGATAAATTGATCATCTCTTAAACCCAAAGGTGCAACACTGAGCCGTTCTATTGATTCAGTTTGTGATAGTTTAATTGATGGGTATGGTTTCATATGAACGTATTAACAGATTTGGGAATTTCTACGTTTTTGTTGTCCAGCGAATCCTCAGATCCAAGAATAATTAATGTTTGAAGCATTAGTGAGCTGCTATTAACAGGCATATAAATTTTATGACTTCTAAACAGTTCAATCTTAAGCTCATTAAGATATGGAAATCTTAGCAATCTTATTCTTACGGCAATATCACTAGGTTCTAACATAGTTAATTTCTTGACACTTGAAAGACAATCTATTTGACCTTCAGCTATACTTAAAATTAAAGCATTCTTAAAACAAGCATATTCTTCTTTTGATAAATAGCCTTCAATTCTAATGTAAACAAAACCTAGGTAAAGTGATTCCAAATTTGGGTCAAAATTTTCACTAAAATCCAACTTTAACAAAGTATGAAATTCAATAGATAAGTGTTTTGAATATGTTAAAAAATTCCAATCATTTTCATAGTTTAAAATATCATCCTTTTCCCAATAAAATCTTCCAAGTTTAACCGTTCTTTAATTCATCACTAGTTTCAAAATTCCTCACTTTTAATTTTGAAGCATTAGTAGATAAATATTGTAAATTTGGAGCTTTAATGGATTCTAGAGTTATTGATCTAAAATCATCATTGATTACATCTTCAATACTCAATAGTTTTGGAGTATTTACATTACGCATCTCTAATCCAGCTGTTTCCAAACATTCCAAATTATCAGAATGTAAATTTTTAAACGTTAATCTTGTATGTGATTTCAAATTTGTTAAGTTTTTAAACCCAAACTGACCGGTAAGAGTGATGTTGTTTATATGAAAATAATCAAGATCTGTGAGATTATTGAAAAAGGTTCTTTGTTCATTCAATTTATGCATTCCTGACGCTTCATCGTATCCGTGGAAATGTTTAAAATCTATTCCCCAATTAGAACTGCGTAAGAATCCTGATACGCTCACTTTCTATATTCATGAAGGAGACTTTATCTTCAAATTTCACGAAGTAGTCTCGTGCTTTCACCATTGAAACATCTTTCAAATCAGGAAAATGGATATATAAAATCCACTATTCAAAAAGTCTGTATCAGGAACAAAATTAAAACGAACAGTTTTAAAAATGTTCTAAAATTGAACTTATTCTTCAAATATTGTAATTAATGGTCAATATCATGTTCAATGTTTAATAATTCATTGTATAAATAGCTGAAATGAAAAGTATCACTAGTTATGAAAATATGAATTTTATCATTGTACCTTTTCTCTTGCTTTCTTATAGCATTTAGTGGAATGATCTCTAAGCCTGTTTCTGTTGCATGTGCCTTCTTATTCCTAATCAACAATCTGAATTGGTCTCTATCCAAGTCACAACCAGCATCTTGGACAACTTTTTGGATTAATTGATGAGGTGGGCGTTCTTCTGCGTATTGGTCTTCACATGGAAGATTTAACTGGTAGCAGTTTATACAGATCTTCAGCAGATAAGGCCTCCAATATCGTCAACTTCAGTTCGTTTGGCAAGTGATCCATTTGGTTTGGTATCTTATAGCCGCTGTTATTACGGTACTAGTTGAAGATCAGATTGTTTGTACCCCTGAACTTTAGTTAATTTCTTATAAAAGATCTTGATTACTACAGACGCTCTAAATATAATCAAGTGTATCATTGAATAAAAACCTTCTTTAATTTCTGATTCTATTTTATATACAAAATTAAGAAAGACTTTTAAAATGCAAAATGGCTTCTGAATGAAGTATAGATTAACAAAACAGAACATGAGCAAAAAGAGGAATATTAACAAAGGTGAATAATAAATAAAGCGTGTCATAAACAACAATAATATAACTGGAAAACAAGAACTAACAAATAACAACAATAACAAAAAAACCCTAACACATCAATCATAGAAATTCATCAAACAAAATACATAAAGCAACAAATGATCTAATCACGCTTTTCACTAACGGCCACTTCTTCACCAGTTGATTGATCTTGATTTAACTCTTCTTGATTGACTTGTGGAATATGATCTAATACATCAGTATGGCCATTTCCCCAGCTTAAGAAATCTCTTCTAACTTCAACGTAATCATAAGCAAATTCACCAATTTGATCTTCATCCATACCTTTAGCTTCAGCTTCCTCAGTGGCTCTTAATTGTAAACCTGGGATTTTATCAATAACAAAACAAATAATAGCAGTAACAACTGCAACATATCCTATACATGCACCAATGATTGCAATTTGTTTATAAATTTGTTTATAATTATGTGAAATAAACCCACCATCATGTTCACTAACTCCATCCATTCCAATAACCCAATCAGCACCAAATAATGCATTGAAGAATAATCCAACTATACCTGCGATACCATGCTCAGCTAAAATATCTAATGCATCATCAACACCAACTAAATATTTAATACCAGTTGAAAAATTACAAATGACACCAGTGCAAATACCTAAAACCACTGAACCATATAATGTAATACAACCTGAAGCAGGAGTAGCAGCGACTAAACCTGAAATTAAACCAGAACAAAGACCAACAGTTGACCATTTTTTCTCTAATCTATAATCTAAAACACACCATGTCATTGCAGCAAATGCAGCTGTTAAATTGGTGTTCATGATGGCATAAATGGCTCTCATACCTGGATATAAAGCAGTACCACCATTGAAACCTAACCAACCAAACCATAGTAATGAAGTACCAATAGTGACTAAAGAAACATTATGAGGTCTGAAATTAATCAATAATTTTTCTTTACGTTTACCCAAGAACCAAGAATAAACGAATCCACCAACACCTGAACCAATTTCAACAGCACAACCTCCAGCATAATCTAAAACACCCCATTTATAAGCCCAACCACTTGGATTCCAAACCCAACATGCAATTGGACAATAGACTAAAGTTGCCCAAATGAATAAGAATACCATATGTGGTAGCACTCTACCTCTTTCAGCAGTTGCACCTGCGATAATTGCAAGAGTGACACATAAGAACATGTTTTGGAAAACTGCAAATGCGAATTCTGGATAGGCTGAGTCTTCAGCACCATAGATGTTTCTAAAACCAAAAGAGTCTAAATTACCAATGTATCCATTGGTGGCAGTTGATGAAAAAGCTAATGAATATCCCCAAAAGTACCATTGGAACATGGCAACCACACAGGCCATCAAGACAGCCCAAATTAGAGATAAAGCAGATTTTCTTCTAGCTAAACCAGAGTATAAAAGACCCAAACCCGGGACCATTATGAACACTAGTGCAGCACTCAAGATGATAAAACAGACGGTCCCAGTATCATATTGTTCTGTCCAAACACTGACCATTGCGAGATTGATTGAAGATTTGGGAGCCAAAAGATAAAAGATTAAAAATAAGACATTTTTGAGTCTTTATATACGATTAAATTTTCAATGGCATTATGTCTGTTGATTGATAAAGTGAGAAAATTGGCGAATGAGAAGCGCGGATTTGCTGAGTCAGCGATGCCAGTGGAGAGAAAGGAAAACAGGTGGATTTAGTGAAGACAAGAGTGGATTTCCAGCACGAAACGCACTCCACGAACCCTGGAAAACGTCAATGAATTCCAATTCACACATCCAATTTTTTCAGGGTTCAGTACTGTATTTTCTGATAAAGATTTTTGTTTATCTTTGATATTTTTATCTTGTTTTGGTTTTTTCAGAGAGAAGTTTTTCCGGATCTCGCTATTTTTTAACGGAACAATTCTCACTCTAGGCGGAGCACCGCCTCTGATTGGCCCGATTGCTTTTTCGCTTATCTTTTGTTATCTTTTTCTGGCGGCCTCCAATTTACGCCGATTTGCACAATTCTGAGAAGTCACGTGAAATTACATAAGCAGTATTACATAAGCAAATTGGTTACGGAGCGATGATGTATTTAACGCTTATAGTAATAGATTAGTTAGTACTGTCTCTTATTAAGCACCTGTGTACAAACACCATAAGAAACGCAACTATGCTCACACTTCCTCACTCTCCATTCACAATCCTACAGCTAAACACAAACCCACAGCATCCTCAATTCGTCCAGGAGATTCTCATCAAGAGACTCAGCATCAACACAAACAATTCAAGTACTTCTTTGTTAATATCAACTTTAGAAGAATATTTGAATTCAATATTTGCTTCAATCATCAGATCCCAGGACATCTCGTATGAGAAAGTGTTCGAATTTGGATCAGACGTGGTGATATCAGAAGTGATCCCATGGTCTTTACCAATCACCAAACCAAAACAGATTCAACAATGGACTTTATCTAATGAAATTATCATTGTTATTATTAATTTGATATTTAGTTATAATTTAAGAAGTTCTGAAATCATAAGCAAGGCATTAGAGCAGGACAGCACTAAAGAAACACAACAGTTATGGATCAATTCTTTTAAATTATATAAGAAATCAATTGAATATTTAAATTTTTTAAAATTGAATAATTATTCAAGTGTTGAAATTTTTGAAACAAGTTTTAAATTCATTGAATTCATTAATAATTTAATTTCAATCTCAATTCAATTGACATTTTTGTCAAAAAGTGTATGGACGTTGAAACATGATGAATTTGATGTCAATTCAAATAATAATTTAAATTATTCTTCATTGGCTAGAATTTCAATCTATGTTAGAGATCAAATTAAGTTAATGATTAATTGTTTGAAAAGTATAGATGATTCCAAATGGTTGAATTATTTAGAATTTTTAACAAAATTGAATAATTCATACATTGGATTATTTTTATCAATTGAGAATTATAAATTAGATAATATTGGTAAAAGTATTGGATTTTTAAACATTTCAATTAATAATTTATGTAAGAGGAAATTAAATGATAATAATGACAATAATGATGATTTATTGAATGATGAATTTGAAAAAGATTCCAAATTAAAGAAGAAATTAATAAGTTTTAAGAAAAAAGTCACAATTAACAACACTTCTTCGTCTTCCAATAAGAACAAGAAACCCAGTTCATTAAAACTAAACAACAAAATTAACGAAAATTTACAAAACAATGCATTGAATTCATCTATTCTTCAGTCATTTGAATTAATCAAACTATTAGAATTGAAGTATCATTTAGAAAACAATAATTTGAAATTTGATACAATCATTGATTCTTCTGAATTATTTCAAAATCATTTACCAACAGGAAGACCAGTACCTATTTCTGATGGAAACGTGCAATGGATTCCAGAGATCGTTAGTATGAATAATCCACAAACTGCCCAATCACAATACTACTGAATATATATATGCTCATTATAATATATATTTATCTTCTGTATGTTGCAATGAATTTAGATTTCATATTGATATTAAATTCATCATTAACTAATTTGAATTTCCCATTATTAACGAATGATTTTCTAATTTTAATTAAATCTTCATCCATTTGATTGAATTCATTAACGTTATTGATCCTTAATTTGATGGTTATACTGATACATGACAACACTTTATAATAATAATTTACTAGACTTGTTTGTAATGGTGTGACTAAGATTGAAGGGACGTATTTAATGCTTAAAGTTTTGATTTTCTTGATATTGATATTTTTCAATAAAGTGTTGAAATATTCTTGTTTTAATAAAAATGGTAAGATTGATTTCCCATTTGATGTTGTGCCTTCAGCAAATATATAAATGATTTTATCTTTTAAACTCGAATAGTTTAAATCATCACCATCTTCTCCATTAATTCCAATCAATGATTTTTTAATGAATTGAAACTTTGTAAAATGTTTTAAAATTCCTTGATCATTAGGAATCAAAACTTCAAAATCATCATTTGAAACTAGTAATAGTGAAACCAAGTCCAATGCACTTGTAAAATTAATGAAATATAGCTCATTTTTAGATGGATAAAATTGTGATTTGTTGATATTTTTAGATTTAAGATTCTCTATTGATATTTCATAATTAGTTATCCCAACGATGTACAAAATGAATCTATTCAACACCTTGACACCACTAACACCAAAAAGGGAGCTCAAGATGAATGAAAGCAACACAAATGGTGAAATCAATAAACTCTTGATTAAAACCAGTAAAAATCCACCAATTTGATTCAATTTAATGGTTCTTAAAAACTGGAGCACCGGGGACTCAGAGACACCGATCACATTCGTCTGAGTCACTGGCATGAACGGAGAGATCCCGGTGGCTTTATCCCTGAACTGAGTGTATCTTTCCATCGTTTTCCTTACAAAAAACTCAGTGCTGGAATAAATTTAAAGAGTTCATTTTGATTTTAATTATGGCCAGCCATCGCTTCTTTATATTTCCGAGGGTGCGATGAGCCCTCGGTTTTGTCTAAATGTGATCGATTCATGAATATTTGGACGTTTAAAGCGTAGAAAATTGGATACATGATAAAAGAACTGGGAATAAATCGAGGAAACAGAGTTAAAACGTTGAAAATGTGGCAATAATTGGTTATAAAACTATTTTTTCGGTGCATTTCCTAACAATTTTAAACGTGGGAAGAAATTTAATAAAAAGGCAAAAATTATCAGAAATATATCCGAATTTTATACAACAAAACTCATACAAATTCACCAAATTTTCACGAATGTCACTCAGAGAAGTCTTCCAAAGAGGTGACGAATCACTCCAGCAATACCCGAGAAACGAATGGTGGTGGAACACGGCGAGTAAACTGGATTGTTGGCTCGCTGTTGGTTTTTCTAAGATCATGTTGAATACATTTTATAAGCCAGAATTGATCGGTTTAGAGAAACTAGATAAGGCTTTACAAAGATCCAAGGATGAAAACAGAGGTTTGATGACAATCATGAACCACATGTCGGTGGTTGATGACCCGTTTCTATGGGGGTTTTTACCATGGAGATATTATAAAGACGTTGATCAAATCAGATGGGGTTTAGGAGCTCATAATGTTTGTTTTACTAATAAGTTCACTTCTTATTTCTTTAGTCTGGGAAAGATCATGGGGACAGAAAGATTTGGCCGTGGCCCTTTCCAACCTTCCATCGATTCAGCAATCAGAGTTTTAAGTCCCGATGATACCTTGAATTTACTATATGATGGATCTGAAGATGTTTCTAAAGCATGGTTAAATTTCAAAGATAATCAAACAGGTTCAATTATTCCATTGATTAAAAAGATTAAAGACGATTACATTCCTCCAATAATCAGATCAAGACCTTCTTGGGTCCATGTTTTCCCTGAAGGGTTTGTATTACAATTAAAAGAACCTTTCAATAATTCAATGAGATATTTCAAATGGGGGATCACTAGATTATTATTAGAATCAACAAGACAGCCCATTCTAGTTCCTATCTTTGCTCATGGGTTCGAAAAAATTGCACCTGAATCATCAGCAGAATCAATGATTGAAAGAATCTTACCATCGAACTTAGGTGCTGAGATTAAAGTCAGAATAGGTGATCCAATTGATGATGAGGTCATTGCCAAATATAGAAAAGAATGGCTAGACTTAGTCAAGAAGTTCTTAGATTCAAACACTCCTGACGATTTATCAGAATATTTGAAGAATGGACCAAAAGTTCAAGAATTAAGAAGCAGATTATCAGATGAATTGAGAAAAGCAGTTGCCAAATTACGTCTTGAAGCAGGATTTGAAGAAGAGGATCCAAGATTCAAACAACATCAGTTCTGGAAGAGATATACTGGATCTGAAGGTGAAAGTGATAAAGATATCCAGTTTATTGGTCAAAATTGGGCTATAAGGAGACTACAAGCTTTCTTGAAAGACGAGGAGAAGAAAAGTGACGAATAGAGTGTTTTTTATATAGAAGAGGAGCCTGTAAATAGAAATAAATGTGAATTAATCATCAAATTGAGTAGAATTGTGGTATAAAATTGACATTTAAGTACTAATTTAGTATATAAGCTACCCCGAACAATGAAAAAAAATGTGTCAAATTTTAAAGATCAAAAATCTTTCCAAACTTCCAACCAAAATTAGATGCTCAGACTCAATCATTTGAGACTCGTGAGGCCACTAACTCTCATAAATCACCATAGGCCATTCAGACTCAGAAACTTGAGTTGGACTCCCTTCATTACAACAACAATTGATGATGTTCCACCTAAAGAAGGGTCAATTGATGAAACTGTCATTAAAGCAGCTCAGGAACTAAGAGATCATGAGATCGAGCCTCAAAGGTTGAAAGAGATTGTGGAGGAGCTAAGTGGTGTGAAGGACCCTGGAAAAAGATGCTTTGGATTGATAAATGATGCTATTAGAAGATTAGATGGATTCACCCCACAAGATCCAACGAAAAATCCAATTTCAATAATTCCATTGTTTGATGATTTAGAAACTTTGAATGTGTTTAGTCAAGTCATTGATAATATTGATAAGCAGAACTTCGAATCTGCAAGGTTCATTCCTAGAATATACCTTAAATTATTACAAAAATATTCAAAGGATAATAATGATGAATTATTGATGGCCACATATGTTAAATTTGTTCAATATTTATCGGTTTTAGGCTATCCCGACCAGTTAAAGAACGTCATTGGCTCATTCCTTGAAGAGAATGAAAGGTTGTTTGATGATAGTTTCAAGAGAATTATGGAATTGTTGAATGAGATAGATATCGATCCAATGTTATTAATAACTGTTTTAAATTCATATAAAACATCCAAGATTAATAAAGACTTGAATAGGAAATATAATAGGGCCATGATTAATAATATACTAAAATCTATCAAAATTAAACTAATCTCAAATAATGAAGATATTTTCCCAATTAAACAAGATGAAATTTCAACATATTTGGAATTCATCAATGAATTAATCCAAAATGAGAATCAATCAATGAATCAGTTGATTAAACTTCTAGAATTATCATCATTAAATGAGCAACTCAACCCTATAAAATCAGAGATCTTGATAAAATTGATCTCAATGGTGTTAAATAAAGATGAGTTGAACATGAATGAGATCAATTCAATTGAATTATTAAAACATTTAATAAACGCATCCGAGATCTCAAGAGAAGAGAGATTGATAGTTGGTAATAAAGTAATACGATCATTAGATAAGAGTGATCATGTTTTTAATTTCTCTATTCAATGGAACGTTTTCAAGAACTCAAAATTGATTAAAAAAGATGAATTGAAATTATTAGATGAGTTAGAGTCTATAGATATTGAATTTTACAACGACATATTATCATCATTAATCAACTCTAATTGCAAACAAGAAGATTTTGAAAATGAATTGAATTTAATCAATGAGACAATCCTAGAAAACAAACCTCAATTAGTATTAAATTTAAAAACTTATGAAATTTTAATGTCTAAATACATTAATGATTCAAATTTCGCAAATTTGAAATCAATATATCATGAAAGTATAAACAATAGAATTCCATGGCATGAAAACCCTTCAATATTATTCAAATTACTATCAACTTTATCAAATGATCAATCCATTAATTCAAATTCATTATATCAATGGTATAAAACTATTAAATTACATTGTGATTATCTCAATGATGAATCATTCAGTAAACTAATCAAAAGATTATTGGATGATCCAAATTCAATTGATCTAGCCCTATTAACAATCAATGAAGAGATCCCTAAATTTGATGAGAAACTTTCAATATCAAACTATACCGAACTCTACAACACCTTAATGGAGTACTCCCTCACAAAATGTCAGGATGCAGAACATTTGAAATCAATCTATATGATAACTTCACAAAATGTACAATTCCCATACGAATCATACCTTCCATTAATCAAAAGATTCATTTATTTGAATCGCCCTGATCTTTCATGTTCATTATTTAACGAATTGAAAAACATCCATAAAACAACAGGAAGACTACCACCGCCTAATTCAGAGATGTATTGTTATTTATTTGATTCATTTGGTGAGATGTTATACTTAGAAGGGATTGAAGAGATTCATACACAATTGAAAATTGATCTTGATGTTAATACAGACATTAAAATCATGAATTCTTTATTGAATTCATATTGTAATTTAAATGAATTTGGGAAAGTCAGTGATGTTTTCAAACAGATTAATTTCATACCTAGATTCAACGGCTTGAATAACGACACAGTTACAATAATGTTGAAATGTTATACTTTTTTCAATATTGAATCAGTCATTGAATTTTGGAATAATTTAAATGAATTAAATATCTTACCAAATTCTAAAAATTTAAATCAATTGGTTATTGCGTATTGTTATCATGGATTATATGAAGATGCATTTGCTTTAGTCAGAGATAATCAATGGAATATTAAAATAACTAAACAAATTTTGGAAAATTTATATAAATTGAATAAAGATTCAAGAATTAAAAAGGAGATTGAAGTTTGGAGTCAAGAGAAATATGGCAAGTTATGGAGTTTGATTGATAAAAATGATTTAATTGTCTTTGAAGAGTTGAAAGATAATCAAGGTCCTTTTGTAACTGAAAAGGATTTATTATTGATAAGAGGTTCTTATTGATACACTTATTTATTTATTTATATGCTTAAATTATTTATTTTTATTTATTTATTTACAAGAAAACCTGTGACTAAAGTCTAATATACTATATAACTAAGATTATCAGTTCACAGGTTCAATTTCTCGTTTTTATCATAAGTAGATTACCCTTCATATTCAGTCAATAATAAGACAACTTCGTTTCTTCTTTAGAAATAATTAAATCCAGACACTAATCGTTTACGCTAGTCGGGTTGCTTATTTGATATACAGCTTTTTATTACTTATTTATAGTAGAAATTTCATTATCATTATCATTATTTAATCTTTGTGTTATTAACCTTTGTAGCAAATCTTAAGGAATTAACAGTTTCATTGTAATTTTTAACTAATGGTGATACATTAACAAACATTAAAGTTTTTGAATTTCCCAGTAGGGAAAATTGTAAAAGATAAGTCAATTTTGAATTTCTAAATGGGATATGTCTGCCATTATTTCCACCATCATTCAATGCATAAATAACATCACCTAAACAACTTAAACTCTTATTAATAGATTGGGTTTCTTTTAGTCTATCTCCTGTAGCTTGTGATTGCGCTAACCTTTCAGAGCCCGCTAAATCAATTAAATTCAAAACACCTGATGTCTTTTCGCCAGTCTTATGATTTTCACCCTCTATTCTTATGATATAAACAGAATGAGATCTTGAAGATCTTTCATTAGCTTTAGTTGAAGCAATTGATCTATTCAAATAAACTTTCTTTAATAAATCTTTAACCATTTCAGGTGAGGTTAATTCAATTTTATTTAAATCTGTTATTGAAGTTTTGGAATTAATTAAATCGTGTCTAATTTCATATTTTAAAGATGAAGTATCTGGATCATCATTTAATAAATCTCTAATATTTTCATTATATATTTCTAAAAATTCACCATAGATTTTATGATTCCAATCGTGATTTTGATTTAGTTTATCACAAATTTCGAAGATTTGATCAATTGATCTTGGAATCATACCATCAGAATTTGACATTGTAAAAGTTTTACCTGAACCTGTTTGACCATATGCAAAAATACAAACATTAAACCCATAAATTGCAGTTTGAACTAGTTGAGAAATCTCATCAAAAATTTCAGAATTATTTGAATTCATTGGGAAAACCTTATCAAACTTAAAGTTCAATTTTTTAACTGTATTATTTGGTTGTTTTATTATTGAATCAATTTGTTTTGGATCATTTATTTCAATTTCTTGAACTTCTTCATTATTATCAGGAATTTTCAAATCAATTATACTTTCATTTGATTCAGAGCTTAGTTTTGGTCTTAAACGACAAAAGACTCTGATATTTCCCTTTAGATCTTGTAACTTATTGTGAAACTTTCTTCTTGATGTTTCTTCATTATATAGTTGTTTGTTATTTGAAATGATTAATTCATTTTGTCCATTGATTTTTAGTTCAAATTGACTGATTTTAGAAGTCTTTATTTTAATTGATTCTTTTAACTTTTGAATCTTCAATAAGATATCTTTTGAATTATTAAATTTGGTTTGATTTTTATCTTTAATTGAAACCAATTCATTCTCTTTATTCGAACGTTCAATTTTTTTCAAATTTAATAAGTTTTGTAATTCTTTAATTGAACTTTCAAGTTTGTCAGATTCATCAATTAAATTATTCAAATCAATCTCACATTGGGATCTTGAATCTTTCAAAAATGATTCAATTTTATTAAATTGATCATTTGAATTATCTTCTAATTGTTTCATCAATTCATTTAACTTAACATCTTTATTATTTATAAGATCATTTATCTCAATCAATTGCTCATTCAATACTTTTTTTTCATTTTCTAAAGCATCAAATTTTGATTTCATTATTTCATCAACTTCATTAAGATAAGATTCCTTTGCATCATGAGTCAAAGTGTTCATAAGATTATTCAATTCTAGTAGTTTTAATTCATGATCCCGTCTTAATTCTTCTATGATTCTTACATTTTCGTCTTCTATACCTGACAGTTCAAGCTCTCTTTCCCTTTTCCGTTTATGAAGATCTGATCTGAACTCATCCAATTCTTGCTTTTCCAATTCTAATTTATCTAGACTGGCCTTTGTTTTCAAAATAACACCTTTGATATGGTTAAATTGAGCCAGATTATCATTAAGCTCTTTCTGTATCTTATCCAGCTCCTTTCTGTCATATATTCTCCTAGATGAATCAATAACAGCATTATTATTATGATCTCTTGTTATTGTATTCGGTCTTGGAATATTCGAAGGGTAGTTGGCAGAGGACAGAATCATCTCTTTAGATTCTCCCATATGAGCTTCTCCTTCCATTTCTACGTCCATTTCGCTTCCTTTTATACACAAAAACTCGAAACAAATTTTGGTTTCATAAAAGTTTCAAATTTGTAAACAAAAAAATCGAATTCCGAGGACAACAATCAAAAAAGTCACGTGAGGCACGTGATGATATCAGCGATGAGCCCTCGGAACTCGGCCTTATAAAAATTTTATTTACAAATTAAGAATTCTTTAGTTTTAAATAATTAAATTCGATAAAAGAATAAATAGAAATGTCAAAGGGAAGAATCTCAATTTCAAGAGACAAAGTCAAAGATCTTGTTGCTAAGATTGATGCTGAAGAAGGAAGCACAAGTGGAAGTGATGATTTCGATTCAGATGCTTCTTTAGAATTATCAGATGATGAAGTTGATATAAATGATGTTAGCAGTGATGAAGGGAAAGGTGAAGAAGATCAAGACGATGAAGAAATTGAAGACCAAGAACAAGACGAACTTAGTGATGAAGATGATGATGACGATGAAAACTTACCTAAATTAAAGAAAAGAAAGAAGAATAAAGATGATGGTAATGAATCTTTCGCAAATGCAGTTAATGCAATTTTAGGATCTAAATTAAAAGCATATGATAGAAAAAATCCAATACTGGCCAGATCTAAGCAAATCATTAAGAAGGCAGAAAGTGATAAGTTAGAAGCTAAAGCTAAACATGAATTATTAATGGAAAAGAAGAAAGTTTATGATAAAGATCGTATTAGAAATATATTACCAGCTGGTGATGATGCAAGAATAATTCTTGAACATGAACGTAAATTGAAGAAAGTTGCCCAAAGGGGTGTTATTAGATTGTTTAATGTTATAATGTCAACTCAAACGCGAACCAATGAAGAAGTTGCAAAAACAAAAGTATTAGGTGGAGATCAAAAGGAAAAATTAATCAGTGAAGTTTCTAAAGAAAAATTCTTTGATCTTGTGAGAGCAGCAGGGGAAGAATAAATGTAAAATAACAGATGATTTTGATGAATGAAAATGTAGATTTAGTAAAATATTTCAATACATAGTACGTTTTCTACCACTCAAACAATAGATTTAGGATACACTACTAAGTTTCAGTCTTATCTCATGAATGCTTCTGAATGGATCTAGAAGGAGAGAATCAATGCTCTCTAAACCAAGTTGTGTTTCCATTATCAAAAGTAAAAATTGTACATGAGTGAAATTTGCTATTTTGGTAAAAAATATAAGACATTAATCTAAAATTGCTCAAGTTCTCATAAACATATAAACACCAATCGAATTCTTCTTGATAAAACTTTATAAAACGTTACAAAAAATTAGATTTGTGTTCAAAAAATGCTGATTTGAAGATCAAAAAAAATTATAATGAAGGATGCGAGGTTCGAACTCGCGCGGAGAACCCTCCAGTAGATCTTAAGTCTACCGCCTTAGACCACTCGGCCAACCCTCCTGCTTATTGTACAGTTAAAAGTGCTATATTTCTGACTTGAAATCTGCATTTTATGCGTTTTTGTACATTTGCCGACATAAATATATTTTTTACCACTATAAAGTATGCATGCAGATACATGTACGTGCAGAGTAGTGAGGTTTCCGAATCGAATTTCAGATTGAACAAATTTATAAAGATCTTACCCAAATAAAAATGCATCAAACACCAGAAATCATGTCAGAAACCCCAATTTCACCAATCGAAGTAATAGCTGGAGCTGAACCACAAGCAGAACAACAAACAGAACAACAAATACAACAACAAATACAACAAGAGGAAACCCCAACAAATCTAGATAAAACAATTCAATTAAGAGATAAATTAGAAGCTTTAATAAGAAGAACAGCACAAACTAAGAAGAACTGTGAGAAATTAGACCATGACAACAAATATTTACAAGACTATGTCGGTAATTTGATGAACAGTGGGGAGTTCTTGTCAAGAAAAGGTTGAATCTTTAACTTCTTGTATAGATTAATATTTAATGAAGGTTTTTATGACTATATTAACACAATATGGGATTTTGTGGTCTTTACAATATATAATTTATTGAAAATTTCTAGATTCAAACCACAATTCATACTTCTATCAAGCACTAATATCTATTGAAAAGATGTATAGGACAATCCCTGGTAGGATTCAAACTCCTCCAATCACGACCAATGTTGATGAGAATTTACCAGATGATAACAACAATAAATTCAATACACCAATTAATAGATTTTATAATAAGAATGTTTTTGGTATTGAGTCGAGAGTCAGTTCAAATCAATCATTAAATAACTCTATTCTAAGATCAGTTCCATTAGTCGTTAATAATAAAAATCAATTCAATGATTTCAAATCCCAAGTCACTGATATGTTAAGAAATGACCCAAATAGATTGAAATTTAATGCATTGAGTTCAACAAGTGAGAAATCAGTCACTGAAGTCAATGAGGAGAAACCATTAACCCCTGAAATCAATAATATGAATAGACATATTGAATTACCAAGTCAATTGAATACTGGATTTGCATCAACTGAAGATTTATCATTAGCTCAAACTCCTGAATTATATCATTTCGTTGATGATTATAAAGATGATGATGATGAAGATGATGAAAGCGAATTAGATCCAAGAGTGTCTTTTTTAAATCCATATGAATCTTTTGTTAAAGTTGAACCTCTAATGTTGGGAACGCCATTATTACCAAATGGAGCACCATTGAATTTATCATCAGTTCCTAAAAGAACAGAGTTTGGTCCGTTGTACAATGATGACTATTCTAAGGTGATTGATAAGGATGAATTGAAGTTGTACTCAATTTTAGAGTATGAATTAAACAAAATCAATGGAAGTTTAAACAGTTTTGAACTTGAATTAAATCCAATTGAAAATGAAGAAAAGAAACCCAAAAGATCGTTTTTCAATTTCTTGAGATTCAATGAGGAGAAATACAAAGAGCAACATCCATGGTTCAAGATCTTTAGTTCCATTGATAATCCAACCATTAAGGACGAAGATGATGAAATTGGAAATCCTTCAAATTCAACCAAAAACAGATTTGAAAAAAACAACACTGATATGTTCCCTGTGGATTATCCAATGGATCCAGTGACTCAACCTTCAAATAAACGTCCAATCGAGTACATTTCATCAAATATTCAATATTAATTGCATCATCCGCGAATTCTGTCACTTTTATAAATTTCCTATACACAATTAATCCTTTATTTATTGTAGATCCACTCTAAAATCACAGACAGTAGAGATCCATAGAGAGAGAGCCATGGGAACCGCATGCAAGTTCTGCAAGAAAAGAAAGAGGAAATGTGATGGTGAAAGTCCCTGCTCGATCTGTATCAAATACAATAAAAATGGAGAATGTGAATATTCAAATGATCAAGATAAAAGAAAATTCAAGTATGATTCCACATACGTTGACTACCTTGAGATCAAAGTAGATCTGCTACAACAACTCGCTGATGAAATCATACGGAATGATTTGAAGAAGGCACAGTTAATAGATGCTGACTTAACTAGAGATTTAACTATGGGTATTAATGAATATGAAAATAATAATAATGATAATGAAGATAGAAGCACTCCTGAAGTTTTATTGGATGGATTGGCCAATGAGAATGCCGTTGATGAGCTAGTTTCAACTGAATGGAGAGTGAGACAGGACATTAAAGGTCGTACTGAATTCTATGGTCCTGTCTCAGGAAGACAAAAAATTATTGAAGATAATGAAGAACTTGATTATGATTTTGAAGAAGAAATAATAGATGAAATTGAAATCAAGAAATTATTAGAATTAGTTGCAATTGATGAAGAATTTAAAAATGAATTGATTAATAATTTTGATAAGCATTTTGCTAAATTTTTTTATATTTCAAAATTATTAATTAATGACATTAAAAATTGGGAATTTCCAAATAATGATATCTCCAAACAAGTATTATTATGTTGTATCTTCACATATGGATCAATCTTCAATCCTGTTCATAAACCTTTATCATCATATTTTTTAAAACAAGCACAGACTTTAGTCTTGAAAGCAAGTAAAGACATCAATGAATTTTTTTTACAATCAACTTTAATCCTATCTTGTTATCAATTAGGTATGGGACTAGATGCAAATTCATGGTCATTTGATGCTACTTGTTGTTCAATGGCGCAATATTTGAAATTAGATCAATTAACAGAGGCAAATAATTCAAGTAATTCAAATGCTTTATTTTGGAGTATTATATTACAAGATAGAATAATCACTAGTGTTTTAGGTCGTGGTTGTAGGATTCAATATTTTAGAATCAACTCACCATATTTCAAACCGGTATTAGACGCAAAGGATGTTAATTATTTGAATGAATTAACATTCATTAATCATTCAAAATTATGGTTTATTTATGATAGATATCTTTCACAAATTTATTCTTTTAAAGCTGAACATTTACATAAATCACATAAATTAATGTTGATGAACCAAGGGATTGAATCATTAAGAAAATTTCAAGATTTATTACCAATTGAACTAAAATTAACCAATGATTTGAAAAACTCAAATATCTTAATATTTAACTTATCTTACTCTGTTGTTATTTTATTATTACATAGAGCTTATTTGAGACAGATCCCATTGAAAGTGATCCAGATCATAGTGGAGCATTGTGATAGGGCAGCAAATATAATATTAAGATTGATCAATACTAATGATCGTGATAATTTTAACGTTCCTTATTTCATATCATACTTGATTTTAACATGTTCAACCTTTGATTTATTTTTATTAACTAATAAGAATAAATCATTCAAAGAAGATTCATTGAATAGAATTCAAATTTATATAAGTGGATTATTAAAATTTGGTAAATATTGGAAAAGATGCCTTAAAGATATTAAAGTATTAGATGAATTAGCCAATAGTTGGAATTTAAATATTCCAATCTTGAAAGAAAGTGCTAAATTCGTTAATAATGATGAAGGAATGGATGTTAACTATACCGAATTTTTCAATCAATTTAATCCAACTAGTGTTTCACCATTTGGTACTGATGAAAGTGTTACTCCAAATGATATCATTTCAAGTGCATTGATGATGAGTCCAAGTACAAGTGATGAAAGTTATACTAATTTTCAGGTATAATTAGAACAAGATCATGAAGATTATGATTATTATACGTGTATATATTTATTTATATTCATTGTAGCTATCAAAGCGTTTTCTTATAATCATCATTCAAAAAGTTGATAAAATCCAAATTTGATAAATTATCATCATTAAATAATTTATTCTCAACATCCAGCGTTGATAATAAATCAGGTTTGTTTAAAACATTATTACTATTATTCATGGTATCAAAATCATGATTCCTCGTATCGAAATAATTGATTTTAAAATCATCTAAATTAGTATTTAAAACATTATCTAATTCAGTTGATTCAATGCCATCAAATTGATAATCATTCAAATTCATATCGAGTCCTTCTTGTATGTTATTATTCATTGTCAATTGATTAATGTTATTATATGAGTCATTATTTAAATCAGTGTTTATGTTTGGGAATTTGACATTATTATCTGAAATTTCAAAAGGGTTATAATTTTCATAGAATGAATCCAAGCGTTTAATATCTGATTGATTTTCATTATTTAAGTCATTGATATCATTAGTGTAATTAAATGGCTGTGTTTTGATTTGTGAACTTTCAAGGTTTAAATTCAATGGGATACTTGATTTAATTAAATTATTCAAGAAATCATTTGATGATTTATAAAAACGTTTAGTTCTAATTAAAACTAATTTAATAGCATTAAAATAACCAATGAATTTATTTACTGTAAATTGTGAAATCATCTGATTTTTTATGATGCTTGATAATATAGCAATAACGTTGATTCCTAAAGAATGAACGAAATTCACCATATAAAACGGTAATTTCTCAACATCTCCTACCAATAAGCATAACAAATCACAACAATTGATTGAATATTTAATTATATCTTTGTTGATTATTGAATTTCTTTCATTTATGATTTGACTTAATTTTAACTTGGAATATTTATAATTGAATCTAAATATCAATTTGAAATACTCTTCAATATCATTAGGAAACAACGTTGTGTCATGTAATTCATCAAGTGATTTCAATCCCATGTTTAATAACTTTAATTTATTATTACTGTCCCCAATATCAAACCTCACCGTTAAGATCTGATCTGAAAATCGATCGTAAACGTACCATAACCTCGTCAAATAACTAAACAATAACTCATTCGAATGATATTGGTTTGATTTGCTAGTGATGACTTGATAGAATGGTGATATGATTCTTTTGAAATGAATAACACAAGGAACTTTCAACATGTTGGTGATTAAGCGATCTTGTAAACAGATGGTCCATAATACACTCAAATTGAATGGTGATTGCTTTGGTGCAATTGATCGTTTGTTGTCATATGAGATATGTAATCCCATGTGTTGGGTTAATGAACATGCAATTGAGTTGAATAAATAAGATTGTGATAATTTATTTTGCATCATTTCATAACATGATAATAAATAAACACTTAATAATAAATAGATGTCGACTTTAGATTTTGATATTATGTCCATCAATGAGTCTCTTGCCGTTGAGATGAAATATAATTGTAATGAATTTTTGTCTTTATGATTTGAATATTGATTACCAATGCCTATTATTACGTTAAATAGTAATTTTAGGTTAATTTCTTCAATTTCATTATAGTTCAAGTCCATTAAATCATCACAGATGGCAGTGAGAGCAGGAGAGTGGATTCCAAAGTTACATTTGAATAGTTGCAACATTGATAGTTGATAATTCAAATCTTTAATGATGATTAAATTATCTTTAATTTCAATTTCATTTAATTCATCCAAATTATCTGAATTTAAAAGACTTTCCTGCAATTCTGTCAATTCAGGATTGATGAAAACATTCTTATCACCAAACGCATCATCAATTTCATCATTCAATTTCAAATTCGAAGCCTCTTTAATCAATAAATCAATATCATCAATATCATCACCAGCATCTTTACCAACTCCATTAAACCGCAAATGCTTGACCTTTTGTAGAAGCACAGGGTCATCCTGTGTCAGCTGACCAATGAAGCTCTCTAATCTAGCAGCTCTCTTCTCCAAAGAGTCGATATAGTCAGTATGGTATTTTCTTCTTCTTCTGTCTGAGGATTTGACAGAATGATAGGCACAGGGCTCCTTGAAGCGCAGACAATTCGAGCAAGGAGCCCCTCCGTTGCACTGTCTCCTGAACTTCTTGCAGCTCAAACAGGAGTCCATCTGACAGAGATTCGAGCAGTCAAAATTAGCTGAATTTTGATACTTTTAGATGAATTAATTAATTCTGTCTCATCGACTACAAAATAAATTTTTAATAATTCGGTAAACGGCTTTATAATTATTATAGCAACAATAACTCATCAAAAACATGTCGCAAAAAGTGTGCAGGACGGTGGGAAGCGTCATCACGCTCTCGATATGTCGAAAACTCTACGAAAATGGAATATCGTCGCTTTTAAAGCAGGAAATTCTGGTAAAATTTGGGATTTTTAATTTTTGTCTGATTTTGATTTATTTGGTTTGTAAAAGTTTCATGAATTTGTTGTTTGGTTCTAGGCTGAACGATGAGGCTGTGAGGAAGAAGTTGTATGAGAGTGCAGGATATTGTGCGTTTCAGGGTGCTGTGCTCCTTTTTTACACCAGAAAGGCGTCAGTTTTGGTTAATTTGGGACTCTTGACTGTTTTGAAGAATTTCCATCATTTGTTTAATGATCGATTTATCAGTCAGTTGGTGTTGTTGCTGGTCGATGTGTCGCTGATATTCAAGATCAAGTATCACGATGAGAAAGATTTTATTCTTTTGTTGTTTAATTATGAGATTTTGAAGTTATTCCAGCTGAATTTGATTAATTTATTGACTATCATTGATATCCACTTTGGATTCAGTTTGAATTTGATCAGTTTCAATCTCAGTTTGGTGTATTTGTACCATGAGGAGGACATTTACTTGTTTGTGCAGTTGTTGCCTCTAATTTATAAGATATTCAGACTGTTGTTGATGAAGACCAAACATCTAATCACGCATTTACAAGATGAAAAGACATTCAAGAAGATCGATGAAGTGTTGACGAAGAATGATGGGTTGGTGAATGATTGTTTTTGTCTCTGTGATGAAGAGCTGAATGTGAAGATATTGGACTGTGGGCACACTTTCCATTACGAGTGTGTGAAGAGATGGTTGGTGAGGTCCAAATCGTGCCCAATCTGTCGAGAAGATGTTCATATATGATACTGATGATGCTAATGAGACTAATGAGAAACTAATACTACTGCTGATAATGACTCTGATGTTGTAGACAGAGAACTGTGATAGTACTGATAGTAATGTTAGTATTCTAATCACCACTCCATCGAGATGAGCTTTAATACCCGAATATCAACGCTATCAAAACGGTTCAAAAACGAGCCAAAACGGTTCAAAAAGCACAATTTCCCCAACTGCACCAATCACAGACAATCCACTCGAGCAGCTCCCTTCTAACTCTCCAATCTCACTTACTTCTCAATTTTTGTATCATTTTTTCAACGTTGCGTGATGTGACAGAAAAATAAAAATGTATAAAAACGACTAAAATTTCCTCTTTAATTTCTCTTCTCTTCCCAATTCAATCAATCCAAACAATGTCTTCAAACGAATCAAAAATCAGCTGGTTAGCAAACTTGAACGTCTCAGACGTCCCAGAAAACCACTTAAGACGTACCTCCATCATCGGTACTATTGGCCCAAAGACTAACGACCCAGAAGTGTTAGTCGCTTTAAGAAAAGCCGGTTTAAACGTTGCCAGATTGAACTTCAGTCATGGCTCCCACGAGTACCATCAATCAGTCATCGATAACTGCAGAAAGTCAGAGGAGTTATACCATGGTAGACCATTGGCCATTGCTTTAGACACTAAAGGTCCTGAAATTAGAACAGGTGTTACTAAAAACGATTTAGAATATCCAATCCCAGCTGATCATCAAATGATCTTATCCACCAACGAAGCCTATTATGACCAATGTGACGACTCAGTCATGTTTTTAGACTACAAGAACATCACTAAAGTCATTGAATTGGGTAAAATCATCTATGTCGATGATGGTGTCTTATCATTTGAAGTCATTGAAATCGTTGATGATGAAACCATTAGAGTCAAGTCTTTAAACGCAGGTAAGATCTCATCCCATAAAGGTGTCAATTTACCAAACACTGATGTTGATTTACCAGCTTTATCAGAAAAAGATATCTCTGATTTGAAATTTGGTGTTAAAAACGGTGTTCATATGGTTTTTGCTTCTTTTATTAGAACTGCTCAAGATATCATCACAATCAGAGAAGTTTTGGGTGAAGAAGGTAAAGACATTAAAATCATTGCTAAAATTGAAAATCAACAAGGTGTCAACAATTTCGATGAAATTTTAGAACAAACTGATGGTGTTATGGTTGCTAGAGGTGATTTAGGTATTGAAATCCCAGCTCCACAAGTCTTTGTCGTTCAAAAGCAATTGATTGCTAAATGTAACATTGCTGGTAAACCAGTCATCTGTGCTACTCAAATGCTGGAATCAATGACTACAAACCCAAGACCAACTAGAGCTGAAGTCTCTGATGTCGGTAATGCCGTTTTAGACGGTGCTGATTGTGTCATGTTATCAGGTGAAACTGCTAAGGGTAACTATCCAATTGAAGCAGTCACTATGATGCATCATACTTCATTAATCGCTGAAAAGGCCATTGCTTATAATCCACTATATGATGAAATTAGAAACGTTACTAAAAAACCAATTTCTAACGTTGAAACTATCGCTTCTGCTGCTGTGTCTGCTGCTGCTGAAAATGGTGCTAAGGCAATCATCACTTTATCAACTTCAGGTACCACCGCTAGATTAGTCTCTAAATATAGACCAGATTTACCAATTATTATGATTACTAGAAATGAAAGAGCTGCAAGATTTTCCCATCTATACCGTGGTGTTTATCCATTCGAATACACTGAACCACAATTAGAAAACTGGCAAGATGATGTCCAAAAAAGATTGGACTCTGGTGTTGCTGAAGCAATTGAATTAGGGATTTTAAAGAAAGGTGATACTGTTGTTATTATTCAAGGTTGGACTAAAGGTTCTGGTCATTCAAACACCATTAGATTAATCCAAGCTTAGATTAACGAGAGTGATTATACTTTATTATGGGGCGATTTTCATAGATGAAAACAAACAGTTACAATTTTATAGTGTGTGGGGGTTTTTTTTTAATAATTTTATATTGATGTAAAAATTTCATGTAGTTAATCTTTCAAGAAATGATTTCCAATCTTGACATAGTTTATTATCTAGTTCACAAATCAGTTTTAAATGTTGAATAATGAAATTTCTATAATATTTTTTTTTATTAAACAATTTATTTGTGGATTCATTTAATGAATTTAGATAATTTTCAAACAGTGTACAATCTTTCTCATTTGGACCTTTAACACTCGTGGTTTGAATCCAATTTCCAACTAATTCAACAATTTCATTCAATTTATTTCTCTTTTGGAAAACTAATACATCATCATCATCACCCAATTTGAAAAAATCACGATCTTTCTTCAAGACTTTATAATCAACTCCAACTTCTTCAAATTGTAATTTTTTTCTAACTTTATTATATTGTTCAGAATATAAATTATCATTGATTTTAGAATATGATTTATATTCATTAATGATATCATTTCTCAACGTTGCTGGGATTTCGTTCAACACATCATCATCTAAGTCTAAAGCATCATCATGGGTTCTTTTATTAGGTGATATCAATCTTCTTGTTGGTGATTTTAATAATTCATTGATGTTACGAATTGGTGAATTTGATTTCTTATTAAAAGGTTTCTTTGGTGACGTTTTTTTAAAGACTTTAACGTAATTTAATTGATTTGGACCAGGGAATATCTTCTGGATGAAATAATTTTTAGTATTATTATCATTATTATCATTAATATCATTTAATTTTCTTCTTTTTAATTCTTCTTTTAATTCAAGTTGAATATCAATTGGTAATTCATTGAAAATTTTAGTATCGATCTGTGATGGTAATGATTCAATATTTTTATTGTTTTTAATTCGTTGAATTTCAATTTGATTTTTAATAGATGATGGTAATTCATTCAATATTGAAGAATCTAAATCTGATGGAATATCCAATTGTGTTAATGAATGATCAATGATTTCCTCCTCCTCAATAACAGGTTCATTCACAATATTAATACCTTCATTTTGATCATTTTGAATCCCATTCAACTGTTTTCTAATTCTATCAATCTTATTAAAATTCAATTTCTTCTGATTCCCCACTTTCTCTTCATCTATTAACTTCCCATAAATGACACCAATCCCTCTTAATTCAGCTGGTTCACAACCGATATATCTATACAATGACCTTATTTCATTTCCTATAATTTTCGCATCATTAGTAGCGACACCTAAATTGGCCAATTTAGAAAAACTATCACATTTTCCACAACCTAAATATTTTGGGGGTATCACTGGTGTGTTGGCCGATCTTTTCAAAATTTTCAACGTTAATTGATTTGTCAAAAGATTAAATCTTGTTAATTTTAATGATAAGTTCTCACAGATTTGATAAATGAATGCATCAATTTCTTCAATTTTATTAAATCTGATTCCCCAGTTGATGTCTATTGATATTGATTTTTGAATGAATTCTGAACTTTTAATCAATAATGAAGTTGAATCAATACCTCTTATGTATTCATATAATTTATTCCCATTTTTAAGACCTAATAATTTTTGTAATTCGAATTTATTCAAATTCCTTAAATCATGGATCTTTAAATTAGATGATTCGATTTGTAAATGATTTATTAGTTTTAATTCAATTGATTTACCAATCCCTGGCAGATCAACGACATTGAACCCATCAATCCAATCTTCCAAATCTTTATCATTTTCATTAATCTTGATACAAATCCCATCAGGTTTTGAATTTTTCAATGCTAATCTCGCTAATAAAACATTTTTAGAACAACCTAAACTGACAACACATTTCGTCTTTTCAAATATCGATTTTTTCAACCAATCACACCAATCGCTAATCTTCTTTAACAATTCATCATCATTTTCATCAAACATGGAAGAGATATCCAATAATGCTTCATCAACGGAGACAGGATAAACTAAATCAGAACCACAATTAATTAATATATCATAGAATTGTCTAGAGATTCTTTCATACCCATTAAAATCGTACTTCAAACAAATCAAATCAGAACATTTCGCAATTGCTGAACTCACCCACATCCCATTTTTAATTCCCATTGATCTTGCAACGTAATTACATGATGATATATCAGCTGAACTTTTCCGTAAATCTCCAGTGGCATGAGTGACACAAACCGGTTGTGTTTCGAAATTAATATGAGGATATAATAATGATGAAACTTTAGCAAAAAAACAGTCAAAATCGACATGTATTATGATTTTGAAATTTTGAGAGTTTTTAATTGGATGATTTGAAGATTTTTGTGATTTTAATTTTTGATAAAATTCATAACGTAATTCAGATTTCCATGAACTTAAGTGATGAAGTCTTGATTTTTCAAAGAATGTCTTTAAAAAATCAGGATGTTTTGAATCAATAGCAATTCCATTATCAATATTACCATTCTCTTCTTTATCTTTATTATCTTCTTCTAATGTATCATAACCAACATCCACCTCACCCAAAACTTCTTGATTTGAAACTAGCCCAAATTCACCTTCTTCTAGCCCACTTTCAACATGCAACAACTCACTTTTATCAGCCACCACCTCCTCTTCATCGCCCACCTCTTCTTCAACATCACCTAGCCCACCCTCATTTCTCTTAAACCCCAATCTTTTCTGTCCATATCCACTTGGTCCAATCACCGAATAATCAATCCAATCAACCATCTTCCCCCTTTCCAAACTATCCAATATCCAACGTGGTGTAACGACTTTACAATTCTTAAACTCAATTAATTTCCTAGGTGTCAGTCTCTCTGCAATTATGTGGGTGACTTGACCCTTTGAAGACATATGATGTAGGAATTTCCCACCGTTTAAAATGATTAGTTTGTGGAGTACGTGGATGTTAGGCCTGGTGTGGCCGTTCACGTGGATTATACAACCTTTTAGGATCTCTGTGGTGGTGGTTGTGGATAGCTGTGGTGTTGATTGGTTTATTGAAGCTGTTCTGGTTTTTTCCCAGTTGAGGAATTCTTCGTCTAATTTCTGTTGATTTTTAGATTTTGTTTCGAAATATGAAGCATAGTCTCCAAAGACTTGACCTGATTCATTATTTTCACCATCATTGGAATCCAGTGATGATTTTGATTGATTTGAAAGTTGTGCTTGATTTATATCTTGATCTGATATTTGATTTTGTGCTAATTGGAAAGAAGTAGAAGATGATGAGTCCTGAGACGTTGTATTTACTTCATTGATGTTATTATCATCTTTATAGAGTTCAGTAAGAATGTCACCTGTAATAACACCATCTCCTTCATGATCATCATCAACAACACGTTTTTGAATAGATGAGGCCTTTTTCTTATCTTGACTCAATTTGACAATGAACTCAATTAATTCATCATCATTCAAAGAACTCAAGAATGAAGTGTTTTGATCAATGAAACTGTTTTCATTAGCCTCATTTTCTTCCTGTTCTTCATTATCGGTGTCAGTAATTTCTAATTTGCCATCACGTTCAACACCTGAATTCACACCATCAATACCGCTGGAAAGTTGAGCATTCATGTCGTTTTGATTATCTGAGTCCACGTTACCATCCTTATTCATCACTAGATAACATAGTCCATTCTTATACCACCAATGTTTACAATGATAATTGTATCTAATAAGAGGAAAGTATTTATTTGTTTACTTTTTACTGTGTGGTGTCTGGATGTGTCATATCAAAATCATCACTAATTAGTACTAAGTAATAAGTATCAATTAATAACTAATAAGTATCAACTAATTATAAGTACTGAGTATAACTACGGCTCAATAAACAAAATTCATATTCATAACTCATATTAAATAACAAAATAAATGAATAAAAATATAAAAGAGTGTAAAAGCACAACTAATCAATAGTCTATTTAACTCTTTCTTTAACGGCTTTAATCAAACTTTCAACGACTTGAGGATTACTTAAAGTTGAAACATCACCTAATTGATCTTCTTCCCCAGCTAAAATCTTTCTTAAGATTCTTCTCATAATCTTACCAGATCTAGTCTTTGGTAAATCATCAACTAAGACGATTAATTTAGGTGCTGCAAATGGACCAATTTCTTTTCTAACTGTAAGAATCAATTCTTTAGAAATTTCAGTTGATGAAGTATCACCACTCTTTAATGCAACAAATGCAGCAACGGCTTGACCAGTCAATTCATCAGCGAATCCAACAACGGCAGATTCTGCAACTAATGGATTTTCTAATAATGCAGCTTCAATTTCAGCTGTTGATAATCTATGACCAGAAACATTAACAACATCATCAACACGACCCAAGATCCAGAAGAATCCATCAGAATCTCTTGCTGCACCATCACCAGAGAAGAAATAACTAGGATATGGTTTTAAATAAGTGTCCAAGTATCTATCATAATTATTCCAAATGGTTCTTGAAATTGATGGCCATGGAGATCTAATTGCTAAAATACCTTCAACATTAGGACCTTTTAATTCTTCACCAGTGGTAGGATCTAAAATGATTGGTTCAACACCGAAAAATGGTAATGAAGCAGAACCTGGTTTTAATGGGGTAACACCAGTGATACCTGAAATTAAATGAGAACCAGATTCAGTCATCCACCAAGTATCTAATAATGAGATTTCAGATTTACCAATTTTTTCAAAATACCATTCCCAAACTTCAGCTGCAATTGGTTCACCAACAGAACCCAAAGATCTTAAAGATTTTAAATCAAAACCTTCAATGTATTGATCACCTGCTCTTTTCAATAATCTTAATGCAGTTGGAGCAACATAGAATTGAGTGACTTTATATTGATCAACGATTTCCCAATAACGAGAATAAGATGGGTAGGCAGGAGTACCTTCAAAGACAACAGTGGTACCACCGTTTAATAATGGACCATAAACAACATAAGAATGACCTGTAATCCAACCAATATCACCAGCGGTGAAGAAGGTGTCTTCTGGATGGAAATCAAAGTTATATTTCAAAGTGATTAATGCATTTAATAAATAACCGGCAGTGGAATGTTGAATACCCTTTGGAGAACCAGTGGAACCAGAAGTATATAATAAGAATAATGGATCTTCAGAGTTGACTGGAACTGGAGGGAAATAAGGACCAAATTTCTTAACCTCATCGTGCCACCATAAATCTCTTTTAGAGTCAAATGGGACATGGTTACCAGTTCTTTTGAAGACTAAAACGTTTTTAACTTGTGGAGTTTGCTTCAAGGCTTCATCAACGATTTTCTTAGTTTCAATTGTTTTAGAACCTCTTTTAGATTCATCAGCAGTGATAACGATTTTGGAGTTGGCATCATTGATACGATCTCTTAAAGAAGCAGATGAGAACCCAGCAAAGACAACGGAATGCAAGGCACCTAATCTAGTGATGGCTAATAAAGTGATGATAGCTTCTGGAATCATTGGTAAATAAACAGCAACAGTGTCACCCTTTTTAACACCAAGGGAGTTCAAGACACCAGCGACCTTGGAGACTTGTTTTAATAATTCACCATAGGTTAAAGTGTAACCTTCATTCTTTTCATCGGCTTCGTAGACGATAGCAACCTTGTCAGGGTTTTTAAAAGCATGTCTATCAACACAGTTATAAGAAGCATTCAATTGACCACCAACAAACCATGAAGCGACATCATTGTTGACGAAACCTTTTCCTAAGTTAGGGACCTTAGCTTCGGTGAATGGAGTGGACCAGTCCAAGTGTTCTTTAGCTAAAGTACCAAAGAACTCAGCTGGGTCTTCGATGGATTTAGCGTATAGATCCTTGTAGTGGTCTAAGGATTTGATGTATGGCTCGCCTGGTCTTGCTCTGTTGTTCTTTGGCGGAGCGATGGCAGCGATATCTAGTAGATGGGCGTTTTCTAGGGGTTTTTGTTGGGACATTTGATATGGTTAGAGTTGATAGTGGTGGAATAATGGTGGGATAGTGGATGGTATTTATAGTGGAGACCCCACAGTTGATCAAGGGTCTGAGCTGGTGTTGATAGTGGTGCACGTTAATTTAAACAGTGGTGCAGGTCAGTCGAAGAGAGGGGCTGATTGTGTCAAGTCATCGATTGTGGAGCGATTATGTAATGATTGTTGGGCCGGTGTAACTAGTAGCTACTATGGCCATTGGCGACACATCAATTACCATCCATCCACTCCTAATGATTCTCTGATTAATAACGCACTCTTCGTATTCTTACGGAGAAACGCGTTAAAATAAATCAATACAATAAATTCATCAATACAATACATCTATTCAACTATTATACAACCATCTCAGCCTGAATCAGAGGCCACCAGAACGTCTATCGCCTCCTTCGTTTTCATATAATGACTCTGCGGTGTCTCGTTGTCTCTGATCTTGGTATTGTGGAAATGCAGAACGAGCCTGTGCGTTGGGATCTCGAACGAATCCGACACTGTCTTTCTCACTTTACTGAACTTGGTGGTTTTTCTGATTCTCAGGTTCAGCTCCCCGAGCCCGGTGATTCTGATTCTCGTGTGAGATCCGTCTTCTGGTCCAATGTCGTTGTGTTGGGACATTGATGGTAAGTGGTGATTGTATATCAATGAGGATTAAGGGATTTCAATCAAAATATCATTAAAGTGAAAAAAAAAAAAAAATTAGCAAAAAGCGCGACTCTGCTTAGTAATCCGTTATGTCAGCGTGTTATGTAATCATAGTCACGTGGCGCTTACCTAATCATGACGTAATATTCTTATTTTTATTTTTCTCGTTCCTTTTTTTCTATTTTTAAATAATTCACCAAAAATTCACCAAAAATAAAAAACACTAGATCTTATCCTTTTTCAAATAACTTTGACGGAATTATCACCACTGCTATCCAATGAGGCTCTTCTCCCTCCTACACATCCATCTCCTGCTCGCCTCCGCTCTGGCTGAGAGAATCATCAAGACAAGCTCCTTGTTGACTTGCATGCCCAACTCCCAATTGACTGCTTCTTCATTTGATGTCAAATTCAACCCAGACAATTATATCGTGGACTTTAACGTGGATGCTACAACCACCATCTCAGGTAATGTCGTTGCTAAGGCCTATGTTATCGCCTATGGTCTTAACATCATCTCCCAGACTTTCTCATTATGTGATTTGGACCTTGATGAATTATGTCCCTTGAGTGCTGGTACCAATAGAATTGATGTTGATTCATCCTTCACCATTTCAAAATCAATCGCTGATATGATCCCAGGGATTGCATACACTGTCCCTGATCTAGATGCAAGAGTCCGTGTCTTAGCCTATTCGTCAAATGATACAACAACTCCATTAGCTTGTGTTGAAGCTGTTTTATCAAATGGTAAAACTGTTCAAACTAAATATGCTGCTTGGCCAATTGCTGCCATTTCAGGTATGGGTTTAATCACCTCTGGTATCGTTTCAATCATTGGTCATTCTAATACTGCTGCTCATATCGCTTCTAATTCCATTTCTTTATTCATTTATTTCCAAAATTTAGCAATCACTTCAATGATGGCAGTTTCAAGAGTCCCACCAATGGCTGCTGCATGGGCTCAAAATTTCCAATGGTCAATGGGTATCATTAATGTAAAATTCATGCAAGATGCTATCAATTGGTACGTTCAAGCAACTGGTGGTACTTCAACTATCGTTGTTGCAAATGAAGAAGTTTTATCAATTTCCGTTCAAAAGAGAGAATTAATCGCTGGTTTAGTTTCATTTGGTGGTTCATTAATGAAAAGAAGTGAAGATTTCAATTTTGATGATTCTTATGATGATTCAACTATTTATACAACTGATGAACGTGATACTGATAATTTAACCACCAAGATTTTAGTTCTCAGAGGTATTCAAAGAGTT
This sequence comes from Phaffomyces opuntiae, assembly GCA_003707165.2. NCBI lineage: Eukaryota > Fungi > Ascomycota > Saccharomycetes > Phaffomycetales > Phaffomycetaceae > Phaffomyces > Phaffomyces opuntiae. The sequence continues at coordinate 169,256 of PPNH02000015.1, forward strand.
TCATATTTAGCAGGGATTGAAATTTCAAATTTTTTCCTTACTGGTATTGTTTTCTTCTTATTCTTTTTATTCGTTTTATTAATTTTTATCGCTTCATTTAAAGGTTTTGCTGAAATTTTAATTAGATCAAAAGCTATTAAAGAACATAAATTTCAAGATTTTAGAATTCATTGGACAACTATCATTAAAGGTACTTTATTCAGATTAGCATTGATTGCATTTCCGCAAATCTCTCTATTATGCCTATGGGAATTCACTGAACATTCTTCTGCTGCCTGTGTTATCGTTGCTGCATTTATGTTAATTGTTGTCTTAGTGTTGTTAATTTTTGGTGCAACAAAAGTTATTATATTGGGTAGAAAATCAATTAGAGAATATAAAACTCCAGCTTATTTATTATATGGTGATGCTAAAATCTTGAACAGATTTGGGTTTTTATACGTTCAATTCCAAGCTGATTATTATTGGTGGTTAGTCCCATTATTATTTTATACTTTAATCAGATCAATATTTGTTGCCTTGATTCAAGCACATGGTAAAGCTCAAGCTCTTTGTGTTTTCATTGTGGAAATCCTTTATTTTGTGGCATTATGTTGGAAAAGACCATACATGGATAAAAGAACCAATGTTTTCAATATTTTAATTCATTTAGTTAACACTTTCAATTCATTAATGTTTTTATTTTTTTCAAATTTATTTGGTCAACCTCAAGTCGTTTCATCAGTTTGTGGTGTTATTTTCTTTGTCGTTAATGCAATCTTTGCATTATTCTTATTAATTTTCACAATTGTTACATGTTCATTAGCCTTGATTTATAAAAATCCAGACACGAGATATCAACCAATGAAAGATGATAGAGTTTCATTCATCCCAAGAACAACAGGATTAGAAAAAACCGATCAAAAGGACACTGAATTATTAGCATTAGGTGATAACATCCTATCTGGTCAACAACCTGAAAAACTACTATCAAACAACAACAATGCATCACAATCAGATGATGAATCCTCATATGGTAAATTCCCTAACAGTAAACTCCCAAATTCATCATCAAGAAGTGATTCAATAACAACTAATTCAGAAGGTGTCATCCCTACGTCAACTGTATTTGGTGGTTCAGAATTACAAAAACCAGGTGTCATGTTTGCAAGTGATACAGGATATTATGGAAATAGTAATAATAGTGGGCATGATTTGAATCCATTTGGAAATGATGAAGGAAATCCATATGCTAGTTCTAGTAGAAAAGATGGGAATCCATATAATGCATACAGGGGTAATAACTTCTAGACTGATGTTGAAATCTTATATATTTTTTTAAAATTCTGTTTTTTTGATTTGGTTTTATTTTTGATCTTGAATTGGTTTATTTATTTTCATTTTACTTTTTTAGCCTTTCATGGTTTGATGCTTTTTGTTTAAACGTTTTTTATTATTCTTTTTATTATCTTTATGATTATTATTATCATTATTCATTTGTTTTTTATATTTTATTGATGTGTAAGTTTATAGTTTATTTATCTATAAATATTATTCACTTATTAATCGTATGAATAATTCGTAAGACAATTCGAATGATCTTTTATCTAAGATCATGATATGAGCTATTAATCAATCTTAACTCTCAATATACACTTCGTCATACACTCCAAAAATCATGAAATAAAATAAATATTACTATGGAACAGCTAGATTGAAACAACATCAAACTCAAATAATTAACCAGCTGGCAGCATGAAAAATCAGTGATCACATCAGTGTATTGAACATTTAATAAAGATGGCTACATATATTATTGATGTATTATTGATGTATTATTGATGTCTAAAATCGATTCAAGTCGATTCATTTGGTTGAAGAAATTGAAGAAAAGTGCACAGAATGGTTCTCAAGTTTCTGATTTTGTTGGTCAGAGTTCTAAAGGATTGATTTATCACTTTGATGAAGGTTGTGAGTGTATATCTGAACTATATCCTAAATTATCAATATATATTGATCGGATATTTGAATGATCTGATTATATTTCTAATGGAATTTGAAATTTGAATAAGTTCAACATTAGACATGAATTCCATTATAATTCATTCATCTCGTCAAACCATTATGTAGAATATCATACATCAAACATCACTTCCATACTGTGATAATTTTGACTCAATAACTACAAATTAAAAATAAAATAAAAACATAAGCAACTTGAACTCTTTAATCATAATCTTTCATAAAGAATGTACCATATGGACTAGATAATAATCTTTGGATGATTTCATGATCTTTAGCAATCATTTCTTTCATTTCTTTCTCTCCCATATTTGGATCTATATCAATAATTTGACCAAAATCAATGAAATAGACTCCATTCGATGTTAAAACCAGATTATCTAGTTTAATATCACCATGCTTAATGTAATGTTCTCTAACCATGATTTCATAATGAGATTTTGCCTTCTTGATAACTGCATGATCCAATGGAAGTGCATCTTCCCAACTTGCAATCGGATGTAAATATTCTTGAGCATAATAAAATCCAAGTGGTCTCTCAAGGTATTCAGAAAAATCAACACTAAATTGATCGCCTGAAAAATAGAACTGAGGAATATTGATTGGAGTTTTTGAATTATTGAGTTTTATCAAAGTTTCCATCTCCTTTTTATATTTATTTTTCTCCTTTTCAAGAAACTCTTCAAAATTTGCGTATCCCAGTTCAACTGCTTTGGTGTACTTGTGAATATAAATTGTTTTATGCAATTGAATGTTAAAGAATTTGAACAATATTTTACCCTCTTTACTATGGTTCACCTTTATTTGATTTATAATATGTTCAATTTTTGAATGATCCACAACTTCTTGACCCCTTGGACTCATTATTTGATTAATCAATATCTTACTATCAATAATCATTATACAAGCTCTAAATATAGAGTATTCAGAAAATGGAACAGGTAGAATGCAGTGTGAGGGTGCTGTGATCTCATATTTCTTAAGAATATCTAATATGGCAATACTTTTTGAATTGTAATCTTCAAGGTTTTCAATCATTAGATTTAATCTTATATTCAAATTCTGATTATAGTTCTTCAATTCTGGTTCTTTGTACCCTATTTCTTTAGATAAGACATAATTTGCATCATTTGATTGTTTGGAATTAGATGAATTTGAGTTCTTTGGGTTCTTGTTTCCTTGACTGGTCTTCGGAATACTCTCTTTCTGTTCTGATAATTTCTGTTTCTTTATAATTTTTGATGTGGACTCATCTGTACTGGTACTATCTGTACTTGCAGATCCTGGTTTTGATCCGCCACTAGCTGAAGATGCTGGTGAGGGATAGATGATTGATGGGATATTTCCTTTGGCATTAATTCGCAATTCAGCTGCAACTCCTATAATCATTCTTCTTTTTTGTTTCTCTTCAGCGTTCTTAATTTTATCATCTTCAAAACATTTTGTATTGATGACTTTAATTGAGTTGTGGATATGCACCAACATTTTGATGAAAAGGTTGACGGACCTTATTTTTAACTTAGAAGCACCATCTTGATCTGACTTGTGTTTGAAATCATTACCAGATAAATTGAATAACCTAATCTTTACTGGTACTTTCTTAGCGATGATAGTTCCTTCTTCCATTTCATTGACCAATGATACTTTATTTTTTTTCCCCATTTTGATACGTTGAAGGTCTAATTCCAATAACCAAACATAAATTTTTCGTTCATGAAAGTGAAATAAAGTTGTAACATTAAACATTGTGGTATGAGTAAGATACCTCAATGATTGGGTTAAACAACTAACAAATGAAGGTGATGACATCCACTTTTTTATATCATCCGTGATACCACTGAGTTCCACATCTTTGAGTTCTTTTTCATTTGTTTCTTTAATTTTACCTTTTAACTCTATAGGTTGAATTAAAACATTACCATTTTTTGAGTGAACCGAGATATCAGGTCTAAGGATAGTATCAACATCAATACCAGGGAGAAAATTGAATGGATAATAGGCATATTTCTCATATTCAAAATTGATGTAATTTTCAATCTCTGATAAAGATCTCCATTGTTCGTCAACACCATCTTGAAATTCTTGAGACTCTTGCATGTATATCATCAGGTTTAATAATTCGACAAATGCGATGAAAATTGTAGTTGAAATATGCGTCATTGATGATTCATTGGATCCAATGCGTCTTGTATTAAACAATACATTCACTGACTTGAAACAAGTTGATAATATTGAACTAACATTATGAATACCTTCTATATTTGTTTCATTGATAATGGAATTAACAGCATTAACATACCAATTATAAATATTTGAGAATATTTGTAATGTTTCTTTATCATCACCATCATCATTGATAGTCCCATCATTATTTTTGGCAAAAAGTAGGCTCATGTCAAAGAAGTCCCTCTTATATGACTCTGAATCAGCACCTTTTGACATTCTGTGATCAATGACCTCCTGTAGAGTTGGAAATATCACATTAAATAATACTAAAGGCGCAGCTGAGACCAATTGAATATATTTCTCTTTCTCCAGAGCATTGCTTAATTGGACAAAGTTTGTACGTCCTTTGGACAAACTAGATTTGAAATTACTGGGAATTATGGCTAAATAATCATCAATAATTGATTCATAATTATCAACTAAAAATCTAGAAGACTTTGGATACCCTGAATCAGTATCAAATTCCTGAATTCTGTAACATTTAGTCAAGACTTCGAGATGCTTCACAACCTCTTCACTAATCTCGATCATAGTTAACTTTAATATTAATTTTATGAGATAAATATTTATAAATTATGCCTTTTTTGTGTCACAACATTGTTAAGGCCACGCACATCATAACAAAAAGACCCCATCTAAGAGCAAGAAAGACACAGTTATTGAGAAAATCAAAATACATCACCAGTAGTAGTACCCAGGTCCCAAACCCATTGATAATAATCAACAATGGATTGATAAATATACACCAACCAGTTTAAAATCATTAGCATTACATAAAAGAAAATTATATCATGTCAAAAAAGTCTTTGAAGAGATGCTACTGCCTAACTCAGACACTAAACTACTCATATTAAGTGGACCATCAAGTTCAAGTAAAAGTACAGTCTGAAATCATTGATATCAGAACTGATACATCAAGAAACTTCATTCATAGAATGGTTTAATCCAATAAGTCATACAATATCACAATTTGAAGAATTCATAGGCGAAGCAAAATATAAAGTTGTTAAGATTTATCAAAGATTTTTATCGAAGAACTACCAAATGTATTCCATGATGAAACAAAAATCGTTTCAAGACTTGGTGAAATGGGTTAATAATGATAGAATATTAACCATAAATTTGAAGAATAATAGACTACACTGATTGAAAAAACACTAGTAACTCTATAGTTTATATAACTTAAGAATGGAAATCAAACCAATAAGCTTGATCATTAAATGCTTTCTCTTTAGCGTATTTAACTTTAGGATCAGTTAAATCACCTCTAACTGAAAATCCATGAGAAACACCACCAAATAAATCCAATTGGTAATGAATACCAGTTTTAATCAATGATTCTTCAGTTTGATGTCTTAGTTCAGCTGGGAAGATTCCATCAACCTCAGCAGCTGAGATTAGAATTGGTCTTCTAATTTCATTGACTTCTTCGATTGTAACAAATGATGGATGGGCAATTGCACCAGCATTGACTTTAGAACCTTCAACTAAATTTTGAATAACGTATTTAGCACCAAAGCAATATCCAACTAAACCTAAGAATTCAATTTCAGTTTCACCGGAAGTTAATTCCGCAATGAATGAATCAACTATAGGTCTAGTGATTTCACTAACATGATTTGGTAACCATTTACCTAAATCAGTGACACCTTGAACAGCTTTATCACCTTTCAAAATATCAGGAATTAAGACCTTGTATCCTAATTTTCCAAAATCATCAGCGATTAAATTGGTGTTGACTAAATCATTACCATAAATATCAGTAAGTATAACGATAAATTTATTAGATTTTAAATCTCCTGTGACGTAAACGCTATCATTTCCGTATAATTGTTCGAATTTACCAATTGGGGTACCTTCGTGGTCAAATTTGGTTAAGCAACAAGCACCTGGTGGATTAGAGGCCATTTTAAGAGTTTGATTTTGAAGAATTGGTGGAAATGGAATAACAAAAGTTTCAAGATTAGTAATTAATAACTAAAATATTCGTGATTTGTAATTTTGAGAAACTTCCGGACCAAGAGAGGGTAACCACACACAGTTTATGAAAAGTTTTCCACTTGTTTTTGTACCGAATCGATGGTTTAAATTAACCAGACGTTACGTATCACGATTCACTCTTATTCCATTCCACAGGCTTCACTGAGTGCTTAACTTATATCGCCCGTTGCTCTTCGAGTCACTAAAAAATGTTTCCGAATGTTTGTTTACATTTTCAGATTTCTTGGTTTTTTGTTTTGACACAAAAACGATTCAAGAATTTTTATTTATTTCAAAAAACCACAATTTGGATCATGAATTGTTTTCATTGCACAGTAAACTGTTTACTGTTAGTTGGTTTCAGTTGAGGCATCATGCTTAAGGGTAAAAAACGTTCAATGAAACAGAAGAAGGTGGCAAAGATGGCCAAAATCAAGAAGATTTTTTTATTCATTATAAGATTAATCTTATTACCAATTTTCCTATTAGTTGAAACCATTAAGAAATTATTAATTAAATTACCAATTTTAATCATTGAGAAATTGAAAATATCATTACATAACTTGAAATTATTCGTGTTTAAGAAGAATCCAAGCATTCAGAAAAAACAAAAGAAGGTTATTAAAAGTGTTAAATATTTAGATGATGGAGATTTAAGAGGTTGTTATAAATGTGGGAATGGTAATGACTATCATCAAAGCTGTAATCATAAAAAGAAGAGGTTTTTAGTCGAAAAGGTGGTTAATAAATATGAAAAGGAATCAAAAATTGAATTACTTTTAATTAAATTTAAAGAATTCATTAAGGGTATTGTTTCTAAGATTAAATCATTTTTTAAATACATCATTAATAAGATAAAATCAATCATTAAAGAAATCATTTTAATTTTAAGATATATCAAGAATAAAATAATGGTTTATTTATCAAAAATTTCATATTACTTTAACAAAAAATTAAATAAGTCAATTGAACAAAAATCAAAACATTCTTATCAAATAAAATCAAAATCCAAGAAAGCTCCAAAACCAAGAATTTTCAACACTAATAATGATTTTGATTATTCTTATTCTTCTTCTTTAGATGAAGATGACATCGTTCAACATACTTCTCATAAACCAATTAAAAGTGATAAGATTGAAGAATTGCCAACTTTTGAAATCACTAAGAGTGTGACTTATAATAAACCACCTGTTCCTAATGGTACAAGACCAAGGAAACATAAACAGTTTAAATCTAATCGTACAAGTGGTATTATTGAAGAAGATAAAGTTGAAGATGTTGAAGATGTTATTTATGAAGAAATTGATGGTGATGATATTGAAGAACGTTATTTAGTTGAAGAAGAGGGAGAATTTGAAGAAGAGGCCAAATGGGCTGATAAGGGTTCAGTTCAAGAACCTATCAAACCACTGCCAAAATGTGAAAGTAAATTAGAAAAGGATTCTATAAGATATGCTTGTTTAGTTAGATGATAGATACCTTTAAATAGTACAATACATAATGCTAGCTTGCATTGAGCTTGAATATTATGTAGATAACTTCGAAAAATGTAGTGCTTCGTTGGTAGTATCCACTCCATTCATCTACTTCCCATTGTGTGCAACTAGCATCACTTTCATGTCCTGAACAAAGTGTCTTTTTCTGAACAACTCGTCCACCCATTAGGTCCAGCAAAGTCAACGCCGTAGTCATAGCCTATAGGTCAAAAAATGGTGATGATACTATGAATTGACTATCAGAAACCTATTAGCCAGCGGGTTGTGCACCCTATAAGCGCTGAATCGTTGCATCGATGAGTCTTGACATACATCTGATACTATAAGAAACAGTTCATTACTGTAACAGTCTTTGTCTAATGATACATAGAAGTGGTAGTGGTCTTCCTATTTATCACGCTTATCAATTTTGGTCGAATTTGCCTCTGTATGTAACATCACGAAAACCAAGACTATCTGGATCCACAATTGCAATTTCACCAAGTGTGCCCAATATCGTATCACTGTCTGTGATATCAGCTTGTGCGGTGATAGTTATACTCCTAGTAGGGATATTAGCCCTGTAACAATTTAATATTATGCCCTTGTTATTGACCACACCACTGCTTTCGTCAAAGAATATCACTATAGCTCCAGCATTGCTTCTAGCTACTTTAGCATCATCACTAACAGCATGGAACCTCATACACCGGATAAAATTGGTTATGTCATAATTCAAATACGTATCACCAGACAGAGCTATCCAAGTTGAGTTCCCAACCAGAGGCACAGCGGTGACAGCACATACTGCGGTAAATAGTATTAATAGTAAGGGGACATGCATGATATTAAGTCTGTGACTAAATTGTCTGACAGTAATTCAAATTTCAGATGTACTATACTCAATTTTTACCTGAAAGAAAGGTTGTTTTTTCAATTATTTTGCCCTTTATACATTGAGGCTTGATATCGCCAACGGCTGATATTCATATATAATATGTATTGGAATTTGGTATTGTAAATTACACCCTTTTAATTAATTGTGAATTTATTGTGCATTGTGAATTAAGTCCAAGTATGACAGGCGTTGACGTTATTCCAGGTGTCATGGTGTCGGTGTGCCCTGTCTATGTGTTGGTATATACAGTATGTCAGATATGGGTGAAGAGTGCCTCTAACCACTTGGTACACCCGATCAACATCTCAGTCGAATCATCGGTGTCGTGAATAAACTCGACAATTCCTACTTCTTCTCTAGATAGTTCTTATTGGACAATTTCGCATATCAACGCAACTCCATTCAGCTAGAGACTCTACGTGTATAATGTTTTAGCACTCTCCAGGTCCTAGGACCTTTCATGGGGAATTTTAACTCCTGTAGAGAAAAAGACCAACTATTAAAATGCTTGCTATAATATAAATATACTAGTCAAGAATAATAAAGCAACACCAAATAGCTAGAGCTGAACGGGCGGTAAAAAAATCAAAATTAATGTGGTTCCCGCCTTCTAAATCGCAGTAACTTAACCTACGCTATGAAGTTAACTCTTTTTTATTTATAGCTAAATTTTAAACACAAAAATTAACATTTTTGAAAATACTGTGATGGAAAACATTAAACCAAGTTATTGGCTCACAATTATTCTTAATCTCGATTGTTGTTTTAAAGTCCTTTTTAGGTGTTTGTAAATTTGAAACTAGTTTAATTTTATTAATTGTGTTTTTACTTCTTGATAATCTAAAATCTTCAACCAGTTCCTTTTCTTTTTGAAATTTAACATCTTTCTTATCATTATTTTCATATCTGAATGATTTCTTAGCTTCTGATGGTTTAATATTTGATTTCATACTATCATCATCATATTCACTAAAAGAATTCAACTTAGACTTGATTGAAACCTCTCTATTATGTTTCATCTTCTGTTTTAATCTTTGCTCTAGATTGAATCTCAAATCGTCTAATGAATTATCATCTCTCTTATAAACACTCCCACGTTTATCTTTAGGCATGACTCTCAAATTCTTATAACTTGACATCATTTGTTTATAACTCTTAGATCTAGGCGATGTTTCATCATTTAATAATGTGGATAAAGGTAACGTTAATTCACGGTCTTGATTAATTGAAAATAATAATATTGTTGAATCTTTCAAACTCATCTTAATACAAATATCATTTGGCTCCAAAGTACAGAAAAATCCTTCAACTAATTGATCTATTGAAAGATCATTAAACCAATTTTTGGTTAAATTATCTAATTCTAGTAATGCATTATCAATTTCGTTATTAGCCACCACTTTATCATCAGTTAAATGAAATACTAATAATGGGACATGATTTTTAATAAATGGATTCAATTTACTATGTTGTGCTTGACTTGGTACATTTTTGGGAACTAGTAAATTCAAATCATAGAAGTTTAATTTTGGAATACTGAAAGGAGGTGAACGGATTAAGAATTCAGTAAAATTCATGAATTTATTAAAACTAAATTTCAACTCATCTTCATCTTTACTAATAACACCATGATTGAAAACAAAAACAGGATTGAAATTATTAGGAACTATAATGTTTTCATTTTGAATCTTAATAGACTTCAAATCTTTCAAATTCAATTGATTTAGTTTATTCAAATTGATCTCTTCTTTGTTTAAAATTAAGTAATCATCTTTTAAAATTCCATTATTCAAGTAATTTTGTAAAAAAGATGGCGTTGTTGAGGATGTAGGTGATAATGATGATGAATGGTCAAGCAATGGATTCAAACAAAGACACGGAGCTAGTAGCAGTAGTACTAGGAGTGGTTTCATGATGCTGATTATTTGATGATGGCTAGTTGAAAGAGAGATTTGTTTTGAAACCACTTTTTTTAAAGTAATATTACACAAAACCACAAAAATAATATATAATCATAAGAATTAAATGCATAAAGAAACTAACCCACCCAAATGAGACTCATATACCATATATAAATTAACATTCATGAATTGATATTTCGTACATCCGATCAACTTCTGTAAATGTCATAATTCATTACTATAAACTTCATATTGAGTCAATAGGATCATTCTTTGGAACTGAAGTAGGATTAAACAAAGATTTTCTATCTCTAGTTAGATTGTTCCAAAACTGAGTTGCAAGAGCATTCAATTCACTGCCGCTCATTTTTAATTCTGGTTTATTTGAACAAAGTTCTCTATAAGCCTCTTTGAAAAGTCTGGTATAATAGATGTATGCAACATTCAAAGGTAAAGTTACCAGTTTCTGAAGATTGTCCGGACTCTCAGGGAACAAGTTATGATTAAAATCATCAGCTTTCACTAAACCATCTTTGATATTATAATCAATAGTAGTTGTTTTGGCTCCTTCTTTAACTGTAGTTCTAATTTTTATGATAGGATATTTCATTCTACCAAACATAGATGGAATCTCTTTTAAAAGGTTAAATTCGTGATTTTGGGTATATGTAGTTTGATTAGACCAATCATTCTTGATAGGTGCATTATATTGCCTAAACTTCCTAATAAGCTCTTGATTGATTTTTTCTCCTGCTTTTCTATGAGATTCACTGAAAGTGAGAGTTGATGCGAATCTAGTGGTACTGAAGATTGATAAAGTTGATGGTTTCAAACGAATTATTGAAGTTCTGAACATTGTTGAATAATAAGAATTGTATTTATCTGATGTGTATCAAAAATCATTGTTCATTATAGATTCCATCTCAACCAATTTATACACTTTAAAAGAGTAAATTTCAGATATTTTGATACCCAAATGACACAAGATATGATACCTCTGATAAAACGATTTTAATACGAAAACTTTACCAGATTTCTAACATTAAAACATACACTCATGTAGAAAGTACAATATACATCGGATATACTTAATCCGACCCTTAAAAACGGTTTCAAAAATGAGAAAAAAATCAAAAAATTTCCCTTTTTAAACACAACAATAAAGAATTAGAAACGAATCTCAAATTGAAAAATGCTTAGACGTTCAATTCATTCAAGTGCGAGATTATTTCAATCTTCAGTGCCAAAAACAACACATTTTGGGCAAAAAACTGTCCTTGCCAGTGAAAAAGAAAAATTAGTTGGTCAAGTTTTCAGTTCTGTTGCTAATAAATATGATTTAATGAACGATGTCATGAGTTTGGGGATTCACAGACTTTGGAAAGATCAATTCATTCAAAAATTGGATGCTGGTAAAAGATCAAACTCTTCAAGACCTTTAGATTTCATTGATGTTGCTGGTGGGTCTGGTGATATTGCATTTGGTTTATTAGACCATGCTAAAGCTAAGTTTAATGATAATGAATCAACAATGACCATCGTTGATATCAACCCAGATATGTTAGCTGAAGGTGAAAAAAGAATATTGGATACCAAATACAGAGATAGTTCGAGAGTGTCCTTTTTAGTTCAAAATGGTGAAACTTTAGACTTGATTGAAAGTGAAAGTAAAGATGTTTATACTGTTTCATTTGGTATCAGAAACTTCACAGATATTCAAGCTGGTTTGAATACAGCTTACAGAGTTCTAAAACCAGGTGGTATCATTGGTGTTTTAGAATTCTCTAAAGTTGACAACGTCATAGTTGATCAAGTTTATCAAAATTGGTCTAAAGTTTTACCAATTTTTGGACAAGCTTTAGCCAATGATTATGACAGTTATAAATATTTAGTTGAATCAATTCAACAATTCCCAAAACAAGAAGAATTCAAAGGAATGATTGAAAAAGCTGGTTTTTATGTTCCTGAACCTGGTTATGAAAATTTGACCTTTGGTATTGCTGCCATTCATATTGGTATTAAATTATGAGGAAAGAGTGTAAATAGTTGTCAATAAGAAATGTATATATAGTTATGGCCTGTTTGTAGAATATAATGGCGGTATGATGTATGTCGACACTTCTCATACTCTGATGGTTACATGCCCTGTTTGTTTACATAAAAAGTTTCACTTATTTCGAGTATTAAATATCAAATCAACACATTGAAATTCATAAAAATTACAGTAAATATGTCAGATAAGTTCCATCAATCACTCACGTCGATAATCAACATTTTAAAAACATCACCAATTTCAATAACAATAGAAAACATCCAAAGATTATCCAACATTTATAAGTTTGAAACTTTTATCGAAAATGTCGATGATGAATTGAAAAGATTAAGTATAGCAGGTAAGATCCTTGTGATTGACATTGACTATGTGACTAGCAAGGTCGTTAAACAAGGGATCAACACAATGACCTTTTTCGAGATCAAGGATATTAAATTGATATTGGCTAATAATTATAATAAATTCAATTATTTCTATAATGAAGAGAATTTATTAACTCATGATTTAAGAGAGAAAGATCTGAATAAATTCAATAAAGTTCTGGAAAAATTAACGATATTTGATCAATTCAGTGATGATAAGTTGAATTTGTTCGAATATTACATGAACTTAAATGAAGAATTAAAGAATAAATTATCAAATTCATTTAAAATTAAAATTGAATTGAATTACGATTATGAATTTAGTTTACTGATTGATCAATTCATGATTGTGGAGTTTGTCACTGATGACAGACTATCATTAGATTTGAAAATCAACGACATTGGTTTAAAATTGAGGTTTATTAAAGAAAATGTAATAATTCCTAAAAATTATTTAATTGAATTCAATTCATTATTTGAAGAAAATAAAGAGGAAAACATTGATGTCAATTCAATATTAAAATTTAATTCAAATGATAATAATTCAGAGATTTATTTAAATGAAGCTTTAAATTTAAACATTTTGAAATTTTTCAATAAGGAGTTAATTATTGTTGATTCCATATTAATTAATGAATTAAAGATTGAATTAATCAAAAAAATCTTAAATTTTAACAGATTCATCATTAAATTAAATGAACTCATTGATAGTTTTGAAGTTTTGAACAAATATGAGAAATTAAATTCAATTGAATTCAATAATCAACTATTCAAAGAATTTGAAGGTGTTATTGATAATGATACCACTATTAATAATGATAATACAACCACTAATATGAACTACCTTACAGTATCAATAACTGATGATTATTTCAGATTTAAAAGTAATCACAATGATTTGAATTATGAGTTAAGTTTTAATGATCTGGAATTCAGTAATAAAATGGATAAATTGTTTGAAGATCTGAATAGAATTTTAAAATGAATGAAATGATACTTAATTGCGTAATATGCATACACGTATACTATCTCAACTATTCAAATATATTAAATTGTTATCGAGTCCTTACTTATTTTCATAACTGAACGTTAAAAAAAGGAAGATTTGATGTATAATTCTACTTTTATATATTGAAATTGAGATTATACATATTATGATTTACTCAAGTTGATTGTAGCAGATAATGAGAAGAAATGACTGAGTGAACTGTGATAGGCCAATTATTATGAGATAATTGTGGTCTGAAATAATTTGTCGAGTCGAAGTACAGTGTTCTTAATTTCAACATGTATTTCTTAGGTATTTTGGTCAGCGTTAAAAATGTTCAAAGACGTTGATCTATTATACAATGAGTTAATCTAATGATTTATCATTACAAGCTACTAAAAACAATCAGTCATTCTATGTTATATGTCCGATGAGTATGAAATTTAATATCTATCAGTAGTTCTAGCTAAGCCAGATTAAGGGTAGTACGTCTGCGTCTACAACTACTAGTTGTAAGATTACACTAATATTATAAGTATAAAATTAATTACTGGTATACGTATTGATATTTGTATTAATATTTAATTAATTATGATTAATTGACGTTGATCCACGTCCTCTAGTACAACTACAGCCTACGTCTAGTACCTAATACCTTTTTTGTTTTTTTATGATGATAATATGAATTATCTACAAAGATTAAGTATTTAATTTTTTAAATATTGTAACAATTTTCTTTTATACAGCTCATATAATAAATCATCATCATGATATGAAGTAATATTTGCAGCTTAATATTAAATCTAATTATATATATATTAATTAACGAGTGTTTCTAAAGTAGAATATCAATCTGTTTGAGTGGAATTTTTAAGAAATTCCCAAATTTAAGCCCTAGATCGGAGGGAGATTAAAACATAATACATGTATCTATATCGATCTACTATATATTAATTTGTCCGATTTATATAATCAGCAGCGGTTTTATTAACAAAAATTCTAACCAAATGATCATCTTTTATATTGAAATGCTTTTAAGAGTTGTAGAACGACTTAATTATAAGACCGAGTAAAACCGAAAGAAAGATCCAATCCAGTAATTTTCGCGGATTTTCAAAAAAAAAATGAAAATTAAATCAGAAGAAACATACAAAAAGTGGGAATTTGAACTTCAAATCCCTGAGGATATTTAGCGCTGTATCTTTAGGAGCTCGGAGGTATTACATTGTGGTTTAAATTGAATTTTTAAGAATCTGAATTCTCAGAATTTTGAATAAGGTCTTTTAGCTTATAACCGATTTTTGGAGTTTTTTTTTTTCGTTATATACATGTATTATGTTTTAATTTAATTATACTAAATTATTAATAATAATATTAATATAATATATATTTTATATTAATAATAATATTAATTAAATATATAATATTCATGATCACAGGTTTTTTAAAGATCATTTTTATTTCAGCTTAAATAAATTCAAAATATATAATATTTAATTACAACTAGTATTGAAAATTAGGACCGACGTCGGTGTTGAAATTTTGACCATCGGGAAGCAGTCAATAATTATAATATTGATAATTAATAATTACACTAGGAACGGTAAGGTTCGGTTTTTTTCCCTACTAAAATTTTCCCGAAAAAAAAGAGAAAATATGCAAACTAGCGCATTGGCCCGGCATTGTCTTGCAGCTTAGTAAAAGAGACTTACCCGGACAAAAAATTAGACAAACGCTGGCCCCGGATTTACGGACTTAACGATGAAGCCAAAAGCAAAAATCCTGACTAATAGTTTAGTCAGCAATGACATCATCGATAATTATAATGCAAGAACCAATATGCAGACCAGTATACGAGGAGCTTTTTGATGCTTATAGGTACTTCAAGTTGCTGATTATTATCTTACTATCACTAGCAACGGTAAGGTTGGGTTTTTTCGAGTTGGCCTCATAGTTAAAATTATCTCCGAGCGCGAAAATCCAAAATCTGCATAGTTAAGCTTTGGTTTTTGAAAGAAGCCCCGACCGGTTTTTTGAAAATCAATTTTGAAAATTTTGTCCACCATACAAAATGAGAGAAAAGTCATCTAAAAGTTTATATAACTCAATAAATATACATTTATATGAATTGAAATTTACCTTGTGTACTCGTATATTTTCGCTCTATCGATTGATACCTTTTATAGAGAAACTTAGCTCTTAAGTATGGCAGCATAGTATGCAGCTTTTTTCACTCCGCATATCACAAAATCTTAAAACAATCCCATTAAATCCTATCAAAATCGTTCCAAGCTTTCAATATCTCTTAATTCATAGCTGCGTTATTTAACTGTCTCTTTAGATAGTTGATATCTTCTTTCGTTCTTGAGATAAATTCTTAACTATGGGGTGGAAGTGCTTACTAACCTTTCCGAGTTCGGAGAAATTGGACAAATGTCCAAAAGATTTGAAAACATAA